>JAUPFV010000002.1:352514227-353114227 GCA_036936605.1 Limnanthes douglasii subsp. nivea | reverse complement strand
AAAAAAGATAGTAGCATTTGTTTCAAACTTGGTGCCAACTTGGTACCAATTTTAACACTTTTGCCCTCAACTAGGGAACGAATTTAAACTTCTTCTATAGGAATTATGACACTTGGAGCCTTGAATCATCAATCTCATTCTCATCGGTGGAAGGCTCCAATAGCTGTTAATCTTTGTTAGCCTTGGTTGCCTCCAAAGATTTTGAGGCAAAGGTTGTCACATAACACTCCGTAGCTACATTCTGACTGCTTCAAACAATACCCACTTGTCCTTGCACAACATACTTTAATCAGTGATGGACAGTGGAAGCCACAACATACATCCTGAAGAGCCAAGATCTCCCAAATATCGCATTATAAAACATCGGGAAATCCACCACAATAAATAATACCCTCGCCATTTTCTTGAAAGGCTCTTTGCCCAACAATACTTCTTCCTTGAATTCTCCAATCACATCAGCCGAACTCTATGTGAAGCCCACAATAGTTATATTTGAATGTTGAATAACTGAAGGGTTTCTCATTTGTTTATAGGAGGTTAAGAACAATATGTTTGTCGAGTATCCTTTGTCAATTAGGATTCAGCGTACATCATTTCCTCCTATGGATGCCCCTATCACCACCACATCTTCATGAGGCCCTGCAATGTATCTTAGGTCATCATCATCAAAAAATGAAAGGAGCTAGAGTTTGGCACAAATATGTGGACATCCTTCCATCCAACTAAGTAGTCAGACTGTTGACGTGCCTCTTCCTTCAAGAATTGGAAGGTGCAGTCGCAGTGTTTCCCTCAAATATTGTTAAAGACTCAAAATATTTAACCATACTGGAAACAATAGCGGTTTTGTTTGTTATCACCCTACCCGATTCTGAGTTGGATCAAGATCCAAGTACTCAGAATCCACATCAAATATTTCAATAATTACCATAGTATCCTCTTGTGTAGATGTTCCAGGAAGAACCAAAGGAGTAGTTCAGGGAGTATTAGCACTAGATGAGGTATTATCCGACCTGCATCCCCCTTATTTTTAACATAGGTCCCCAATTTACCCCTTTCAATGAGATCTGCACCTCTTATTTCAAAGCTATGCAGTCATGGGTATCATGGCCAATGTCATTATGATTTTTACAGAAACAGGTACTCTGGTTTTCTCTGGGAGACTATAATGTAGTTGGTTTTTGAAAGTGCACTTCATTTTTAATTTTGTCATATACCGTAGCCACACTTTCTCCCAACTCAGCAAACCATTCTGGTTTAACCCACAGTCCTCTTTTATTTCTCACTTGCTGGTTTTGGTTATGATTGGACTGATTTTGCCTGGGCCGGTGAGACCTTTGTCCAATTTCCTTTGATTTGTAATCGGACTGATTAGTTGCTTGTGGTGTCGATGTTGTAGTTGTGGATCTGATCTGGCGAATTACACTAGACTTCTTGGGTTCGTCAACATTGATTTGTTTCCCAACTTGATTCTACAACCCTCCAAAGGTTATAGCTTTTTTTCGGGTCACGGAATCAGCTAAGTTACCCAAATTTAATCCCTGTTTAAGAGAGGAAATTGCCCCTTGTTCAAAGCAATCTGCTAACCGATTTTTTAATATTTACAAACCTATTGATGTATTCTATTAAAGACTCATTTGGCTCATGGGCGCAATGGATGATTGTATTTTTATTACCTTTAAGCTCCTTACTTCCAACGAATTGCCTCTAAAAAGCAACCCAGAATATGTCAAAAAATATTCTAGATTCCCGAGGGAGACTATTATACCATTTAAGGGCTCTCCCCTTGAAGGTTTAAGAGAAATCCCTACAAAATAATCTGTCGTCATCGTCAAAGTTCATCGTAAAGTTGTTGAATTTCTCAAGATGGTTGTCCGAATCTTTACTCCCATCGTATTTTTCCATCTTGGTACTATCAAATCTTTTAGGAAAGTGCCCGGAGAGTATTTTTTGTGGATAAAGATGATTGTCTCCATTGTTGGCTACGACTAAACACAGTATCTTCATTTGGAGTAGCCAAAGTACATGGTTCGGATTGTAAAGCAAAGAGATTAATCAGCAAACGGTCAATATGCTGATCAGTGAAACCCTTCATTTTCCCCTGATACTTCTTGAGCCTGCCATGTTTATCCTCTTTCTTGAATGCTTTTTGGTAAGTCTTATCTTCTTTTTTGACCGTTTTTCATCACTACTGGATGAGACTGACTCTTCAAGCTCTGCATCATTAGAGGAGCTGCTGGAGGATTCTGAAGTGGAACTCTCCACACGCTTGGATCGATGCGTTTTCTTAAAACTGAGGTGAGTCTTCAGGGACTACTCGTTGTTACTAAGATTTATCAGTATGGTGAAGCGCCAACACACCGGATATTTCTTTAACTCATTTCCCTGCTTGTTTTACTGCCCTCAAAGCCTTAATTTCAGCCCTTAATTGATCTCGCTCCTCAATAGTGTACTCATTATTTTATTTTGCTGCTTCCATCTCTGGAGGTGGTGTATTATGTGCATTGGTATACATCAGAACTGGCTGTTATTACTGTTTTGAATTTGTTACTCAAGCACCATCGTCTCCCATTGTGGTCGCCAATTTGGTATGGATTATTTCTGACTGAAAGCTCGTTTAAGAATGAGTTTTGGGAATTTAAGATTTTGTGTAAAATATAGTGAGATAAGTAAGGTGTGTGTTAGCAGTAAATATTAATCACCCTCATTAATGAAAGTAGTTAGGGTATTTATACTATTTAATGATCCATGGGCCTTCCGGGTCGGATCATGGGCTTGGATTAAGTTTTAAAAACCTATTAGCCCAAGCGATGAAATGGCTAGCAACTAGCTAAGTCATGTTCCACTAAGTTATACTGTTCGGTGGGGCATGGTACTGGATATGTTCGAACTGCCCCTCGGATATATACAATGGTCAGTGTCAAAGAAATCCGACCTCATCACTATTGAGTCGTCTACCAAAGATGTACGAATACTTTGTTGATACCATGCTTTGTGACAAAGAGTCCCTTATGTTGAACGAAGTCAATGATATCTTGAATTCAAATGATCTTCAAAGCAAGTCAGTTTTGAAGTGTTACTCTGAAGGTCTCAAACTGAGTGTGAGGGGTAGGCTGGGAATAAGAAATTCACTCAAAAAGAAAGAAAACTTTATGTCTAGATCTAAATGACTTGTGATTGATTCTAAACTGAGATGGTGGCTATACAAGAAGGATGATCATATTAGTAAGAACTGTCCAATGAGAAAGTCAGAAATACTGTAATGGTTTTGGATGGTTATGAGGACATTGATGCCTAAAGGGCTTATGTTTGGAGATATAGTAATATGTGAGTGTTGGATTTGGGAGATTCGTTCCACATGAACTCCAAAAAACATTGGCTTGAAAACCTGAAATTATTTTATGGTGAAAAGGTCATCCTCGGGAATGATCAAGCATGTCCTGTCAAACGAATGGGAACTATTCGACTCACGTTGTCTATATGACTTAAGAGAGTAATAACAAATGTAAGGTATGTACCCATATAAATACAAAACCTTATTTTTATTGGGATATTAGATGAAAAATAGCATACCTATAAGGTGGAGAGACAGACTTGGGGTCTTACAAGGTTCATTTTTTGTTACAAAATATTATATGAATAACAGTGTTAGTTATTTAAAGGTCTGTAATGGATGGGAGGTCGAACTATACCTCAAACTAATTAGCGGTTATTAAGCAAACGAAGCCACTAAAAGTAGTAGCGAGAAAACAAGAAGAATGTGGGGCTGAAAGATGGACCCACGGTCAAACACAATTGAGAATAGAGAAGTATTAGGATATGGTGGTATAATGTAAGATTTCCGCATTAGAGAAATAAGAATACTATGTGTTTATATTCATAACAATCTATTATCACCGTCATTAAAATTACTCATCATTTTTCTTGTGAACTGTTGTCATTGTTGAACAACCATAGGAATGATATTTGTTGTGGCTCATAGTGGACGTAGGTAAGTTGATGAACCACTATAAATCTTTGTGCTCAAACTTTCAGTTACTCTATTATTACTTTACTATTTTTCAATATAATTAATACGTGTTTTATGATGTACTTCTTAGAACAATCTGTGAGAGAAATCTTGTATAAAGTGCAACACTATTGCATGTTGACGATATCATAATATTTGGAAATTACGGGAGGATAATTAAAATAGTAAAAACTCTGTTGAATAGAGAGTTTGAAATAAAGGATATGAGAATGGCTAAAAGGATATTTGTTATTGGTATCAAAAGGAACATGCCAAAAAGGTATTTATTATTATCCTAACAAAAATTCATACATAAGATCCTTAAAAGTTTGGAATATCCAAATCCAAATATGTTGTAACTCCCATATGTTCTTATTAAAAACTAAGTGTCACTGAAGCACCAATCGTAAAACAAAAGTTCATATAAGAGATAAATTATAGAAATGTCACTTGAAGCATAATATATGATATGATATGCACAATAACTAATATTGTTTACACTATTAGTACTTTGATCAGATTTATGTGAAATTTTAGGAAGCCTCACTGTTATGCCCTTAAGTGGCTCATGAGATACTTGAAAAGTTGGGCTGAATTTTAATTTTGTTATAATTCGAAAGACACGACTGGTGAAATGATGGTAAGGTATGTTCACTCTTTCTATGCTAGCTTCCTTGACACAATAAAGTGAACTTCATATTAAATGTTTACCTGTGCTTGTGGGAATGGTTGTATACAGAAGTTCGTTACTTTTTCATTTACGTAAGACGAGTATATGGATGTTACATAAGAAATGAAGGAAGCCATATGCTTAAAATGAATATTGAGTAACATCAATGGTATATAGTAAAATGTGATTATGTTTTATGATAATACTAGTGCTCTTCATTTAATGGAAAATCTGAAATTTTATGAGAGAACTAAGCATGTAATTATCAAGCTGGACTTCATGTAGTACGTTATAGATAAATAGCAAGTGAAGGTGGCAAATATTACAAATCGGAAAAATCCTTCAGATGCCTTTACCAAGGTATTACCGATTTTAACGTTCACAAACTGCATGGGACTTGTGCAAGTCTAGGATGCATACGAACTGATCTATAAAGAGTAGTTGAACATCGAGGGAAACAAATGTATTGGCAAAGACATTAATAAGATAGAGATGGTCAACCGAAGACTTAATGAACATATTCTATTGAATCTCTATATTGATAGGAGTTGGCATGAGACTAAGGTGCAAAGAAGTTTGTTAGAATCTAATGGCAAGCTTTGCCAAAGGAAATAAGAATATTCTTATTGGTCTGAACGTGCATGCTTATTACCTGTTGAGTAAAATGTGCATAAACATGTTGTCGAAAGCTTATGAAAATACTTATTTGTTTCTAGAAGAATTTGAGTCACTAAGGGATATGGATTTATGTGTAATCTCAGCCTTTAATAAAAAAACTTTCAATCTAGGCGGGATTGAACATGTGGCAGAATAATACAAGGGTGTCACTACCTAACCTTACAGATGACGGCGCTGCAGATTTTTCTTATGTTTGTTTTCTTAGCCAATTGGGTAAAGAAGTTGGCATGCGCTATTGTGAGAATGGAGAAAGATACACTCACCTTTTGTCTTCAATAAATAAAGAGAGAATGGTATAAATTCATTGTTGGATCTGGAATTCTGAAACTCAGAATTGTTAGAGAGAGAAAGCTAAAACGTTTCGGATTGGGCAGGTAAAAGATAAACACTTGGGAATATTATGAGATTCATAGTTTCTTTTGTAAATTTTAAGTACTTTGTAATAAAATTTGAGAGAGTCTTCGTGTAACCTCTTATATATATTACTTGTGTCTATTGTCCGTAGATGTCAGTTTTTTCACAATCTGGACCATATTAGATCTATCTTGCTAGTTTTTGGTTTAACATTCTTGTTTTTATCACTTACTTTGTTGTTTTGGATTCAGAGCTAAAATTTTAAATAAAATACAAAATATATAATTCATGTTTTTATTATACCATCATACACACTAAACAAACAAACTTTAACTAAACAACAATTGAAAGTATATTTTATTTTTTTTCCATCAAACAAACATTTTTATTACTAAAAATATGAGTGATTTACAATAAAGAGATTGGATGAACACCTAAGGGACCTAAAATAAAATCCAATTTAATAATTACAGCATAATAATAATAATAAATATAATCCTTTGTATTTGAAACAAGGAGACCTAAATTGAGAAGAATAAAGCAGCTTCGTGGGCCAAAAAGGTTGGGAACATCACCATATTTGATTTGAGCATTAAGTACCAAAACAAAGTAGCAACTCATCAATGGTATGTTAAATATTATTCAAAATCACAAAAAATAATATATAACAAAATACGGAAAAATAATGAAACCCTTAATTGAGATTCACCTAATGAATAAACGAAAAGAGATTGCTTACGGATTTGCCTGCTGCTATCCATCTTGTGTTGTGTTCCCTTTCATTCCTTAGCAATTCTGTAGATGAAATTGAAAGAACCTGCTAAACCAAGATAGAAAAGAAAAGGGTTTGGTTTTCCAGACGTTGTAGGAAGCGACAGATTTGTGTTTAGGGTTTAGGATCATGAAATTCCTAAACCTAGCCCTTTATTTATAGCCTTGATAATGTGAAGCCCAACATTGTAAAGCCTATCCTACAATACTTTCTTATGTACGTGGACCATGAGCCGATAAATTGAAAATCCAATTTATATCCTTGATATATCACTTCATGCTTAAGTGTTGATATTTAGGCCCTCTTCATCACAATGCCCAAATTCAACCCCGTTACCACACTTGAGCCCATAACCTTTTCACTCATATGTCCAATTTAGTTAATTAAATTACTAACTCAATTACTTTTCATTTGGACTTCCTTAAGACAATGATCGAATATATTTATTTAGCATATCGATCTAAATTATTGTTGGTCCATAAATATATTTAATAAATATACTCCAACACGGTAGACAATAGCCACAACATGAATCTTAGCTTTGAAAAATCTTCACAATCATGACCTGAAAAATAAAATAGACCAGAAATAGTAAATTGAACAAGGAAAAATTGATTAAAAATATTATAAAAATTGGATAAATCAACCTAAATACCCCAAACCTAAACTTTATAGCAGAACTGTTGCTTTAAGGGAGATAAGTCCAAGTGCTCCAAGCTATAGGTCAATTAACACAAATATGGTTAACTGTCTCTATATCAGAGTAAAAACACATTTGGAAGCCAAACTGATGTTTTTCTTTTGAAGATTAGTGTCAACATGGATCCAACCTCTTAATGATTTCCACAAGAGGAAGGAACACGTAGTTGGAGTGATGATATTCTAAATTTTGGCAAAAAATTAGATGAGTTGTGTTTTTGTCTTATAAAATTCAAGATGTCTTTGGTGTTGAAGTCACCATATTTTCTTATAGTCACGAATGATTTTTTCTTTTCTATCACGATTGAGTCTGATGTTAATGATTTTACTAATTTCAGAATTAGTTATAAGAGTATTGACCCTATTGACACTCTAGGTATTATTGTTCCAGAAGCTAGAAACTTGAATTCAGAAGGTTATAGTACGCGTTATTGTTATCATTTGTGGGTAATTGGATAAGGGGTCTTCTATTGCCAATCCAGTTATCTAACTAAAAATTGACATCACCATTTCCATTACCCCAAAAAATATGAGGCTTAACTATATCTCTGATATATTGAGCTTGTTCCAAACATTTGAACCTTTTGTAGATAAATTGACTTGAAGAGGACTTTTTCTTTTCCAATAAACAAATTCATTTAATTTTTTCAAAGAGAATTGTTTTTTTCGAAAGTTATACTACAGCTTGTAGGAATATGTATCTTGCAGGTCTCTCATATTTCTAATGTTCAAGCCAACTTGCCTGTAAGGATAAAATTTTTTATCTCATCTAGACCAGTGAATTGTATTTGAGGTATCATTTGAACCCCACAAAAACCTATTTAAGGCTCTCTCAATTCTATTTATTATATTGCAAGAGATAATACAACATTGAATGAAGAAGTTTGTGATGGACATTAGTACTAATTGAATCAGTACTAATCTGCCACCAAATAAGATATTTTTAGTATTCCAATCTTGTATTTTAGTATTCTAATCCTGATGCTCTGATACCATTTGTAAGGAATATGGGATCTTGCATATTCCGCATTAGTATATAAGTAAGAATATTTTGATCTCCCAAAGAACACGAGGCTCAACTATATCTCTGATATATTTGAGCTTGTTCCAAACATTTGAACCTTTTATAGATAAATTGATTTGAAGAGGACTTTTTTCTTTTACAATAAACAAATTTATATAATATTCCCAAAGAGAATTGTTTTTTTGAAAGTTATACGGGAGATTGCAGGAATATATATCTTGCAGGTTTCTCATATTTCTAATGTTCAGGTCACCTTCCCTGTAAGGATAACAAATTTTATCTCATCTGGACCAGTGAATTATATTTGAGGTATGATTTGAACCCCAAAAAAACCTATTTAAGGCTCTCTCAATTATATTTATTATATTGCAAAGGATAATACAACATTGTATGAAGAAGTTTGTGATGGACATTAGTACTAATTGAACTAGTACTAATCTACCACCAAATAAGATATTTTTAGTATTCCAATCCTGATGCTCTAATACCATTTGTAAGGAATATAGGGTCTTGTACTTCCAAAAGGCCTTACACTAGTGGAGATGTATTCTTTAACTTATACTCTACACTAGTGTGATATTGTCCGCTTTGAGCCTACTGGCCTGCACGACTTTGCTTTTGGTCCACTTCCAAAAGACCTCACACTAATGAAAATGTATTTTTAACTTACATACTAATAAAGATGTATTCTTAACTCATATACTCTATCTTTCTCCCAATGTTTACTATTTATGTTAGGGATCAAAATATTAGATTTGTCCTTATTTATGTTCCGCCTAAAAATATCTTTATAAACCATTGAAAGTAGATTAACATTATTGGTAGATTAAAACTTGATAAAAACTTAATAAGGTAATTATTCCGAAATAAATTTCTTACGAAATTTCTTAATAAAACAATAATTCTTAATAACGATTTAAATATATCCAAAGTCATATTCACACATGCTGGACATATCTGGTTTCCCACACATTTTAAAAGATAGTTACAAATTTAAAAGCTGAAAATAAAATAAAAATGTCAACAGGATTGTTAGTCAACTGCTATCTAGTTGCTACTTTTATTATTCTTAAATTTACGATATTTAATATTACTCCGCATTATTGGTTGTATTACTCCATCACTTGAAAGTACTCTCCTTAAAATAGTGTATACGACCATTATATGTTAATCAAATATCTAAATACAAAGAGGCATCTACTTTAGATTTTGGTATTGATGTTAGGTAAATTTTTGTTTGGTTTCTTAAACATATTTTGAATATAAAAATAACAGGGTTACATATACAAAATATGATTATATAGTGAATTTCACTATTAAAAAGTTTATAATTATATTCAATTATTTGATTAATCTACCTATTTATTTTAAGGAATCTTCAACCGTTATTCAAAGTACAATGAGTAGGCACAGGGTAAACTCTTATTCTGATGCGATAGTCTGCAAATCAACTCCAAAAACTAAACCACACAAAATCAAATTCAACAGAGAAAGCGTCAGTAGATAGACTCGAACTCATGACCTTTGGTCACAAATATGTTACTCAACCAATTCGGCTACATTTTGGAGGCGACTAATCTACCTATTAGAATATGGACGGGCGGATTTAGAGCGGACAGCAGGGATGACAAACCCTAAACCCAAAAATCTCATTTAACTTTACTTGTTTATAGTCCATTAAATACATATAATTATATAATAGTATATTCTTTGTCTTTAATAGATTGGGTGGCTACCACGATCCAAAACCATAAATTGTGGTTTTAAATATGAAGATGAGAAACACCCGTACTGCCCCATTGGACATAAATAACCTATTCTATTATTTTCGATCTGCCTATTAATAGCGCCTTAGTTTACTATTTATGATACATGTTACAAAGAAAATATAGCTAGGTTGGTGCGGTTGAATCAATACCCACAATTCATCAACGGAATCTTGCATTAAAAACCTAAGAAAATTTAGGATTCAGAGATTATATATCCTACATCATCTTAGAACATATTATTGGGGGATGGGGGTGGGGGAGGAGTGGAGTGGAGTGCGGTGAAATATTAAAAAAGAAATGTTTAAAGTTATTGTATTCTTTTTTTTAATGTAATAAATCATATCACATAAACAAACGTGTCATATCAAAGTCATGTTTAGATAACTTCAAAAAGAAGTTGTTGAAGTCCATTGAAACCAATTTCATTCATCAATATAAAAAAATTATTTTAAGGTTAGATTTATTTTAGATAGAGATTACTTTAGATATAGCGGATAAAAACACGATTAGGGAGGCCGTGGTTTATGGATTCAGTTGCATCGTTATAAAATATACATTCAGAGTTAATTCCATAACTAGTCATCTTATCTAACGTTGATGGTTAGTTTTCTCAAGATAGCTAACCATACTATAAGAGAAAGATGAATATTATATTTATTCCACGTCAGGCTAGTCCACCGGTAGAGGAACAATTTCATGGATGGCCAATGTGTCTTTAATAGCGAATTTAGTACTTGTTTTAGCTGGTAGCGAACAATGGGTATCTTCACAATGAGGAGAGAGCTTGCGTATGAGATTTTTGACATGTTTCAAGTGAGAGAGTGATTTATAGTCCTTCCCAATCTAATTCAAGTCGACTGGACCAACTTCCATTATCGATGATATCTTAAACCTTGATATTAGTATTGAGTTTATGATCACGTATAATATTTTACCCATATTGGCTTACTATAAAGGTGGGGAAAACCAAGAGTCAAACCAAAAAGAAATAGGTTTCATGTTTCCCGTCTTAAATTTATAAAGTTGAGCCTCTAGAGGCTTGGAGCGAGGATTTTCCACTAAATCCAAGAGGGAGAGTACGACCATAATTTATACTTTTTTATTTTTTTTTCAAATTTAATCAATTTGCACCAACCTGAGGTGTTTTATTTATTTATTATAAACAAAAGGTGTTTGAAGACGACCACATAATTTTAAAATTTTAGGTATATGATCCTAAGACAATCATCAATTATAGGCAATATGAATTTATCCCACGCTTTGTTTTCTCTATATATTTTCATCTTGTAGCCAAACCAAAAAAATAAAAGAATATTTTAGGTCAATTTTTTTAGGACCCTAGAAGGGAAGATAAAGATAGATGTCGAGTAGACTGGTCTTACAAACATGACATACTTGATACGCTGTAGAACACCAATATATAAGAGATATTTGGAAGTCAAAGATTTAATACGAGATATAATTCTGTAAATGAGGGGTATGCATTCATTATAAGTGAGACGACTAATGATTAAAATAACACCAAATTATCGAGCCAGAAGAGAACCGATATAGTACACATAAATGTTAGCTAATGAATCTCTTAAGTTTTCATTGATTTTACATATCTTTAAGCTTGATTTTACAGCAACTCTTTGAGCTTTACGATTCGTATGGTATCTCTTAAGGAGCATATGTGTGAGGAGGATGTTAACAGATGTACTAATAACATGAGCATAGTTTGATTGTATATTGTCAATCATGATGGGAGGTGAGTCCTTAATTCTATTTTCCATAATTTTGGATATTACTTTATATGTGACGTTGTAGCAAACAATGGTCTAAAGTCCCCCATAGAGGAAAGGGTCTCGGGTTTGTGGATTAGTATAATTTTAGTTTTGTTCAAGGACTATTGAAGACGATCAATGGTAAGAAATGTTGGACTTTGTTACATAGGTCTTTGCTAATAATGGACAATTGTTTTAAGAAAAAACTAGAGTTGTATATGTATCGTCCGAGGTTTTTTTTTTTTTTATACTAACAACAAGGCTTTTGATTTATTCTATTGTAATTAAATGTATCATATCATTATTTTATAATTGAGTGGATTATATTATTATTTTGTAATCAGTAAAATTGTCTTACTTTTTGATATCCAATACAAATAAATAAGAATAAAAAACAATTGGATATAAATTTAATAAATGATGAGGAGTGATAAAAAAAAATACATATTCTAAAACGCATATGCTCATTTTTATTGTGTTAATAAAAAAAGTCACCAAAATAAACTAATGGTTATTACTTGTTGTTCAACAACCAATCACTTTTGTCGCCGTAAATCCGAGGTCGCAGTGTGCTCAACTCTTGTCGCCGTAATTTTATTTTTAATTTCATATGATCGTGTAGCGATCCAAACTTATTTTGACCTTTTATCTTCGATTACCTATTCCTATTTTATTTTCTAATTCTTTATTTCGATTTAGAATTCACCAAGCATCGCCTAGAAAATTGTTGACTTTTCTACAGCGAAGGCACCTCTCACTGTGGCGAATGGTATAAGACCTTCGTCGCGATCACCTGAGGTGGTGATCTTGGCAAAACTAACAACAAATTGTTTTTATTTCAGTTTAGGGTGTCTAACTTGAGAATGCGATAACTTGGCGCTCAATTATCCGAATTAGGTGATTTTTTTCCACATAAATTCAGCTATCTACATCACAATTCAGTTATATTCTTTAATAGCCTATCAGTTAAGTCACATAAATTCAGTATATGTAATGTGTGTGTCTGCTCTGCATGTGGTTGACTGCACTTAACACCATTTTGTATAGCATCAAAAATTTCAGACCTTGAGTATTTTAAATATTATAGGAATGTATGTGTATAACATGTTTAGTGGAAGCATATATCTATGATGTTGCAATATAATTTATAATTCGCTTATCTAACATATTTTGATCAAACACTTTCAGGATGGTTGTTAAGATGTTGTATGTATGTCATATTGGCTGATCTAATATATGTTTAAGGGTTTACTGTTATTTAACCCCATTAGACGCTCTCTCATAAGAATTTAAATGGCGAATGTATGGCCTAATTAGGGGATGTGATTACCCATTGTTTCTGCCATATGGACTATAGGATGCACGTGGTGATATCATACATGCACATAGATTATTTATTTCAAGTTATAGAGTTTGATTAGCATTCATATTCCCTTAGATATGTGAGAACTTGATGGGATGTTCCACATCTTCGAACTAGTTCAGATGCTTAAAGAGTATTGATATTCAACATATTAAGGTATGATCTGTTACAAACAATTCATTAGTGTTTATATAATTATACTACGAGCACTTTAGATACCCATTCTCTGTAACTGATTGATATACATAATATTCTACTTGTGTGAGCAATGCCAGGTTATATATGAAAGGAAATGAGTTTGGAGCCTCACAATTTAACGAATAGTTTTTGTGAGTGTAGGCCAGCCCCAACAGAATACTACTCCATATATTTATTAATGGTGAACACATGTTACATGATGTTCTTTATGCGTTTATGCGCACCATACTTATGCATAACTGGTTTATTAGTGTTGAATGGTTCATTCAGTTTATCATGAATTAGTCAAGTACGAGCGTAACAAAAGGCTTGATCGATTTCAGATATGTTTGTCTATCTTAAAGTACTAACTTTAGAAGTAATGTATAACATGTTGGCACCAACATGAAGCTGGCTAAGTATATTCCCATTTAGAGAGGAGTTTTGTTAAGTTTCCACATGTTAAAATAAAAAATCTGATTGAGAAAATCTCAATTATGAAATACAAGAGGACTGGTAAAGTTTGTGAGCACATACTTGAGGTGGCTTTTATTTATGGAAAACTTAAGGAACTCAACGTTGAGTTCCCTGAGACTGTCATGGTTTTATATATTTTCATATATCTTCCTTCGAAATTTAGTTTCATAAAGGTAATATATGATTTTTTTATATAATAGTTAGGACATGGGCAATCCTATTATAAAACTAGAAAATAATGAAGAGAAACACCCTCAAGGGGTATTTAAAGGCCATTATGGTTAACATCTGCAAAAATGTTCCTCTGAACAAGAAGAAACACTCATATGTTGTAGCTCTACATAATAAACCTCAAAATATAGAAAGTAATATGGAGACCTTAAGAAGGAAATAGGAAAATGAAAATTAATAACATGCTTCCATTATAAAGGCATCATTCATTGAGGATTGCCCCGAATTTAAGGTCTAATGGAAAAAAGTTAATCTTTCTTATGTGGTAACTTCATAAGCTAATTTAAATTCAGTTTCAAAGGATACGTTGTGGATTGATATAACAATCACAACCCATGTGTGTATTGTTTTGTTGGGTCCAAGCCAAAGCATGTCACTCAATAAACTAGAGATTCAAACTTACACTTGATATAGTATGGCTTCCTCAGTTGAAAAGATTTGTCAATTTTAATTATTATTTACTTCATGACGTATTTTTTATTTGAGATATTTTTTGTAATTTCCCGCATTTATGAGGAATTTAGTTGATTTGTAATAGCCCATGTATCCTTCCTTGTAATGATAATTTGTATTAACTTATTGATATAATTAGTTATATAATTGAAATTAATGTAACATATAGAGTAGTTTCTAAAAATGTAGCTTCTTTATGGCACATGTGATTAGAGCACATCTCTCGAAAGAGAATATACAAGCTTGTTGTTGGAGGTATATTAGGTTCCCTTGACTACATCGGTTCAGATAAATATGTATGATGTATCAAATGGAAACGGACCAATCGGAGAAGGTTTACAGTGTTTCATGCTAAAAACATCTTGATGTTAATCTATACAAACATATGCAAACTATTCCCTAAAACATCACGAAATGGCCAAAGATGCTTCATATTTTTTATAGAAGACTTTTCACGATATGGCTATTTATATTTGCTTCAAGAAATCTTGAAGCTATAGACCCATTCAAATTCTTAAAGGCTAAAGTTGAATTATAAATTGGCAAACCAATTGAAGCCGTTAGATCTTACCGTGGTGGTTAATACTATAAAAGGTATGATGGATTAAGTTAACAATGTCATGGCCTATTTTCTATCTTCCTTTAGGAGTGTGTGATTGACCTCAATACACCATGGAGGTCGTCCATCTTGAATGGCGTATATAACTGATAAAACCATATATTTATCAATATGGTTAGCAACACGATTGCTCATATATCACTACCATGTTCAGTCCGAGGGGAAGTTCTTAAGTATGGAATATACATCCTTAACAAGGTAACCGATACAGCCACAACTAAAATACCACATGAATTATTAAGAGAGCACCCAACTAGTTTTAAGCATTTTTATACCTGGGGATGTCCAGCAGATGCGAAACATTACAGGCTTAGTGAACAAAATCTAGAGTCTAAAACAATTAGTTTTAATTTCATTGGGTACCCGTACCACTCTAGAATTTATAAATTTTACTCTCCCATTAAGCGTTCAATATTTGAGACATGAATTGCAATACTTTTTAGCATGCAAATTTTAAGGGGAAATATTTAGCAAACAACATGTTTTAGGAAATTAGAACTAATTCATTAAGTCTTTAGAAATGATGCCCAAGCTAAAATTATTATAACGGTCATCAACATTATGCCAATTAATGTAGTTCATTTTACTCATGTTTCACTTCCACCTCCGACAGTAACTAGTGATGATGTTTCTGATGTATAAATCCAATAACCTCGAAAATTAAAACAACACAATAAAGTGACAATGCGTAGATCCACTAGAGAGAATGAGTGTCATATCTTCAGATTATATAACCTTCCTCAATGAACATGAAGGAACTTTGATGGAAATACCACAAGTATACGGTTTTTCGTTCAAGTGATAATAAGTATAGAAACTCAAATTATCGAACACAATGGAGGAATCTTATTTTTTATTAATCTAAATTTTAATTTAAAAATATTTCTACTTAATAAAAAAAAGTAAAGATTTGTATGTGATCCAAAGGATCAAGATTTTTGTAGAAAATAAAATCAAATTAAAAAATTAAATTGAAATTAAAATTAAAATCAATATAAAAGTATTCCATGATTAACAATTACCCTAATTTATTGTGAATTTTTATTATGAATTTTTATATAATCAACTGTTTATTATGAATTTTTATATAATCAAATTAACCTAATTTTTGTAAATGTTCTTTAAAATCAGGTTCTCTTTGAGAGGGTTGTGATTATATATCGATTTTACATAATTAATCTTCTTGTATGGTTGGTTATATCTCTAGTCCCCTGTATCCTACAGTTATTTCATAAATCCAAAAAGCATTTGTGAGACTTCATTGGATCATGATCGTAGTAAACGACTCATTCAACCCAGTGACATTGATATAGTTCAAAAGTATATATTACCATCATGTCTCAATCTAAATCTAATATCAATCAATTATGTCGTATAAAATTGAAAGTATAAGGATTAATATTGATACTAAAAAATAAATGAAAAACTAATTAATAAAGAGAATATATTACATTATAAATTATATCTACACGTAATAACCACAGAACAAAAAGGATTAGCTCGTGTTAATCTTGTTCATAATATAAATTAAAAAGAAAGAATAAATAAAGACGAAAAATATTGTATTTGATTTTGGTATATTCTTTGTAGTCTATAGTCTGGATACTCTGTGTTTGATATGCTAGGATTTTATTTATATGAGGAGTTATTAAAAACCATTTGAACCCTAATCTCTTACAAATAAAACTCATCTAGATAAGAATAAAATTATAATCATCATTAAATAAAATACGATAAAACCTATATAAATTAATCTTCTATGGATTAATAATCTTGATAAAATTAATAATTTGTTCAGTTCCAAATTATTAAGGGCAACGCTAAACTTAAACCCGTTTTAGTTATAATGAGACCTCGTTATAATGAGACCTTCTTGAGTTATAATGAGACCCTCAATTTTACTAAAATACCCTTAATATATAAACCTTTTTCAGCCGACTATCTCTCTTTTTTTTTTATCAAATTCAAGTTGCAGCTCGCATCTCACCAATCAAAATCAGAAAATTATATCTCTTCTCCAATTAATCTCTCTCTCTTTAGAGAACTCATTTCCTAATCAAAATCAACAAGAGCACCCCAAGCAGAAAAGAAGCCGATTGAGAAGAAGGTCGCCGAGAAATATCCTTTGGCAGCCGTAGCAGCTGAGAAAAAACCAAAGGCCAGAAAGAAGTTAGCAAAAGAAGTTGGCGTCGGAGCTGATAAAAAGAAGAAACGATCCAAGAAAAGCGTCGAGACGTACAAGATCTACATCTTCAAGATCTTGAAGCAGGTTCATCCCGATATCGGTATTTCCAGCAAAGCTATGGGAATCATGAACAGTTTCCTTAACATATCTTCGAGAAATTGGCTGGTGAGTCTGCAAGAAACCGACTATCACTTCAAGGGAAATCCAGATTGCGGTGAGGTTGGTGTTGTCTCGTGAATTGGCTAAACATACTGTATCTGAAAGAACGAACGTTGTTCCAAAGTTTTCAAGTTCTTAGGTTATGGAATTTGGGGATTTAGGGTTTCTGTTTGTAAATTTAATTCAAACTTAGAAATCGATGTATTGTTTTCTTTCTTGTGGTTTTTTTATCTGATTGATGTTTCTGATTTAGGGGATTTAGGGTTTCTCGTTGTAAATTTCGCTACTAATTAAAGATCTTAATTTCAAATATTGATTTCTTTGATTTATTTTTTGAAAAACAATTGCAACTCGCGTCTTATCTTGTCATCAAGATGATCGGGTTTCGAACAAGATTGTCATTACCATCAGACTGGGAAATATTTTCACAGTTACTAGTTTATTTCTTAATAAAAAATAATACAAATTACTGTGTCCACAAATTAATTCATTGTAATATAATTCTGTAAACAAAAATTGGCTATTCGACTAGTGTGATTCATTCTTTTTACGCTAATGAAAAGTCGGAAAGTTCCACAAGGTGATATTAAAATAAAATTAAAAAGTATAGAGAAATTTTGTTAAAGAAGAGCAAGAAAATAGTTAGATTTTAATGTAATTCATTCTTTGGGTATTAAATTAGTTTTAGAGAGAAGTTTGGTTGGAAAAGAGGAAGAAAATTATTTAGATTTTTGGTCGAAAACTTGGTTTTATATGACGGGTAAAATGGTCATTTTACATAAAGTAAAATAAAAAGTTTGATTTAAGGTCTCATTATAGCCAAAAGGGGTCTACATAAAGCCTTGCCCAATTATTAATTATTAAAAGATTCCAATAAATTTGACAAATTTAATTAATGGGCAACACTAAACTTAGACCCGTTTTAGTTATAATGAGACCTTCTTGAGTTATAATGAGACCCTAAATTTTACTAAATACCCTTAATATATAAACATTTTTCAGCCGACTATCTCTCTTCTCTCTTTTCTCTTTTCCTTTTTCTTTTTATTTCTTTTTTATCAAATTCAAGTTGCAGCTCGAATCTCACCAATCAAAATCAGAAAATTATATGTCTTCTCCAATTAATCTCTCTCTCTTTATAGAACTCATTTCCTAATCAAAATCAACAAGAGCACCCCAAGCAGAAAAGAAGCCGATTGAGAAGAAGGTCGCCGAGAAATATCATTTGGCAGCCGTAGCAGCTGAAAAAAAACCAAAGGCCAGAAAGAAGTTAGCAAAAGAAGTTGGCGTCGGAGCTGATAAAAAGAAGAAACGATCCAAGAAAAGCGTCGAGACGTACAAGATCTACATCTTCAAGATCTTGAAGCAGGTTCATCCCGATATCGGTATTTCCAGCAAAGCTATGGGAATCATGAACAGTTTCATTAACATATCTTCGAGAAATTGGCTGGTGAGTCTGCAAGAAACCGACTATCACTTCAAGGGAAATCCAGATTGCGGTGAGGTTGGTGTTGTCTCGTGAATTGGCTAAACATACTGTATCTGAAAGAACGAACGTTGTTCCAAAGTTTACAAGTTCTTAGGTTATGGAATTTGGGGATTTAGGGTTTCTGTTTGTAAATTTAATTCAAACTTAGAAATCGATGTATTGTTTTCTTTCTTGTGGTTTTTTTATCTGATTGATGTTTCTGATTTAGGGGATTTAGGGTTTCTCGTTGTAAATTTCGCTACTAATTAAAGATCTTAATTTCAAATATTGATTTCTTTGATTTTTTTTTGAAAAACAATTGCAACTCGCGTCTTATCTTGTCATCAAGATGATCGGGTTTCGAACAAGATTGTCATTACCATCAGGCTGGGAAATATTTTCACAGTTACTAGTTTATTTCTTAATAAAAAATAATACAAATTACTTTGTCCACAAATTAATTCATTGTAATATAATTCTGTAAACAAAAATTGGCTATTCGACTAGCGTGATTCATTCTTTTTACGCTAATGAAAAGTCGGAAAGTTCCACAAGGTGATATTAAAATAAAATTAAAAAGTATAGAGAAATTTTGTTAAAGAAGAGCAAGAAAATAGTTATATTTTAATGTAATTCATTCTTTGGGTATTAAATTAGTTTTAGAGAGAAGTTTGGTTGGAAAAGAGGAAGAAAATTATTTAGATTTTTGGTCGAAAACTTGGTTTTATATGACGGGTAAAATGGTCATTTTACATAAAGTAAAATAAAAAGTTTGATTTAAGGTCTCATTATAGCCAAAAGGGGTCTACATATAGCCTTGCCCTTAATTAATTTGTACTAAAAATGAATCCATAGTCACTTGTTTTTTTTAATTTTTTAAATCTATACTAAGATCATCTTTATATCTCCTCGTCTCACTTAAGATTGAGGCATTGTCTTCTGGTATTGAAACAAAAGAGTGTGAAGAGCTATTTTCACTTGCAATGACTATTTCCGAGTGACCGATATTAAATCTAATATGTCATCCTCAACTTGGTCATCAACTGGATTTTGAATAGTATCTACCACAATTTTTTCAATTCTTTAAACCTCGTAACATTCATTATTTTGGTACCATAAAATAACTTTTTATTTATTCAACCACAATGAACTTGATAAATTCAATTTATATATAAATGTATATTCATAAAATGTAACTCATAACTTGTTTTTGTAATTTATTTTTCACCTCTAACTAATATACATTATAACTAGTATATTGGACTTGGAAATTTAAAGGTCATATACAATATCCCTTTAAATTAATAAATTATTAATTTACCAATATAGTAGTATATCGCTAAATTAATCAAATATTATGGTCTCAACATTATCAATTTTATACAGGTTTGACTATAACTTGTTACAAAACCAAAATACATTCGATGAAAACAAATAAGAAAGTAACTAGACTTTATGAACAAACAACGTAGAATAATATTTAAAAAGTTACAGCATCTTAATGATCAAAAGTTGCATGTACATAAAAGTAAATTATATGAGAAAAAAAACTAACCAAACTGACCATTTTTATTTCACGAATCATGACTACATGAAAAAGTGCATGGATAATTCATAATTTATAAAAGGTATTTCTTATATTAAGTAAGATTCTGCAAGATTCATAACAAATACCTAAATTCAAAACTCTACAAGATTCATAATACTTGTAGATATTTGTCTTTAAAATCTGACTCTAAAAATATAAATTTATAAAATCGACAAAAAATTGATGAAGAAAAAAAACAAATAATTCTAATAGTTCAAATAAAATTCTCCGCCACAACTAGCTTTAAGAAGAATTGAACTCAAATCCAACACTTTAACATACAAAACCAAACTAGTCAACTTCTTAATATATATCACTAGGTCATTATACAATTTTCTAGAACTATACTTTTGTCAAAAATAAATTATAACTCACATAAAATCTCATTACCTATTTCTTCCGCCTTTAATCTTCAAGAGCCTCTTTTGTTATTGTGACAACAACCACGACAATAAGAAAGATGCTAAAAGTCAGTAAAGAGATATTTTTATGGTAGATAGTATAACACAAATCAGTTTGTAAACATTAATTACCTTTCTGAATTTATCTAACACTAATTTAGAAAAGAACGTCACTAATGAATACTTTTTCAATTTGACACAATTGTTATGGTAGTTAAAGAGACTGGTCTTCAAGCATTCGGCTCATTGTAATAAATTATCTTGAAAATTAAGATCCTCATAATGCTTTTCTGCACAAAAATACATGGATTTTGTTGAATGGTTGCTCCTATATCTATGACCAACCATAAACATATGAAGATCCACAAACTTGCTTCTTCAATTGGCATACGATATTGAATTGTAGAAGTAAATCACACTATAATAAAAAAACAAGAAAACATTTCTAACAAATATCACATTAGCATTTTTATTGCATTTCAATTCAAAACGAGTACATAACCAATATTACCTTCTAAAGAGTAAATATAATACTTGAAACAATTAACATTGTAAATATATTCGAACTTCAACATAAAAAAAACTAACTAAAAAAAACATAACTAGTACTAAACAACACAAATATATATTTGTTAAAGATTTTGTTGAAGCAAGAGATACATTTGAAGGGTAACTAAAAGAACACATAATTAGTACTTATATATCCAGAATTACGTATTATTTAACATTCAAGCTGTCATTAAAAACACCTCAAAAAATACTAGAAGTTTATGAAATCTAGTAAACAAGCATTAGGTAACTAAACAATATATATATATATATATATATATATGTTAAAGATTTTATTGTAGCAAAAGATACATTTGAAAGGTAGCTATTTATCCAGAATTACGTATTGTTTAACATTCAAAATAGTACCACAAACACCTCATGAAAGGTGCTAGAAGTTTATGAAATCTAGTAAACAAACATTAGGTAATTCGGCTCTGCATGATGGAACACAAGTCCCTCCTGTAACCATTAGCAACATATCGATCTTATAAAAGTCAAATGTTATTTCAACTTCAGCTAAAATATGCGAACAAAAACTAACAAAAAATAAAAGTAAACAATAATTCCTATTTTAAATTCAGAAGAATGTTCAATTCATATATTTTTATGTGTCATACCTTACTCCAAAAATCAACCATCAATTACCCTTATACTCTAAAATAAACCATAATTACGTTAATTGAATTATAAAAAAGAATTGTTAGGTCAATGAGGAGTTTAATCAAAATACCTCTTTTTCCTTGAAATATAGATCTCATAAAGAATGGGTACCCCGTAAAAGAGTCTATGGTAGGTAAGAAATTAAAATATAATCAACCTCTGGTCCTCCATTGTGTCATCAAATTCTGAGTAGTACATCAAAATATTTAGG
The DNA here is from genome assembly GCA_036936605.1 of Limnanthes douglasii subsp. nivea. Taxonomy (NCBI): domain Eukaryota; kingdom Viridiplantae; phylum Streptophyta; class Magnoliopsida; order Brassicales; family Limnanthaceae; genus Limnanthes; species Limnanthes douglasii. The sequence goes on along the minus strand of JAUPFV010000002.1, from coordinate 353,091,945 downwards.
TTTTGTTGGCTCCTTCATGGCAGCAATAACACTTCGATACTTGTCGTTAACTAAATTAATTACTCTCACATAATTTACTCAAATTTCAAGCACCTCATTGGTTTCGTGGAATTTAATAGAATCAACATGGATACAAAATTGTTCAGCAATGTACAACCATACCAATCGATAAAAACTTGGAAAATAGAGAGAAGAAAATGAATATCCCTCATTGTCTTTCAGCCGAATCTAGAATTACAAAATAATTCTACTTGAAACAACACAATAATCAAAATAAAAATCAAACAAGAGAATCATAGTAATCAAAAGAGATAATACCTTGAGAAAAGAAAAGAAAATAGTCAGTAGTCTTTGTATTTAGAGACGACTAGGTTAATAGAAAAATACTAAATTGGTCGATGAACAATTTAGGATTTGTTTTTTATTTCTCCAAAGAACGAGAAATAAATGATGAATATGAAGAAATATTGTAGATTTTTTAAATTGATAACAAACATATTAGGTATAGCAAAAAGGCGGGTTATGTAAACGAATTGGCAGTTTAACTTTGCATCGATTCAATACGTGATGAGATCATAACTAAATTATTGATAGATTAAAAAATAGAAAAAATAATTTAAAATTTGATTGTTGTTACTTGGTTATTATTTATTGCAAATTCCTAATAATTATGGATCTTTTATTTTGTAATAAATTTAATGATATTTGTAATAAACTATTTCTCTTTTTATTATATCGACATACTCTTATATTGATTTCTTAAATACGACTACGACAATGTATTATTATGTTAAAGGTTATAAAATATCAAGTTTTGAATTTTATTAAACTCTTGCATAAACATCATTTAAGCAAAATAATAAAGAAACGTGCAGTCACTGTTCAACGAGTACGCACAGGATTAACCCTCAGTTTGACGCAATAGCCTGTAAACCAACGCTATAAGATAAACCACACAATCATGTCAAACTTATTACCTCTCTATTTGCTTTTGAAAAAATAAAAATAAAAATAATAAAAAACTATTCTTAAGAAAAAAATATGGTTCAACTGTAAAAACCTACTTCCTTTTATATAATATTTTAATATTAAGTTATAATAAGTAGATTATAGCCTAGATTATAAACAAATACATCAAAACAAATAAATTTGTATTAAAATATATTTTTAGCGTATACTTGAGCAAAATAAGTCTTGTCAACAAACAAATAAATTTGACATATAAAAGATATTGTTGAAAAATAGATGTAAACAACTATGCATAATATATATATATATATATATATAAGTAAATTAAATTTGTATAAAACACATTTTTCATAATATAAATAAATTATTTTATTGAAAATAAAACTAAAAAGTTTTCATATATATTTTATTATAAATATGTCTTTAAACAAATTAAAAAAATATAATCAATTATTTTATTGAAACAAATGTTAATATATTAATAATTAAAAATATTTTGAAACATATAAACTAAATAAATTTAAAGATGTTATTAAAAAGGTGCATTAAAAAAATTAAAAGATATGTTAAAACTATAAACATATTATGTTTTAATATATTTTTCTTATTTTTCTCAATTTCACTTATTTAATATTTTTTTAAAATCATATTTTTTTTATAATGTTTTACATATTATGTTATCTTTCCATTTTTTGTTTTTGAATTCTTTTGTCTTTTTCCTCTTCTCAATCTAAAAAAATACTTCTGATCTTTTTTCCAATAAAAAATAATATTACAAAATATTAAAAAAAAATTGGTGAAATAAAGCTTTAAATTAATTGAAATAGGGTTCATACAAGAAAACTAAGGCATACCCCGAGTATACAATCACATAAACTCAGGGGGACTAAATGAAATAACATAAGGTACGAGCGAATAGAATAAGTAGTAGATCAGACTGTCAAAGTAGAAGTGTACTGGTCCTACAGAATGGTCATCCGTGTTAGCTGCCCAACGTCTACAATAGATCTCCTCGAGCTGCACACGCCAGGACAGGAACTACAATAAATAGCAAAAATTAGAAAGATATTATATTGGCCAGCTAGTCTTGGTACTTTGGAATCTATACCGTAGATATGAAAAGGTACGGTGAGAAACCGAGGAGGCGGTGGATGGAGGGGAACCAAAGACTCTTGAGTTCCTCTCCTTCCAGACGTGGTAATTTACCGCGACAAAGCAAACATTCCAAAGTCGATGGTTACGAGATTGAGACCAAGTGGATGCTTCAGAAATTCAAGACTGCCAGCTATTACTAGAAAAAGGAAAACCTAGTTTGTTACTGGCGTAATTCCAGATACTCTGGGCGAAACTGCACTAAAAAAGGAGATGAGAGATAGTTTCAGGATCAGAGCGACACAAGGCACAATAAATTGGGATATTATAACCCAAGCTAATAAGCTTGTCTTTTGTGGCAATCTTGCCTAAAAGAGCGAGCCAAGAAACGAAAGAATGACGAAGAATATTGAATTTATTCCAGACTAACCCGGCCCAACCCACATTAGGGTTAGGCTGACGAATGACATGGTAAGTGTCTCTGATTGTAAATGAGTTGCATCCAGCCTTCTCCTTCCAGTAAGGGATGTCGATGGAATCAATGTTAGAAGGCGGGAGGGAGAGGATTAGGTTGTGGATCTCCAACAGATTAGCACGACTCCGAGATCTCGCGGATTTGATGTTGGCGGGACAGTTCCAGTGGCCATTACTAATAATGTCTGAAACGTTTAGGTTTTCCCCAAGCCTGGAGTCCGAAATAATGTTGTCGCCATAATGAGATGCAAGAGAATAGGATATGATCCAAGGATCATACCAGAAGGAAGTTCTCGAGCCATTTCCAATGGCCACCCTGTACAGATTATAAGCCAAAGGGCGAAGACACAAAATGTTTCTCCAGATCCAAGAGAACGAGGATCCGATCTTGAGGGTCAAAAAATTCCCATTTTTGATTTTTTCTATTTTAATCCAATCACTCCAGATATAATGATTATTATTACTAATGATATACCAAAGGTGCTTGAAGACGGCCGCCTGATTCCAGATTTTTAAATCCAGAACCCCAAGGCCACCCTCCAACATGGGCAAAGTAATCTGTAGCCCAAGAAACTTTGACACCATAGATTTTCATAACAGTACCCGTCCAAAGAAAACGATAAAGATTTTAGGACAGTTCTTTGAAAATTCTAGAGGGGAGGATAAAAATGGAAGACCAATAGACCTGACTAGCGAATAAGACTGATTTAATAAGCTGAAGTCTACCGGCATACGAAAGATGACTAGAATTCCAAGAATTAATACGAGAGATAATTTTGTGGAGGAGAGAGCGACAGTCCGAGTAGGTGAGCCGACTGGTGAGTAGGGGAACTCCTAAGTATTTAACGAGCAGAGAGCCTTCCGGGAATCCCAAAATGGAAAGAAGGTTTACCCGAAGGGAATCTTTGATACCCGAGAAGAAGATGTGACTTTTGGAAGGGTTGACTTTAAGACCAAAAGGGAATATAACTCGTCAAGGGCCTCTTTAATAAGATAGAGGGTCTTTTTGTCGCCATGACAAAAGATCATTAGATCATCGGCAAAGCAGAGGTTAATTATTTTGAGCATTTGACATTTCCAATGGAAACGGAACTGCTTATCCTTACTTTTCTCCTTGAGTATGCTAGATAGAACTTGCATAACAAGGACAAAAGGAAAGGAGGAGAGAGGATCTCTTTGCCTTAAACCTTTCCGACCTTTGAAATTTCCATACGGGTCTCCGTTAATGTTGATAGAATACGATGGAGAGGAAATGCATTTAATGATCTAGGTGATCATTTTCTCGGGGAAATTCATAGCAACAAGGATATCAAGAATGAGGTGCCATCTGACATTATCAAATGCTTTCATTAAGTCGATTTTAAAAGCGACTCTTTTGTTACTACGATTAGAAAGGTACCTATGTAGAAGCTCCTGAGATAAAAGGATGTTATCCGAGATGTTCCTTACCGCCACAAAGGCCGATTGGGAATTATCAATAAGATAGGGGAAAGAATCCTTAATTCCATTGGCTAAGATTTTAGAGATGATCTTGTAAAGAACATTACAAAGACAAATGAGTCTAAAATCGGCAGGCCCCGAGGGAGAATCCTTTTTGGGGATAAGAATAATAGAGGTGGAGCTCCAATATGGGTCCAGAGAGGAGGTATGGAAGAATTTGAGGACACTATTACAGATATCATGGCCAAAAATGCTTCAATTAGTTTTAAAAAGGAGGAGTTGAAACCATCAGGACCCGACGATTTATTGTTGTCAATACTGAAAAGAGTGGATTTGATTTTCACAAGAGATCTCACGAATCATCGAAACCTGGTCAGAGGGGGTAACTTTAGAAGAAAGAAGGGATGAGACAGTTTCCAGACCCGGATTGATAAGGAAAGATATTCTTCAGGGACCTAAATGCAATTAATAGGGACTAAATTGATAAGTTCTGATAAGATAGAGTTTAATTAAGCTTTTATAAGAGATATAGGGACTAAGTTGTAAATATTCATCTATGTAACCGCTCTTGTAACTGATTCACCTGGCCTATTTATAGAGGCAGAGGAAGACGGTTACACTGATGAAATAATCAGAAGCACAATACTATTTTCACTACCTGAAATTCTCTCTGTGAATTCTTGTGTTCTTGATTCTCTCAATCCAACTGTAATTCATACCAAATTGGCGCTAGAAAGAGGGGAACGAAGATACCTTGATCGACGGATCAAAAATCAAGTCTCGAGTTTTTTCGTTTTCTGAAGCTTTTCGTTCGAGTTTCTTTTCGTTTTCTGAAATTTTTGTTCAAGTTTTTCGCTGATCGGAGATGAATCCAGAAGAAGGTGACAATCCATCTATTCAAAAGGCTAAGGAAACATTGAAATCCGATCTGCAAGAGGCAAGTAAATCAATTCCAACTCAATCAAACCAATTCGATTTCGAAGGTAAAATGAATGAGATGATAAGGAAAGTGGCAGAGCTTGATGAGTTGGTAAAAAAGAAGGAAAATAATGATGGCGCTAGACTTAGGTCTAAAATAGTAAGAGGCGATCAAGATGATCAGTCGGATCAGTCAATGGACGACGGCGACGTTCAATATGAACAGCGTAAAACACGTTTTGAGCGAAAAAAGGAGTATAGTGGGATAAAAAGAAAAGGAAAGTTGCAGAAGCGACAGTATGTGAACTCTAGTGATGAAGAGGATTCCGAAAATTCGGAGTCAGATGAAACACCGAGGTATGAATATTCTCGAGGCCATCCAAGAGGAGCAGAACGTGAACTCCGGCCAGCTAAGGTGTATAAGGAAGGGAGGCAAAAGAAAGAAAGGCGAGTATATTCACCTCGGAAATATTTTCCTCGGAAACATTCGCCTCGAAAGTATGAAGGTGAGTCAAGTTTATATGCTACTGTGGGGATGAGAAACGAAGACCAATATGTTCAAGGAGTCGACTGGAGGGACTCGCCATTGATCAGGGAGATCAGATCTGTGCCGCTTCCGAGGCGTTTTGATATTTCCAAAGTTGACAAGTTTGATGGGACTCAAGATCCCGATGACCATATAGAACAATTTAAAAACTATATGACTAATTTTGAGGACGACGATAAATTGGTGTGTAGAGCATTCTCTCAGACATTCAAGGGAACTGCGCTGAAATGGTACAACAAGATTCCTAAGGATTCCATTGCAAATTTTAGAGGCTTCTATACAGCTTTCCGAAGATAGTTTGTGGGAAGCAAAGAAATGAGAGCTAATGGAGATACAATAATACAGTGCAAGCAAGCCGTGGGAGAGAAGTTAAAGGACTACACTAAGAGATTTGTATCAACAAAAGCTGAACTAGATGATTGTGAAGAAAGTGTGGCTATGGCAGCGTTTAGACAAGGATTGTTGTCAGGAGATTTAGCAGATGAGACTACAAGGCGTAGGGCGTTAAAGTCGAGGATCAGATCAAGGTCGAAGAGTCGACGCGGGTCCGAGGAGGAGGCGATACTATTCAGAAGGGGAATAGTCAAGTGAACACTTCGAACAATAACTCGTCGCGCCCGAGGGGTAATCAAAACGTTTCTAACCGAGGAGCTTCGAGCTCGTACCAAGGGGGTTATAATCAACACAATCCTAATAATCAACAGCAGTTCAGATCCAGATCGAATGTGTGGGTGAGACCAGAATATTATGCGGATTTGACTGAAAGTGTGGCTTCGATATATGAGAAAACCAGGGGAACAGTAAATTTCAGAAAGCCACCAGCGATTAATATGGCAAGAGAGGAGCGCAATAACAAGTTCTGCAGGTATCATGAAGATATTGGGCATGATACAAACGATTGTATTGCCTTGAAGAAAGAGATGCAGATTCTGATAGAAAATGGAAAGTTGCTGGAATATGTCAAAAAGAATGCTAAAGTTGCTGGAATATGTCAAAAAGAATGCTAAAGCTGTAGCTCCGAAAATTGGTAATCCTAACTCTAAGCAGGAAACTGCACTGATGATTTTAGATGCTGCAGGTGATGAGTTTGATGTGGCTTCGGAATATGTCGACCCAGACCCTAGTCGATTATTGTTAATGTCAATAGATGACCCGATGCGTCAGGGACGTGTTCGAGATTTGTGTGCCTTCTTTGAATCACTAACAATATTTGGGGGAGATTCAATGACTAACAACACTAATAATTCGAGGAAGAGACATATAATGAATCTAACGCGTCAAATTGAGGGAGGAGCATCGGCACACCTAAGCAACAAGAAGGATGTGCCCTTTATAATTTTCGATGGGGATGATTTGAGGGGGATCATTGGGCCACATGAAGATGCAGTGGTCATAGGAGCAGAAGTGTGCGGGGTGGAGTTTCGACGAGTGTTGATTGATACCGGGAGCTCTGCTAATGTACTTTTCAAGTCAACATATGATAGATTAACCACTCCGCCTCGAATAGAAAGGTCAGAGAGAACTATCATCGGGTTTACTGGCGCAACAGCAAATGTGATAGGGGAGTTCGAGGGAGAGATTTCTTTGGGAAATGGGCCTTTCAAAAAGAAAGTACAAGTACTTTTTGTGGTGGTGGATTGTCCATCGAGCTACAACGCTATTTTTGGAAGCTCATGGCTGGCTAAAATGTATGCTGTAGTCTCTACGGTTCATCAATGTTTGAAGTATGTGATCGAGGATCGAGTCGGCGTTGTTCGAAGTGATCAAAAGGTGGCAAGAGAGTGTTACGCTGCTGCGTTTAGACTACGTGGCAAAAGTACTGATGATCCGATGGAGAATTAGCAGTTTGGGGGGTTGTCTTCTGGTGGCGCTGATGAGGGAATTGATGATCCGAGGTCAACCCCGAGTTCTGTGGTGGTAAATGAAGAAATAGAAGAATATGTTTTCAATAATGGCAGAGTACTTCGAATTGGGACTCTGTTGCCTTTGTCGATGCGAGAAAAGTTGTTAACTTTTTTGTCTGATAATTTGGATGTATTTGCGTGGAGGTCCGAGGACGTAGTGGGGGTCCCAAGTGACATCATATGTCATAGTTTGGCGGTCGATCCGAAGATCAAGCCGATAATTCAAAAAAGAAGGGCTTTTTCGTTGGAAAAATCCGAGGCTATAGTTGCTGAGGTAGATCGATTGTATAAGATAGGGCATATCAGGGAGTCCAATTATCCGAGGTGGACAGCTAATCCTGTGGTGGTGAAAAAGAAGAGTGGAAAATGGCGAATGTGTGTAGACTTCACAGATTTAAACAGAGCCTGCCCAAAAGATCCTTTTCCATTGCCTCGGATTGACCAGTTGGTGGATTCCACTTCTGGAAATAAAATCCTGACATTTATGGATGCTTTTTCAGGGTATAATCAGATTCGAATGAATCCGGATGATGAAGAAATCACAACTTTTATCAGTGATCGAGGTTTGCACTGTTAACAATGAGTTTGGAGTTATTGTCTCAACTCCAACCAGTGTGGCCAATGTTTTTGTGAGATACTTTATTTAAAATTTTATACGAAACTAAAATTAAATTTATTATTTGAAAATATTCTTTCTCACCTTATGCACTTTTCCAACCCACTCTCAAATCCCAAACTCAATTAGCTTTTTAATCATTAAAAACATAAATACATCATTAATAAAACCCTAACTACAAGCTACAACATTTTCAAACAATTTTTCTACTACTATAAGAAAAACGTGACTATAAACCGTCAATTTTTCTACTACTTTCTTTTGGTTCACGACTTCAAAGATTAAAGTATTTATATTATTCTCTTAAAATACACAATTTTTTTTAATTTGCATTGTTAAGTTTGAATTTTATTGTGATTGAGTTTTCCGCTGTTAAGTTTGAAAGATCCTAATTGTTAGTAACTTATGTTTTTATTTTAATTTTTTTAACCAATATTTGAGATCTTCATATAAACCCTATTTATACTATTTTATAGTTTATTTTAATTTATTTTGATAAATATATATTTCGATTTGATGATAATAGAGGGAGGAGTTTAAGATCCCAATTACCTTGGATAAGATTTTAGATATCTTTTTAATAACATGTTATATATTTATAATTATCATGATATTTTTGAATAATTTATATAAAATACAATAATATATTTTATTTATTTTTTAAATATATTTTTAATTATTAATTAGTTCATCAATTTTTCAAGTTATTAACTTCTTTATAAACATAATCTAATATAATAAACTTTTTTAAATAAACTTTTTTCATCATATTGTTTAAATAAATATATTTATATTATTCAATTATTATATAGCTAATTTAAAAAAATGAGGATCAAATATTAACCGTTTGAGTTGCATCTGAAATGTCCAACATTTTATAAAAATAGTTTGTCAAAAGTGGGATATGAACTCAAACTCTAGCATCATGTATTCCATGACTTTCACATCTAATATAGATCGACGAATATCACATCTAATATTTTAAAAAAATGTTTTTCAAGAATGGATTCGAATTCCACTCACAAACGTTTTTTTATTCTAAATGCCATTTTTTAATTTTGGTTTCTTGTTCATCGGTCTAAAACATAAAATTCTAAACAGATTTGATAAGGATGTTAGTTCAAATCTCACTCTTCGAAACAAAATACTCAATTTTTTAGGGGAAATGCTATTTTGAGACTTCTTTTGGTTATAACGAGACCCTGTTGGAGATCTTATTTGGCTATAATGAGATCCCGAAATTGATCGAAATACCCTTGATATAAAATATATATTTCAGCCAAAACTCTCTCTTTTCTCTCTTCTCTCACCTAAAATCTCTCAAAATCGTCGAATCAACAACTCAAGATTTGTCAAATCCAACAAACACGTTAAGGCATGAATTCTATACTTATTGGTGTAATTATTTTGCAATTTAGTTAGGTATTTTTAGGGATATTTAGAGTTATAGGTTCTGTCCAAAACCTTGAATTTTCATATCATTGTTGTTGTGTTTTTAGAAAGTCAGTTGTAGGTATATGTTAGTTTAGTGATTGTCGACGTTTTGATATGTTTTTATTGATTTTGGTTTTAAATTTGAAGGAGTAGGGTTCGTGGGTTTCGCAGGTTTGGGGTTTCTGTGTCGAACAACTTCGTGAACATAATATGCCAAGTTTTGGGCAAATAGCGAAGACCCTATTCGCGATTTGCCGAAAATTGGGCACACTGTGTTCCCAATTTAGCCCTATTTTTTGCGGTAAAATTGCGAATAGTTTCTTCGCAATTTCACCAAGATTGGGCACACTGTGTTCGTTATCTGACATGTTTTAATAAATTGAGCATGTTAGACCCCAAATTGACTTGCATGTTCATTTCGCAAGTTTATGTTTTGCACTTAAAAATATAGAAGGGTGTTTGGTAATTGTTTTGGGTTTGTTTTGGTATATAACAATCTTGTTTTCATTTTTAGCATGCTTCGTAGACAAATTACTCATGTTCGTCAATCATGATCAGAATCCGATGGCACAGATATCGAGCAGCGTGAGCCTACTTCACGGTTAGTCAGGCATCGACGTCGCACCGACACTCTTGCGCCTGTAGTTCCCCTTACGTGTGGGACTCTGGATCAGCAATTCTAGAGAGTGAATCCCCTTCTAAGCCTACTATGTGCAGATACGCACCTCCGCCTTTTTGCATGGATGAAGAGACTCGTATCAATACCCGCTATGCACCTTCTTCATTGAGGAAGCATAATGTACTCCAATAAACATCACATTCGTCTTTTTGAATAGCCATACTTTCTTTATAAATCAAAGATAACTCGCATGCACATTAGGAAATTATGAGTTTTCCTAATAACGCAACCACACATCCCGGGAGTGAACCATATTCCCAAGGCCGTTTTAAGATTTTCCTGTATTATTTTCATAGCAGTATATGAAAGTTTACCTTTTATTTCCTTATAGATAGCCGCATTAGCCCTCTTACTTGAGTTTCTTGGACGAAACGTACTACGCTCAAACGATTCGAAAATGTTAGAGTGTTGAGCGGTAAGCAATGCATGAACGCTTTTCCAAAATTGCTCAAATGTGCATAGACTACTGCCGATTTCCCACTTGAGGCTCGAGTGAGCACTCTCCGCCCTATAACGTAAGATAAAATAAAAAAATTTGAAGTCTAACACTTAATATTAAATACTAATGTATAGAGATGGTAATATAACTCACCAATTGCTAGTACGGTTGCCTAAATGTTTAAACTTGTTCGTGTGGATATTAAGAAATTTGTGTCCATAATTTTTTATCCATTGCTTCATCACGTAATCGACAACCATTGGACAAAATGCGTATGTGTGGTGTAACTCAGCAAGGTTTTTGTTATAATCTTCAAGCGTGGCCGAATAGGCAACCATTTTATAAAATTCAACGAACTCATCGGCCATGTCCGAATTTGGCAATACTTTCCTAGCGTAGGAGCAAGTGTTCCTACTAATATGCCAAGTGCATAACATATGAGTGGCCTTTGAAAATATATTATCGATATCGTTCATTAACGCCAAATCCCTATCGGTGACGATGATATTAGGCAATACACACATGTTGTTCGTCAACATGTTCCATAGAACGCTTAATCCCTAAGTGTAGTTCTCTTGTTTCTCAGAGCTCAAAAGACAAAAGAGACGCAAAATGTATTATTCGTCGAAGTTTGGCCAACTATTTCTAGCAAAGGCGTCTTATACCTTGTAGTCTTATACGTGTTATCCATTATAAGAACTTGAGAAAAAGTGCACAAGAAATCGATGCTTTTAAGATATGTCAAAAAAATAACTCGAGGATCTGGTCTGTTCGTTCGAAAGTTCGCTCCCAAACATAGTACTCGTGTTGTTTTAACTTAGAAAACAAGTATTGCATTTAGGTCTTGCCCGCTTTATCGACCAAATCGTGTTTTTGACGCATGTTGTAGATCGTTCACATGCTAGATACATTTTTCGAGTCTTTAAGCTTCAAACCGTGGTATATCTCTCTTGGTCGAGAACTTACTTCCATTTTACTACGAACAAACTCTTATTCTTCTACTTTTAGTCTAGTGGCTCGTGAGTGACCATCCAAGTGCGAAAATGGTCTGTGGTTGTGCTTCCCGCTTACCACTATCAATTTCCAATAACCGGATAGCTCTAACACCGGTTTTCCCCTTAAATAAAATGGACACCCGCATTTTTTTGATGAACAATCTCGACACATCTTAACATACCTTGGTTTGGGGTTAGGTTTGTAAACCCCGTGTCTCTCGCACCTAAAATACATCCTAAGAGTTTTCCCACTTTTACTACCGTCGTCGTTTTTACTACGTAATATAATGAATCCTAGTTTTTTTGCTTTCAGATTCAACCAATAAAATCAAATTGGGTTTGGTGTGTAAGGTATCCGTAGTAAACATTTTCATGTAATCGGTCATCGAACATGGCAGTTGGTCCGGTCCCTACAAACGGTATGTGCTAATTATATAAAAACATTCTTGACTGTTATTAAACCGGACAACCAATTTGCACCCAATGTGCAAAATTTCCTTTTTTAGCTTGTCAAAATCGCGAATAAAGTCCTTCTGATTTTTCAAAATCGTGTGCTCGCGATTTCGTCAAAATCATGAAGACCCTATTCGTGATTTTGACAAAAAAGAGAAGCAATTTTGCGAATTATGGGTTCGTCGTTCATCACTTTTATATCATATTGTGTATGAGAATCAAACTGAAAGTTGAAAAATCTCGAAAAATACCCCAGCTTGGGTTTCGAGATGGTCCGCCAAAGCTTCATCCTCCTTCGAAGCAAAATCATCAATATTACAGCTAAAATCATCAATTTTAGAGCTAAAATCCATGAATTTGAGTGTTTTTGAAGTTCTTTTTGCTATTTAGTGAGAGAAAGCTATAGGGAGAAGAAGAAGAAGAAGAAAAAGTTGATTTTTTTGGGTCACAATTTACTTTTATATATGAAGGATATATGGTCATTTCACATAAATTGAAAAAAAAAATTGATTTTAAGATCTTATTATAGCAAAAAGATATCATAATATTGTCTTACTTATTTTTTGAACATTTCTTTATTCATTTCAAGGTATCTGATATGGGAACCAGAATTTGAACCTTTCAAATTATGCATGGCCTTTTCTTTTTTTAATAATTTTCCCAAAATATTTTTATAGAAGATTCGGGTTTTCAAAACTGTTAAAATTTGTGAAAAGAAATAGTTAATTATAGTCCAATTTTGAACTGGTAGAGAAAATTTAAGTAAAAATATTTAATTTCGTAATATGTTTTTTTTTATTTGTTTCTTTTTTTGGAATAAAATATTTAAAACTTAATAAATTTAAGTTTAAAACAATTGCTTTAGATTCAGAGTTTCAATTAGTTTTTCTGATTACTTTTCATGATACAAATTTGATGAATCTTGATTCGAACTAGTTTATTTAGAGCTCACTGTAATTTGTTTTCTAACTTCAAAATAAAATATTATTTTATCATGTGGCAATAATATTTTGTCGCTATATTTTGGTTTAACTATTTAGTAGTCGAACAATTGAAAGCAAAAAATATATATATGATGTGACTGCCCACAAAATGTAAATGTAAACCAACCCATTTACAAAGGTCAGTTACAGTGGAAAGGCCCATAAAATAGTATAATCAAGTAAGCCCTAATTAAATAGTTAAAGTTTTATTTTTAAGAAAAGCTTTTTCTTTAAGAATAGCATATTCCTTCCTTGATTTCTAAGTTAGGTTTTTTTTGTTTTCTTTCTTCAAATCTACTGATTTGATGGAGAATTCTGATACAAATAACAATGATAAAGATAGGAAAGCCTGTTCCTACGCTGAAATTGTTAAGAAAAGTTTACGATTTGAAGAAACGTTAGATTTTGAACCAGAATCTGCTGTGATTAAAGCTGATCACTTATCGCTGCAATATAGCTCTGTTGTTCTTGAGCATTTGAAGGCCAAAACCAAGAACTCAATAGTTGGTAAGTTCACTCATGGTCTGCCCAAAAGAAGTCTCTTGATTCAATTTCTTAAATCAATTAAGTTTCAATCAGCATTATGATATAAGGTTTGGGATTCAAGGCACATCATTCTTGAATTTGATGCAAAACAAGACCTAGGAAAAATATGGCAGCGTGCAGTATGGACTATTGGCACTACAGTTATGAGACTACTGAAATGATCGGGAGACTTTTCTAAAGAAAGCTCTATTGCCCCAGTCTGGATCAAGCTTGACATGCCGGAATATTTATATGACAAGAATCTGGTCACTTCCATTGCTTCTATGATAGGTGAAACACTAATGGTTAAAGTTCCTGAGGAAAATAGACTATTTTCTTCTAGCACGACTTTAGTTGAACTTGATGTCTGTTCAAACCTTCAAACTGATGTATGGATAGGATTCGGGTCTAATTTTGGTCACTGGATCAGAATAATTTATATGAATCTTCCTCTATATTGTACTCATTGTCTTCATCTTGGTCACAACAATGATAAATACAAGAAAATCGATAAAGAAAAGAAGGATGAAGAAGGTGAAAAGGTTAATAAGCTCAAATCTATTGTTACTAAGGAATGAATGATCAAAGATCAAGAAAAGGATCATAAAAAGAGGAGGCGGTTGGTTTTAAAATTCCTGAGCAAGGAGAAATTATTGAAGCGATTCAAACGGTAGCTTTTGGTATGAATGATAATACTGATTATGTTAATATGGAGTCTGATGCTGGTGCATCTCCTCATGAGGATAACATAGGAAGTCTTCAACATTCTCCAAAAGTTAATCGTGATTGGAAGACCCAATCTCCTGAATTCTTTAGAGAAGATAGAGAGGAAGACCAAGATCAAAACACCAATTGTAGAAAATCCATTGAAGAACAAAATATAAATGTACAAGTTGAACAAGGTGAGGAGGATACTAATCGAGTTGAGCAACACAATCTAAAAGAACAGAATAAAGCAGAAGATGAACCAAGCTTTAAGGAGATTTTTGATAAAAAGATAAAGCCAGCTAAAGGAAAGAAAAGAACAAAGAGCAAGATTATCAAAGCATTGCAATTTAATAGTTTAAGTAAATCTAAATCCTCCAACTCTCTTAATGATTAATATTATCAACTGGAACATAAGAGGTATTAAGGATAAAGCTTTCATTCGTAGGCTCAAATTCCTATCTAAGTAAAACAAAGCCAAAATTATTGTTGTTCATGAACCTTTAGTTAGTGCTGATGCTATTTGTACTATTGCTCAGAAGTTAGGTTTTGAAACTTTTGCTCATAATATTACTAATAAGATTTGGATTTTCTCGCATAGTGATATCTCTGTCACGATTATTAATGATCTTAACCAATGCTTAAACCTTAAAGTTAATCTTATAAATGATAATAACTACGTAATTCTTACTGTTGTTTATGCAAAATATCAAAGGATCGACAAGATTGAGCTGTGGAACTTCCGCAAAAGTATTGCTAATAATGACTTGTGTTGGCTGATTTGTGGAGAATTTAATGCAATTAGTTCTATTGAGGAACATATTGGTTGTATCACTTTTTGCATTAATAATACTAATGATTTCAATGATATGATTAGTTGTTGCAATATAGAAGATGCTGGCTACATTGGCTCGAAGTTCACCTCGTCTAATGGCTCCAAATGGAAGTGCTTAGATAGGGTTTTTATTAACAACAAATGGTCTAACTCATTTGCTAATACTAAGATATACATTTTTCTAGGACTGGTTCTGATCACATGCCTATTATCATCTCTATTTCTAATGATTTTACTAGAGTTAAGTCTTGTTTCAAGTTTCAGGAAATGTGGACTATGGATGAAAACTTTCTGCCATTTGTTGAAGCTAATTGGAATCAAGATTTGATGGGTGATCCTTTGTTCATTCTTTGGAATAAATTAAAAAGGCTCGAGAAAGGACTGGTCAGTTGGAATAGAAATAATGTGGGCAACATTTTGAGCAAAGTTCAAAGCTTAGAAGATGAAGTTTTAATGATGGAGTTAATCACCAGAACCTTCAGTCTGTTGAATCCAAGCATAATCTAGCTAGAGCTAATGCTTTGCTCATCAAAGCTCAAAGAATGGAGGAGACTTACTGGAGACATCAATGTTACTGTAATTGGATGCTTGATGGTGATAAAAATACTAGATTCTATCATAGTTTTGTTCAAAATAAGCGTAGAAGGAATAGCATTAAAGGTATTAAAATTGGATATAGCTGGATCACTGACTCTAAAGACATTGGTCTTTCTCTTGTTGAATTATTTAAGCATGCTCTTGCTGATTACCCTTATGCTAATAATATGGAGGAAGCTATATGTATGAATGATGATATATTTAACAATATTCCTAGCATTATCACTGATGAGGATAATAGAAGTTTAATTAAGGATCCTGATGAAGAAGAAATTTGGAGCATCATTAAGAAAATGAATCCTACCAGTGCCCCAGGTATGGATGGTTTCACTCACAGTTTCTATAACCATTGCTGACATATTATTAAGTTTTATATGATTAATGCTATGAAAGAGTTCTTGGGTGGTGAGAACATCCCTAGTGGCATATTTGCTACTGGTATTTGTTTAATTCCTAAGCTAACTAACTCTATAAAATGGAAAGACTATAGACCGATTAGTCTGTGTTCTTTGCTTAATCGTATCATGTCCAGGATCATGGCTAATAGGTTGGCTCTTATTTTGTCTAACATCATCTTTCCTAATGAAGGTGGCTTTGTCCATGGTAAGTGTATTCAGGAGAACATTCTTATCTCCAAATAATTACTCTATGACCTCCATAGAAAGATCAAAGACAGTAACATCTTGATTCAGCTCGATATGTCTAAGGCTTTTGACAAGCTGGCTCATTGCTTTAGTATGAAAGTCATTAAGAAGTTTAGCTTATCTACTAGATTTACTTGCCTTATTAAGAAGATGATCAGTGCTGTTAATATATCTATGCTTGTTAATGGTGAAGTTTTTGGTTTCTTTAAAACTAAAAAAGGGTTAAGACAAAGAGATCCTATTTCTCCTTATCTCTTCATCAGTGCTGAGGAGGTGCTTATTAGAGACACTACTATTAATAAGCTGTGTAACTTTCTTCAAAAGTATCAAACTATTTCTGGTCAAGTTTTTAATAAAGAAAAAACCAAGATTGTGTTGGCCAATGGTATTAGCTAATCTAAGATTGATGTTATTACTAATAATTCTGGTTTCTCCTCTAGTTACTTACCTACAGATTATCTTGGTGTGTCAATCAGTACCAACAATAGAGTTAGCAACTACAACAACTTGATCTGCAAAATCAGCAGCAAGATTAATGAATGGAATGTTTCTCACCTTTATTTTGCTAGCATGCTTACTTTAGTTAAGTTAGTGTTGATGAATATCATTTTATATTGGATGCAATGTAATGTTCTTCCTAAAGACATTATTTCTAAGCTTGAAATCATCCTTAACAGATTTATTTGGGGTTCAAACAATTCTGAAAATAAAGTTCACTAGTGTAAGTGGAAAGCTTTATGTAAAACCTATCAAGAGGGTGGTCTAAATGTTCGTAATATGGATGATATTCAAACTGTTATTTCTTGCAATCTATGGGCTGCTTTTAGAAACAACAAATCTTACTGGTCTAATATCATGCATAGCATATACTGTCCCAATCATCATCCTTTGCAGATTAATCCTTATAAAGCTGGTTCAATGGTTTGGAAGAGAATGATCAAAGTTCGTGAGATGGCTGAGATTCATATCAAATGGAAGTTGGGCAATGGTCTTATTGATTTCTGTTTTCCTGGTCAGTGTGGCTTCATTACGCTGATATCATTAAGGTTCATATATCTAGTCATATGAATATTATTCATCTAAGCAGAATATGGCAGTGGCCTAATGCTAAGAAGATCCAGGTTAGAAATATCTTGCCTTCTTTAATTTTGCATAGTGTCTGGAAAGCCAGGAATCTGTCTAAGATGAAAGGTGTTAGCACCTCTATTCTTTTGGTTATTAATCAAATTAACGCTATCCTTCATACTCTTGACATGAAAAATCTCTTGAATAAAACTCATTGGAAAAACAACACTAATGCTGCTACTATCTTGGGTTGTTACAATCATACTAGCTCTACTAATAGGCCTACCTATCTTAAATGGATTCTTCATCCTACTGGGAGATTGAAGATGAATGCTGATGCTTCATGTCTTAGCAATGGGGAAGCTAGTGGATCAGTCATTTTTAGAGACAGTAATGGTAACCTTGTTCTTGGTTACAGCTATCTACATGGCAAATTTACTCCTCTTTTTGCTGAGACTAGAGCACTTCTAGATGGGTTACTTATATGTAGAGTTAACAACTGGATTTTGGTCGATGTTAAAACTGACTCTTTAACTATTCTTAAGATGTTGTATAATCAAAATAGAAATTCTTATTGGTTTTTAAAATCTATTATAGACTGTATTCTTAAGCGTATGCACCCTAGCATGTCTATTTCTCATATTTTTAGAGAGCAGAACTAGGCTGCCGACTGGCTGCCCCGGTATTCTTTGAAAACAAAAAAATCTTACAACATTGTGCCTAATTGCATCCCAAATGACCTTAAGGCTATCATAACTTTGGAAGCTCTTGGTCTTGGTTATATAACTAAGTAAAGTTTCTTACCTTGCATCTCTTGTAATAAGTGTTGCTTTTTAGGTTTCTATCCTTCTGATTGAAGAAGTAGAACATTAGTCGATTGATATGTTGCTGCCCAAGCTTTGAGGTTTTATTGTTTGGATGGTGCTGATAGCTTGCTGGGATGTTATCGAATTGTCAGAGGTTGATTTGCTGCTTGATTTTTGCTTCGGAATCTAAAGCTTGTTTGGCTCTATAACGAAGGAGGTTGCTCATGGGATAGATTTTGCCATGGCTTCCTTCATGGCTGCTACTGATAAACTTTGTCTAGAATCCTGAGCTTCTTGCTAACTAGCTTTCAATATCAATTTCATTATTGTTGCTTTATCTTACCCTATATTAGAGATTTAATTGTTTTGACGCTAGTTTTGAATTTCATATTCAAAATATTTCCGTCTCCTTAAACAATAATTCATTAATAAAAAATTCATTTTAAAAAAAGAAAAAAAAACCTAATTAAATTTTCATGTCGGTTTCCTTTATATATATTTTCGACCATCTTTACAATCACACCTGGTCCACTATTTTATTTTATATGTATGTTTGTCTTCTCTAATTTACAATAGAAAAAAGAGAAGATAAACCTACATGAAAAAGATAGACAAGGTGTGATTGCAATAAAGGTTGGGCGAGATTATATATATATAAAGGAAACCGACACTAAATTTAATTAGGGTTTCACTGGTTTTACCTGATTACATTATTTTACGGACCTTCCCACTATAAGTATGGGTTTTATCTGTCAGGTTTGAGCTTCGATGGAACGGGATTGAATTGTTAAGTTCGTAGGTTCGGATCCGACCGCTATCGTTAAGTTTGTAGGTTCGGACCAAATCGCTATCATCAAGCATATCGGTCAGATCGCTAAACTTATGAGTTTGGGTCGGACTGGACTATTAAATTTTCAATTTTATCTTTTTGAACCCGACTGATACCGTCAAATTTTTTGTTGTGTCCGATTCAGTTTTGGTTCGGTCAGTATATTTTGGTCGGGTCCGGTTTAATTAAAAGAAATTATTATTTTATTTTATTTTTATTTATTTAAATATATGACATAAAAATTGAAATTTATAAGTTAATTTTTGGATTTTTATTAAAAATCAGTAATTATCTATTTATTTTGATGATATAATGTATAAAAATAAATATTAATAAATAAAAATTGTTTTTAATTGTTTTTTTTGGAGGGAACCGCTACTCAGAGTGCATGAGTGCGCACATGGTAAACCCTCAGTCTGACGCGATAGCCTGCAAACCATCCCAAAAAGTAAATCGGCTACCCGTGGGAACTGTTTCTAGTTGATTGATTTTATCCGTTCATTATGGGTCAAATCGGTTTTATCGATTTAATTCTAAATTAATTTTATTTTTTTAAATTTTTATTAATTATGAATTTTAAAATGCAATCGCAAATCAAATCGTTAAAATTTAATCCGATTGTCCATCCAATTCCCTACCCTAACTGTAGATGGCTTTTTCTGCTTTATATTTATGATTTGTTAGACACTCAAATCAAACTTTTATTGCCCCATAAGAAAAATAGTAATCTATTTTGGATCTTAAGAAAAATACAGTGAAATAAAACGTCGAAAAGAATTATTACATAAAGTCAAACGTACATCAAACGAAATAAATTATAGCTTTTATGTATTTAGATTAATTTTAAAAATATGATATATATTTTTGATAATTTGATGTTGATTTAATAAGTTACGAATGACGGACAAAAGTTTCCACATAAATAGTTATATATATATATATATATATATATATATATATATATATATATATATATATATATATATATATATATATATATATATATTTATTTTTTTGGTTTTGACTACGATTTTTTTTTTATTCAAAAGGGCTTATATTGAATTAAAGAAGGAATACAAGCCTTATAAGGCAATTTTACACAAAATTAAACATAACCTAAAGGGATTTAGTGCGAAACCAAAATCATCGTCTTCAACCTCCAGACTCCAAAACCAGCCCCAATTCAACCATAATTATTTAATCTCAAATATCCAAGATTGATGCTCTCCAAGAAAACGATTGCTTTTAACTTCAAAGGAGCATTGTTCTCATCAAACTCCATACCCGAATTCCTCTTAAGAACTTCCTTTGCAATCCAGTTCGCCCCCAAGTTCTGCTCTCGAAAAAATTGATTCACCACCATTTCTGATCGAAGAAGTTTTCTGCAACACCTCAACATTGGATCTAAATACCAAGGAGAATTACCAAAAAGCAACAAGTTAACCAAGACCGAAGAATCAATCTCGATGTCAACATGTCTCAACCGCATCTTGTTGCATAACTTCAGCCCTTCAAACAAAGCTCTACATTCAGCGATTAATGGCGAGCTTTTACCAAATAAACAGCCCACACCAACCAAGATAGCACCATTACTGTCTCGAACCAAAACGCCTCCAGCAGACTCACCAGAAAAGGTACACGCCCCATCGACATTGATTTTGTATCTCCCCTGTTTAGGGTTCTTCCACTTCAAATGTAAAACTTTAAACCCATTATTAACATTGATGAGTGAATAGCTGTCAAAAGAATATATTTCAAATCTAGGACCTGATATGACTAGAGAGAGAAAATGTAGAGAGATAAAGTAGTCTTTGTGTAAAGAAAATATTCCATACCATTTTAGGCAAATGGGTCCTCCTTTTATAGTAAAATATGGAGGACCCGTTTAAGCTCTCAATGGGCCATCATCACATGTCGATGGGCCTCCCCTAACTACTTTATTTTTGCATATTAGTCCCTGAAGAACCTTGACTGCTCATTTAATCATATTGACTATTTATCTATCACATTGTTACCCCTATCTCTATAAATCGGCGAATTCCGCCCTCATCAGTAGCCCCCCAGTCTTCGGGAACTATCAGGAGCGGAGACTTTTCAGAAGCATTTTTACCGTTCATCCGTCCTTATCTTAGCTTTCCGATCCCGCTGGTTTCAACTTCCCGACGCGATAGGAAAAGGCTTCTCTGGACTCCTTCCCGCACCTCCTCTTCTTGTGTTGTGGGCTTTCATCTTTAAGCCTTTCTTAATGGGCCAAGCCTTCTTGCCAGGCCCGGTAGTGGCGGCCCATTCCTACGCGGTGCTTGGAACAGGTGATTACGTCAAGGCTCGTCAGAACTGGGTCGACACGCGTCAAGGGTTAATTGACCATCCTTCTGACAGGCTAGGCTCCTAGGAGACTCTTCGTCTTCCCGCTGTGTTTCTGTCGATTGATATCCCCCGCTCTTCCATGCTTCCCTATAAATACCCCAAAGCCTTCTGCGTCTCTCAGAAGCTTTTTAGAGAGAGAAAAGACGCTGCCAGAGCATTTCTAGAGAGAGAGAGTGAATTTGCCCGACCCTTCCTTGCTTTGGCTCTTGTTGCATGAAACCCGGACGATCGCAGAAAAAACCGACCAAGAAAAAAGGATCTGAGTGGAGCTTCGAACAGTGGTCTAGTATTGGCGATAGAGCAGAGGAGTACCGACGCGCTGGTCTGATCTGGGGGTCCAACTCCAAACCTTTCGTTCCCGCTCCACCTCCTCACGACCCTGTCCTACCTACCCCGGTTCCCGCAGAAGTTTTCCTCGCTTCCGATCTTTCCATTTCTACGACTCCCGAAGCTGGTCAATCTCCAGAGCCCATCGTCCTTTCCTCTAGCGACAGTTCTTTCCATTCCCCATCGGTTCGCCCGGAAAATCCGACCCAGTCTTCCACAAACTTGCCTATTCCCCGACGTGCTCGTAAATCTACCTTTCTGACTATGGGGGAAGACGAATTACTCCAATACACGGAAGGAGGTAATAGTCCCGAAATGGTTCAGCTTACACCCTCGATCAGAGGGTTTCGGACCGGTACTAATACTGCGGTCACTTTTTTAGGTCTGCCCAAAATGCAGCTAACGCCCAAGTAGTTGGAGGAGGCTCATAAAGCCATGGCCCGTGGTGTTCCCAATGCTTCCTCTTCCCAGGTTCGGCCGTCTGACACAAACGCTGCTGCTGACCGCTGCTCCGACCCAGTTCCAGCCCTCGAAGCTGGAGAGCCCGAAATCGATATTGCTCCCGCAGGGGAGTGTGCTGCCGCAGGGTGTCACGCGGCTAATAACGAGGGTGACCCCTGGCCCGAGGCGGTGAAAGCTGCCGTTTCAACCAAGTACTTCGACTGGCTTCTGACCAGGGACGTGGTCTCTCTCTTCGAGGGGAAGTACCTCTACTTCCCCGAGTCCGATCACGATGAGATGCTAATCCGCTGGGGAATCCCCGAGTGTGTCACCGTTCGATTTCCGACCCCGGGAGAGACACCCGTTCACGCCAGACCCAGAGAGATCGTGGTGTTTACCGAGTTGTTCAACTGGGGTCTGCGCTTTCCCCTGGACCCCGAAATTGCGCTCTACTTCCGAACTCTCCAAATCTGCCCATCGCAACTGACGCCCAATGCGTGGTACACCCTGATGTCCTGCATCATGGCATCCCGCCTCTCTGGTCGAGCAATGCCGATGGAGGAATACATCGCCATGTCGGGTCTGTCGAAATCCCCGAAGTCGCCATTCTTCTATTCCTCTCTTGGCAATAAATGGAAAATTGTCAACGACTTTTTGGAGGGCGACAAGGGGTGGAAGCATCGGTTCGTATTTTTGAGCGGGTGCTGGGGGAACGGGCTTCCATACACAAAGGAGAATCCGAGGCAGATTCTGCGGACCTGGGTCCATGATGGTAATATATATCTTTTTTTTTTTTTTTTTTTTTTGACGTGCTGATCCGTGGCGCAGTGTCGAAGGACTGGCTGCAGGGGGTAAAGAAGGACCACGCGAAAACCGCGGAGGACACCTTTGAGGTGCTGAAAAACTATGCTCGCCAGAATTGGGGTCGGGGTATGCACCGCACGTTTATGGACAAGAATTTGTTCATGAGCAACCTCTGGCGGTGCTCATCCGAGGTGCTAACGATTGAACAGCTGCGGGACCCCCCAAGCCTCGACGAGATGTTTATCCGAACCGGTCGCCCTGGGTACATATTGTACTTGCCCAAGCGTAATAAGGCGCCCAGCAAGCGTCCCAAGTCAGAGGAGGGCGGGAAGGAACCTGAAGTCGGACCCGAAGCTGAGAGTGATCCGAACAGGGCGGTTGTGCCGATGGTAGATCCAGCAGAAGTGAGTCAGAACCCGGCCGTACCGCCGAAGAGAAAGAACCGTGCAGAGACGGGAGGGTCCAAGCTAAAGAAAGCCAAGGCTGTGGTAGAGGATCGGTTGGCAGTTAGCGCAGAGGTGATTGCTTCAGACCCCGCCCTCCTGCACCACGTTGAAAGTGGGGATCTGGCTACGGTCAATGTTGTCACTACTCCGGATGATACTGAGCCTCCCGAGGCTACTGGCCCCGATGCTTCGTCATCGAGTGGTCCCAAATTCCCGGTGCTAACGACGATGGGTAGCCCGCACCCTTTCCCGCTTCGAAGCACGGATGGGTTGGCACTGTCGCTGTACAGTTTGCTTGTACCGGCCGCGTTGAAAGAGCGCCGGGCGAGGGGGCTTGGCAAGAAGTTAACCGAGGCTGAGGCAAAAATTTCCCGTCTTACCGCGGAGGCGAAGACTGCCATTGATGCCCTGGCAGTGGCGGAGGGTCGGATTGCTGAGGCGGAGAGGCTAGCCACCGAAGCTAAGGCGGCCGCGGAAACAGCCAAGCAGGCGATGGAGTCGGCGCAAAAAACCGCTCGAACTGCGGAGGGTGCGGTGGTTACCGCTGAGACGGCGAGGAAAGCCGCGGAAGACCGTGCCTCTGCTCTAGCGTCGGAGGTTCAAAAGTTGAAGTCCTCGAACAAAGCCTTTCTCGAACGATGCAGGCTTTGGTCGGACCAAGATGCCGCAGCCTCCAAGGCCGCCTATGTTCTGTCACTCCACAACCGGTACCCAGACCTGGATCTTGGTTCGCTATGGCTTGACGTGCCGGAAAAGGATCGCCCCGAGGGGATCGTAGTGGAGGAGTCCGATGATGTAGACGATGTAGGAGAAAACGAAGAAGATGGTGAAGACCAGTGATTCAGTTTTTTTTTTTTGTTCTGTTCTTTGTTTTTTGAACACGTATGGTAAACCTTCGGGGGCCACGGCCCCCCAGATTTTGTATCGTATTATCTTATTTTGGGGGCCACGGGGCCCCCTGTGCGGATGATGATTTGTTTTACTAAGTACAGTGTTGTAGGTCTAAATCTTTGATGTCGGTGGTTAATTTGTCATGCCCAGGTCTGTAAATCGATTTTCATTGAAGGTGAGTTCAGAGGGTCTGGAAGGCTAAACGTAGGTCGGTAAGAACCGGGAAACTCTTAGAGTTCTGTAGATCGACTCATCGTCGAAAATCTTTCCAACGGGTCGGAAAAATCAAAATGTAGATCGGTAGAAACCGAAAAACTCTTAGAGTTCTGTAGATCGACGCATCATCGAAAATCTTTCCAATATGTCGGAAAAATCAAAATGTGGATCGGTAATAACCGAAAAACTCTTAGAGTTCTGTAGATCGACTTATCGTCGAAAATCTTTCCAACGGGTCGGAAAAATCAAAATGTAGATCGGTAAAAAACCGAAAAACTCTTAGAGTTCCGTATATCGACTCATCGTCGAAAATCTTTCCAACGGGTCGGAAAAATCAAAATGTAGATCGGTAAAAAACCGAAAAACTCTTAGAGTTCCGTAAATCGACTGTAAAAGAGACGATGGCGCCCAGCTCGTCAGCTGTCCACCGCCGTATAGTGAATTAATTTTTAAAAGGCAAAGAATTTTATAATCAATAATGCGGTTCGGGTTTTGACCGATGCCTCATTAAAACCTCCTCGCGCCACCAAGGTAGGAAAGAGTGCACCCCCGATCATTACAAATTCGACTAAGAATGAAAGAATACGAAAATTAATCAAAAATTACAAACTATTCAAGATACAATTTCAGATGCTCGATATTCCATGGAAGCCTTAGGAGTTGTCCGAGACGGTTCTGCAGGCGGTACGTCCCGTTTCTGACTCTTTCGACTACTTCGTAAGGTCCCTCCCAGTTTGGTGCGAGTTTCCCGAGGCTCTTGTCTTTGGTGTGTAGAAAAACCCG
Organism: Limnanthes douglasii subsp. nivea; assembly: GCA_036936605.1. Classification (NCBI taxonomy): domain Eukaryota; kingdom Viridiplantae; phylum Streptophyta; class Magnoliopsida; order Brassicales; family Limnanthaceae; genus Limnanthes; species Limnanthes douglasii. Next base: position 353,066,721 of record JAUPFV010000002.1, on the reverse strand, counting down.
TCGCAGAACCTTGTCGCCGACCTTAAATTCCCGACGACGGACTTTGCTGGCATACCGACTTCTCATTAAAGTCTGGTAATGCAAAGAGTTTAAACGGGCGCGGTGGCGTTTTTCGTCAATGAGATCGAGCTCTAGCCGTCGGGTATCATCATTTGTCTCCGGCTGATAAGTGCCGACCCTGAAAGAGGGAAAAATGGATTCCGCGGGGGTGACCGCGTCCATGCCATACACCAAGGCAAAGGGTGATTCCTGGGTTGCCGTGCGGGGTGTCGTTCGGTAAGCCCATAACACTTCCTGTAAGTAGTCGGGCCACTTGCCGGCCTTTCCTTCGAGGTTCTTCCTTAGGCCATCCAGAGCGGTTCGATTCGTGACTTCGACCTGACCGTTCGCTTGTGGGTGAAAAGGAGCAGAGAAACACTGTCGGATATTGTGCGTGGTGCCGAACGTTTTCATTTCCGCGCTATCAAACTGTGGTCCGTTGTCCATGGTTAACCGCTGCGGTACCCCGAACCTACAACAAATGTTCGCCCAGATAAACTTGATAATATCCTTGGTTTTTGTGGCTGACAAGGGCTCAGCCTCGATCCATTTTGAAAAATAGTCGACCGCGACGACGATCGTTTGCCTTCCTCCTGATGCCATGGGTAATGGCCCGACGAGGTCGATCCCCCATCGGTCAAAGGGTAACCCTTCGGATATAGATTCCAGATGTGTTGCAGGTATGTTGATCGCATTCCCGAACCTTTGACACGTATCACACGTTTTCACCATGAGCTTTGCGTCTGTTGTTATTGTCGGCCAATAGAATCCTGCGAGAAAAACTCTCCTAATCAAAGACTTGTATCCGCAGTGCGCCGCGCCCTCCCCGTCGTGTAGCTCGGACAAAATTACTTGGGATTCATCGAAACCTAAACATCGAAGCAGAGGCCGGCTAAAGGATTTTTTGTACAGCACATCCCCCAAAAGAACGTATCCCCGCGCCTTGTTGCGCAATTTTCGAGCCGAGGCCGCATCGTCGGGGAGCCGACCTCCAGCTAAAAACGTGATGATATTCTGCCGCCAATCCGAATGCACTACAGGAGAGATCTGGCACGCAATTTCGGGTCGGTTATCGAGTTCATGCCGTTTAATAATGGACGGACTCTCTTGCTCTATTACCCAAGGATAGCTTGTCGAGCAAGAAACCGTCGCCAAAGAGTCGGCTGTCATATTTTCACTTCGGTTGACATGCTCGTACGTGATTTTGTCGAAAGAGGCAGCCAAAATTCTCAAGGCCGCCAAGTACTGCACTAGGTGTTCTTTCCGAGCCTCCGCATTCCCCGAGGCTTGGTTTATCAACAGTTGGGAGTCGCTTACAAGGCGCACTTGTCTCGCCCCGCAGACTTGCGCCAATCGTAACCCCGCCAAAGCCGCTTCATATTCTGCTTCATTGTTTGACGTGTTAAAACCAAAACGGATGGCCTGGAACATGCTCAAACCCGAAGGAGTAACGATTTGAACTCCCGCGCCACAACCACTAACGTTGGCTCCTCCATCAGTACGGATAGTCCATTCGCCCTCCGCGGCTTCGTGTGAGGGTGTTTCTTGTTCGGGTCGGTCGGAGTGAAATTCGACCAGAAAATCGGCCAAGGCCTGACCCTTGATCGCGGTTCGGGGCTCGAACTCAATGTCGAAATCCCCCAACTCTACCGACCACTTGGCTATTCTCCCGGACATATCTAGTCGTTGAAAAACGTATTTTAGTGGAAATGACGTGCGGACGACAATGTGGTGCGCTTGGAAGTATGGGCGCATCTTCCTCGCAGCCGTCACGAGGGCCAAGGCCATTTTTTCGAGCTTTAAGTATCGCGTTTCGGCGTCAAGCAGACTTTTGCTTACATAGTACACAGCCGTCGGAGCCGGCCCTGATTCGCTGACCAGAGCTGCACTGACCGCGTAATCCGTGACTGCAACGTAGAGGAACAGAGTTTCGTGCGCAACGGGCTTGGTCAGACGGTTCGGGGACGATAAATACTCTTTGATCCCCAAAAATGCCTTGTCGCACTCATCAGTCCAAACGAAATTTTTTACCTGTCGGAGGACCTGAAAAAACGGAGCGCATTTGTCAGACGATCGAGAGATGAAACGATTCAACGCGGCTAACCGCCCAGTCAGTATCTGAACTTCTTTTACACTCCGAGGGGGAGCCATGTCGGCTAGGGCTCGGAGTTGGACAGGGTCGGCTTCGATGCCTTTCTCACTGACGAGGAAACCCAAAAATTTCCCTGACCGAACACCAAAAGAACACTTCTCAGGGTTTAGCTTAAGGTTTACCCGTCGTAGGTTATCAAAAGCCTCCTTGAGGTCGGTAAGGTGATCTACATCGGTCTCACTTTTGACCAACATGTCATCGATGTAAACCTCCATGTTTCTCCCGATCTGGTCTTCAAACGTTCGGTTAACCAGTCTTTGGTATGTCGCGCCCGCGTTCTTTAGTCCGAAGGGCATTACTTTGTAGCAATATAGCCCTCGTCCCGTGATAAATGTGGTATTCTCCTGATCCGCGGGGTGCAGCTTAATTTGATTATAACCGGCATAAGCATCCATAAAAGATAATAGTTTGTTACCCGATGTCGAGTCCACCAGTTGATCGATCCGTGGCATTGGGAAGGGGTCCTTCGGGCACGCTCGGTTGAGATCAGTAAAGTCTACACACATCCGCCATTTCCCGCTTTTCTTTTTGACAAGAACAGGGTTAGATATCCACAAAGGGTATCGCGCTTCTACGATATGTCCGACGCCGGTCATTCTTTCGACTTCCCTCAGAATTACTTCTGCTTTTTCGGGAGAGAAAGCCCGACGCTTCTGAATTATTGGTCTAACATTCTTGTTAATTGTCAACTTGTGAATTGCAAACGACTCGGGTACTCCCGTAACGTCCCCGGAACACCATGCGAACAAATCAAGATTCTCTCGGAGTAAAGCCAGCATCCGTTCCCTTAAGGTCGGTAACATATTCAACCCGACCCGCAGACCTTTCCCAATTGCAAAATGATGCAGCTCACACTCTTCGTCGGTTGTCAAAAGGCTTGGGGCCTCCCTAGGGTCGTCCACCGGCTGCGATCCTGGGGAGCCCCCCCTTAATTGCTATGCCTGGGAGGGGGACATCTCTTGGTCTTTCTTGGGTGCCAACGCAGCTCGGTAACACTCCCGGGCCGTTTTCTGGCTGCTTCGCACTACTCCGATGTTATTTCCAACCACATACTTTACGCACTGATGAATGGTGGAAGTCACCGCATGCATGCGCGATATCCAAGATCGTCCCAAAATAGCATTGTGCGAAGCCGGCGCGTCAACTACTATAAACAGCACCGTGACCTCTTTTTTAAACGGGCCGCGGCCGAGCTGTACCACACCCTCGAACTCTCCGACGACGTCCGCTGCAGTTCCTGTAAACCCGACGATGGTACGGTCGGATCGTTCGATTACTGGTCGTGTTCGGAATTTGGCAAAAGTCGAAGCGAAGATGATATTGGCTGAGCTCCCGGTATCTACCAAAATTCGCCGAACCTCTTCTCCCGCGATCGCTGCCCCGATCACAATGGCATCCTCATGAGGCCCGGCTAAGTCCCTCATATCATCATCGTCAAAATACAAAATTGGCGAAGGGGTACTCCTGGTTTGGAAGCAAGTTCTGGCTTCCAGCTGGGTGGTTAAGTTAACGATGTGCCTCTTCCTGGAGGAATGCGTGATTCCCGCCATTGAATCCCCCCCGAAGATGGTCATAGATTCGAAAAGATCGCGCAAGCCTTGGACCCGACCGATGCGCTCGCCGATTTTTTCATCAACAACTCTGATATCGGTGCGGTTGCCAATTTTTTCATCAACAACTCTGATATCGGCGCGGTTGCCAATTTTTTCATCAACGACTCTGATATCGGCGTGGTTAGCTCCCCAGGTTTGGAAGCAAGTTCTGGTTCCCGTCGCAGATCCCTTTTCGAGGATTGTTGATGAATCAAAAAGTTCACAAAGGCCGCGCACGCTAACTTCCGCCTCTTCCTCAATGATCCCTATGATATTCCGACCGACCTCGGGGTCAAGGTATTCAACCGATACGTCGAACTGATCCGCAACCTCCGAAATTGCCATGGCGGTTTCTGGTTTTGGGACTATAACCACTTCTTTCGAGGGTGCGGCATGTTGGGCCTTCTTGACATACTCTAAGAGGTTACCATGCTCGATGAGCATCTGGATCTCCCTTTTTAAGGCTATGCAATCTTTCGTGTCATGGCCGACGTCCTCGTGGTAACGACAATAGCGGTTATTCCTTTGCTCCCGAGGCGTCGGGATAGGAAAAGGCTTCCGGTACATCCCGCTCCTCTTGGTTTTTTCGTAGATGGAGGACACGCACTCCGTGAGATCCGCGAAGTAGGCCGGTCGTATCCATTTGTTGGACGTGGGTCGGGACGTTGCCTGCCCATTTTGTTTTTGCCTTGGACCGGTCGGGGCGGGAGACTTAGTCACTGCTGGCGGGGTCGGGGGTATTGTACTAATCGGCTGGGCTACTCTAGCATGGTCGGGTCGTGAGCCCTGCTTTATTACGAACGATGCCTGAGCGCTCTGTTGGATCTGCGCCGCCACCTCGGAAGCCTCCGTTTCTTCGATTAGTATCTGTTTTTCTATTTGTGCCAAGAGCGCAGAGAAAGTGAACGCTTGCTTTTTCGTAACTGCTTGCTTCATTGGCCCCGGGAGCAGGCCCAATCGAAACGCTGTCAGAGCCACATTCTCTTCACAATGGTCCAGGTCGGTTTTCGCATCAATAAATCGCCTGGTGTAGTTTTTTAGGCTTTCCCCCAGCTTCTGTCGACAGTTCATGATAGTGTCCCCATTAGCTCGGAAACTCTTACTTCCCACGAAGTGCTGCCTAAACATTGCCCAGAAAGTCCCGAAGTTTCTGATACACCCCTGCGGCAATCGGTTGTACCATTTCGAAGCCCTATCTTTGAACGTCATAGAAAAAGCCCTACATAAGAGCTTATCATCGTTATCGAAACTTAGCATAAAGTTTTTAAAGGCCTCCAGATGGTTGTCCGGATCCGTTTTCCCGTCGTATTTTTCCAGTTTAGAAATGTCAAAACGCCTCGGGAGCGGTCCCGCTAATATCTCATCAGATAACGGGGAGGCTCTCCAGTTGACTCCGAGCTCAAAAGCTCCTCCCCCAAGACCCTCGGTCCTGATTTCATAGAGCCCCTCGGGTCTTGGGCCGACGAACTGGCTGCTCGTTCGGTATCCAAGGTTTTGGCTGTTCGTCGGTTGCCACGGAATTGGTGGTAACATTTCTCGCTCTCCGCGGCTGGCGACGTGCGTTCCTTCCTTTTCAAAGGACACAGGGGTCGGCTTATCGGTGCCGCCCTTTTTGTACCGCGAAGGGTCTGCCCTGGACCCTCGAATGCGCTGGGACCGAATCTTTCGCGTCCGTTGAGCTCTCTCCCGGCGCCGGTAATCCTCGCCGGACGAATCGTCTGAGGGATAGTCCGACGTCATGATCCGATGGGTGTCTGGGTTCCGACGAGTCTTGACGGCCTCTTCATCTTCGGGAGGTGAATCTCGGTAATACCTGACAGGTCGGACCTCCATCCGCGACGCTTGGCCGCGACCAGCCGTTCCCCGATCGTCCAGGGCGGGCTCTTTGCCCTTCCCTTCACGAACCCTTTTTTCGTCCAGTGCCCGCTCTCGCTCCTCTTCTAACCGGGCAATATCTTCGAGCAGCTGCTTTCTGGTCATAATCAGGGTCGACCGCTTATCCCGACCGCCGTTCCACTCCCGACCAGGAGCTCCCGCGTCTTCCGACCCAGCAGCGGCTCGGACAACCTCCCTACCGTCCCTCTCTGTCGCCGCTTCGCTATTCATCCCGTACAATGTGATTTTCAAAGGACAGAAGATTCCTTTTCGGTATCACTGTTCCCACAGACGGCGCCAATGATGAGTGAATAGCTGTCAAAAGAATATATTTCAAATCTAGGACCTGATATGACTAGAGAGAGAAAATGTAGAGAGATAAAGTAGTCTTTGTGTAAAGAAAATATTCCATACCATTTTAGGTAAATGGGTCCTCCTTTTATAGTAAAATATGGAGGACCCGTTTAAGCTCTCAATGGGCCATCATCACATGTCGATGGGCCTCCCCTAACTACTTTATTTTTGCATATTAGTCCCTGAAGAACCTTGACTGCTCATTTAATCATATTGACTATTTATCTATCACATTGTTACCCCTATCTCTATAAATCGGCGAATTCCGCCCTCATCAAACATGATTAACACAACCTAAACTCAAAGCTTCACGACCAAATCTTCCCCAATGCTTTCTATTCAGAGTTTTGTTACGATCAAGACTAGACAAAATGTGATTGATGATAGTAGTAGAACTAGTATTTTCACCCTGCATTTTCTTTTTGTTCCTTGCTGACCAGATGCACCATGTTATGATTGCAGGTAATATCGTGAAGATATCACAATCCTTCTGAGCAGCCCAATACCATTTCATTATAACATGAGAGATAGTCATGAAAGATTGAACCTGAACCCTGAAGATGTTACTAAAATGCCTCCAAACAGCCCAGGCCTGCTGACATTGAACCAAGGCATGGTGAGTAGATTCAATGCTATTACAATGAACACATTTTGAGACCAGCTGAATATTTTTAGACTGCATAACTTCATCTGTTGGAACCCAGTTATGAAGCACCCTCCATAATAGAAACGAACACTTTTTAGGAGTTACTGCATTCCAAGTCTTACCATATAGCCTAGAGACATTTCCCCTAGATCTAATACGATTCAATGTATCTTTAGTGCTAAAACTACCATTCTGAGATAAGGATCAGAGCATAGCATCTTTGTTATTAGACAAGGTAATCTCTTTAATCCTGGCAATGTCAGTAGAAGTAACCAGAGTACGAAGCCTTTCCAAATCCCACGAACCATTCAACCAAAAGTCACAAACCTGGTCATTAACACTACCCCATAGTGTTCTTCTGTCATTATTGCTTATAACTTTAATAAATGGCCTATCAAAGCACCACATATCATACCAGAAACTAAAATGACCCTGACCAGGTAACCAAAACATGAAATCCTCAGCCTCCTCTCTAACATTCATGATACAAGCCCATGTTTTAGATCTTCTTTGTGGAGATATGGCCAGAACAGGATGAATGTCATTTCTACAATAAATAGTCAGCATAAACCTGGCCCAAAGTGAATTCTGTTTCCTAAAGTTAAACCAATTCTTCATTGCATAAGCATACTGCATATCTTTCAAACTATTGAGATTAAGCCCACCTTCTTTGAAGGGTTTACAAAGCCTACTCCATCTAGTCCAACTGATACTTCTTTTGTCATCTTTGCTGCCCCACAGGAATTTATTAAAGAGGACCTCCAACCTGTTGATGACACCAGCTGGTAAAGAAGTATGCTGCAGATAATAAATGGGGAAAGCCATCAGAACTGACTGAATCAGCATCAATCGACCAGCAAATGACAAATGCAGCTTGTCCCAATCCAAGATCCTACTCCTGACTTTGCAAACAATAGACTCAAAATTAGCAACTCTTGTATTATTTGAAATTGTAGTTCCCAGATAATTGAAAGGTAAACAAGTATGTTTAATCTTCCACATATCTTCAATAAACCTGATTTGCTGAGAGCCAATCTTACTAGAAACAATTAGCTTAGATTTAGCATTGTTAATTTCTTGGCCAGAGACAGACTGGTAATGATCCATGACATCTTTGATAGCACTCATTGCAGTAACATCAACAGTAGTAAATACCATGAAGTCATCAGCAAAGGCTAAACAAGCAATATTCATCTCACTCCTTGTTTTATATCTAACCATAGGATACTCACTAGCCTTGAGCTTTATACTCCTAATAAGGTACTCCTCAGCCAAAATAAAAAGACTAGGGGAGAGTGGATCCCCTTGTCTAAGCCCTTGAGAATTCGGAAAGAAACCAGTTACCTCACCATTAACCAGAACAGAAGAGAACACATCTTTAATACAACTATGAATAAGGCCAATAAGTGAAGTATTAAAACCAAAAGCCTTAAGAATATAGAGAAGAAAGATATGATTAAGCTTGTCAAATGCTTTAGTCATATCAGTCTTAACTATAACATTACCATTTCTCCTACTGCCATTAATATCATAACATAATTCCTGAACAAGAAGGATCGAATCCTGAATATTCCTTCCTTTAACAAACCCTCCCTGTTCTTCAGAAACCAGCTTAGGCAGTAGCTTAGACAGCCTATTATTGATAAGCTTCCCCAAAATCCTAGAAAACACAGTGGTAAGACTGATCGGTCGAAAGTCCTTCCACTTGTTAGGATTTTCAAGCTTAGGGATCAAACATATTACAGTAGCCTTCACCCCTTTAGGAAGCCTATAGCCATTAAAGAACCCCTTGACAGCCTTGCAAAGATCACTCCCAACAATACTCCAACAAGTCTTGTAAAACTCAGCATTAAATCCATCAGGCCCAGAAGCAGACTCAGATTTTAAACCCTTAACCACCCCATAAATCTCATCTTCATCAGGAATGCTAGCCAAATCATTATTGTCCTCATCAGTTACAAGAGAAGGAATAACACTCCACAAGTCCTCCTCAAACACAACACTAGTATTAGGAGAAAGAAGATCTTTAAAAAATTCAACAGCGGATTCACCAATCTCCTTCTTTCCAGTCAGCCAAACATCACCATTCTTTATTCTATCAATTCTATTCTTCTTAACCCTTTTCTTCACAAAACTGTGATATGCAGCTGTGTTTCTATCTGAATCCTTCAACCAAGAAGCATGGGCCTTCTGTTTCCAATACAACTCCTCTCTATCAAGCAATAACAAATGTTGCTGTCTAGCCTTATCCAAAGCCAAATTATTAGCCTCATTAAACTCATTAAGGAGTAAAGTTTCTTTACTAATGATATTCTCATCAGACTGCTTAATGGCATAAAAAATGTTCCCAAAAACACTCTTGTTCCAAACCTTCAACTCAGCCTTCAAACGATGCTGCTTAAGCCAAAAAGCCATAATCGGATTACTAACCTCAGCAGTAGCATTTTCAGCCCAACTGTCCTCGACCTTCTGTAAGAATTGAGGATGAGAAACCCACATGTTCAAAAATTTAAAAGATGATTTTGTTCTTTCAAGATTAGAAGCAACTTTAATAACAATAGGACAATGATCCGAACAACTTCTAGCCATATGTGAGACATAAGTGCAGTCAAAGTAATCTAACCAGGCAGAGTTATACAACACATGATCCAACCTCCTCCATTTATGACCATTAGACCATGTATAAGGACAACCCGTAAAACCAGCATCCATCAAATTACAATCCATGATACAACCATTAAACTCATCCATACCTTTCTGATTAATAGTTGAACAAGCAACCTGCTCCTGGATGCTAGCTATAATGTTGAAATCACCAAACAAGATCCATTCATGAGAAGACACATTCAGATCTCTAATTTCATCCCAAAGAACAGACCTCTGATCAGTCTTGCACTTAGCATAAATAACAGACACATAGAAGGCTTTATTCATAGATGGATGAGCAACTTTAAGGTGCAATAACGGCTCATTATCAAACACAAAATCAACCTTATAGTCCTGATGCCAAAAAACCCATATCTTATTACTCAGATTACAGCAACAACCAGTCAACTTCAGCTTCTTGGCTAAGCAATCCATCTTGTCTGACTTTACAAACGGTTCATGAACAACTACAAAACCGACTTTTAACGAAATAACCATAGATTTCAATCTTTGAATAGTTTCTTTATTTGCAATCCCTCTTGCATTCCAATTTAAAATCTAAATAGTCATGTATTAGAAGAGGTTTTTTGGGCCCTTTTCAGCTTCAAAATCTTAGAAGACACGGGACCTTTCGTATTCCAAACATTCATAATTGTTTTAGAATTTTTAGATTCCTGCCTTTTCTGTTTAACTTCTACTAAACTTCCCTTCACAGGAGAACACTCAAGGCTTCCATCATGAATCAGAGAGCATGTATTTCTTCACTGAGGGATTCAAACATATTTTTCCGTTCTAAAGTTTTCAAAGCATCTATCAACTCCTCTTCATTAATTATGTCAGTAGGATCATCATTTACAATCTTAACAACATGTTGAATAGAATCAACTTCTTGAATCTTAGAACTATGATTACCAGGCTCAACAACATTTTGAACATCTTGATCTAAAACAGAAACCACTTTATTAACAACAATAGACTTTAAGAACCTACCAGGCACATCACTCTTCTCAGGAAGATCCTGAAGCGGTTGATCACAAGAAATACTTATATCCCGAAGATTACCATTACCATTACAAGTCTCCTGATTTTGATTTAAAGAACAAGAAACTTGATCTGGAACTTCAGAATCATCCTTCACCTGTACAATGTTCCCAGAATCTTTTCCTTGAGCCAACAATATTTTCTTACATTTATCAACAGAATGTCCAATGTGTGCACAATGATTACAATAAACAGGAACTTTATCATACACAAGATGAAGCCAATAACTCTCAGATTCACCAAACTTAACCTGAATCTTATGAACTAACGGTTTCGAAACGTCAACTTCAACCCAAAATCTACAACAATTCTGATGAGCCCTATTGATAGAAGGCACCCAGACCTTCAAAGGAGTACCCAGAACCTTTGTTATCTCCGAAATAGTAGATCTATTAAACAAGAACTCCGGCAAGTTTGGAAGGGAAACCCAAACCGGTGTAAATGGACACTCAAGATTTGGATCGAATCCTGGAGTCCATTTTAACAGCCTCATCTTTTATCTCCCAAGACCCATACATTTCTTGACCACAGCCGCTTTAAGTCCTCTAAATCCGTAAATTTAACGAAAACATGTCTGAAATCCCAGACTGAAAGACTAAAACTGCCTTTGAAGTTAAATTTTGACAGAAATTTCCTCAGACTTTCCATTGAAGGTTTCCCAGACGCAAATTTAGCCACTAAAGTATGCTTGGAGATCTTTAACAATCGATCTTTATCTTCAACATTGAAAGTGATTACTAGAAATTCATTATTACGAAAAACAGAAACACCATAGTGAACAAACTCTGTTTCACTTGGCTTCAATATATCAGCATACGAACCTTTATGATTTAATGAATTATCAGGAGCCTTTTCTTTAATCACTTCCTCAAAAACAGGATTTGAAATAACGTTACATTCTGGAGCCTTCAACTCCAAATCTATTCCTCTGTTCTTGGAAAAATTTCCTCCTGAGTTTGTTTCCGTCGAATTCCTAAGTGTAGGAAAATCAACCCGCGAAATGATATTGAAATTTCTACTCATTCTCCCAAGAAAAGAGATGAACCACGAAGAAGAATCAGAAATCAAAAAAATTTAGGCTCTATTCTTAAAGAACAGAGTTTTCTTGAAGCACTCATCTCAAAAGATCATCTTTTATATATATATATATATATATATATATATATATATATATATATATAATATAGAATCCAACCGAGATACATACTGCCGAATAACCCTAATTTATTAGTAATAGTTACCTCTTTTAAATATCTACCGAAAATATCATATATACCTAAATAAGTTTCATAAATAATAATTGTTTCACAATTTTATGTTTTTCTTTCTATCTAATTTTCATTCTCAAGAGACCGAAGTAATTTTTCTTTCAAAAGAATAGAAAACCGCAATTTGTATAACAGAACAACAAAAACTAACCAATTTTTTGAAAATGGGAAGAACAAAAACATAACTAACTGAATCGTATCAAGTTAGTATATTAAATGGACAGAAATATTGAACCCTTCCCTTAATATGATTATCAATATATGTAGAATAAAATAAACTTATAAGTTTGTATGTTGCTATCCATAATCATTATTTAATCTTAGTGGAAGTTCGTGGAGACTTGAAATCATGCTTGAATTTTTCAAGATCTTGTTCTTGTAAAACAGTTGTTAATCTTCCTCTCAATAAAGCGGTGATTTTGTTTTTGAGTTTAAGCTATAGGAATGTTTGGAATATAGTCATTTTTTATATGCAAATACAACTAAAAGCCCTAGTTGTATAAAATTCATTAACTTATACTACTTTGTGATAGGGACCACAACTATTAAATTGCTTTTATCAATTTAATCACTGAATTATCGATTCAAGCCTAACTGTTGAGATTTGGATCCAACCCTTCACAATGCCCATATTCATGGTTACCATACTTATAAGCCCAAAACTCCACATAACCTATAGGCATAATACCTAATTAATTATATATAATATTATTAATCTGATTACTTTTATAATTGGACTACCTTATGATAACAACCGATTATATATTTAGCATAGCGGTCCATAAATATTCCAACAATTTCTCACTTGGACCATTATATGCTACTCAAGAATATATTTAACTTCAATGGGGCTCCTGAATCCATTGTAAAAAAAAAGGTGAACGGTACAGTCTCGTACATGATCAATATAAAATAAAGGACTTAAGACATATTTCTTGTAATATGAACAATATGATGCAATAGTAATCACATTATTGTAATCAATCAACTACTTTGACCAATTATGGTGTGTAGTTTAAGAGTAATATGAAGTGTAGTCGTATACATTTACTCTTAAATTGTCCTAATTTTGGAGATCTAATAGAATAATATAGATGTCAATAAATTTAACCAAGCCATATATTGGAATAAACTTTTATGCATAGAATATTATAGATCATATTACAAAACTCTCACTAAAACCAACAATCCTTTGAATTAACTACATCCAACCTGATGGTGTGTTCCTTGAAAACCTTAGGCAATATCGCCGTTATAAGATGACCTGTTATTGTGGAGTTTGTGCTAATATGCTCTATATTTATCTGACCCATTTGAAATCTCTTTTAACAAATAATTTTTTATGTCCATATGTTTGGATTTAGACGAGCTTCTATTACTATTAGCCTATTGTTGCTACATAATTATTATCGTTAGATAACCTCATTTGACCTTCTATTCCTTGTATTATACGCAAACTAGTGATAAAAATCCGCAGTTGCAATGATTGGTTCGATACATTAAAACACACAACAGATTCTGGTGGCATAATGGATAATGCAATAAGTGTTTGCTTTATACTTTTCTAGGATGTCGCATCCCCAACTAATAATGATATATTTCCTGAAATAATATTTTGTATGTTCATGCATCCACTAAAACTTGAGTTGGAATACCTAATGATATCAAACATTTCCAACTTCTTATATGTCAGCATGTGTCTTTTCATTCCATGCATTGAGTTATTTCCAATATCTCATCGATCCATAATACCAAAACTAAAAATTACTCTCACTTAACTTTTGATACACACAATCCTCACCTCAAAGTCAAAATAGATTATCACTTCAAGGAATTCGTGGTACCAGTAACGAGAAGCTTGCTTGATCTCATAAATAGAATATTTAAGCATGCATACCAGATTCTTTGAGTTACTTATTTCAAAGTGTGGTTGTATTATATAGATTTTTTCTTCAATGTTATCATTGAGAAACATGGTCTTAACATCTATTTGATGAAGCTGAAGATCAAAGTGTGTAATTAATGTCATGAGTTTATGAAAGAATCATTCGTCGATATAAAGTTTCTTTAAAACCAATCATTTCAGGTTGGGTATAACCTTTCGCTACAAGACGTGCTTTATGTCTTTCCACAATACCCATAGAATTGCGTTTGGTTTTGTAAACCCACGCACAACCAATTTTCTTTTTCCCTTTATGTAATGGGACAATTTCACATACCGTATTATCTTGCAATGATTTATAATCATTCTTCATAGCGCCAATCCACATCCGAGAGTCGGAGCTTTCCATAACTTGTTTTAAAGATGATATAATCATCTATATTTCGAGCACATGATTCATTATGTTCCTGAATATATACTATAAAATCATTATGTATATTATTCTTCTTCTTCTCCCATGGACCTTTTTAAGGGGAACATTACTTCTTGTTGTACTTATTGATGAAGTAGAGCTTGATCCTCATGAATAATGTTTTTTGATCTTCTTGGGGAATATTACCATGAGGTTCTTCTTGTTCTAATTGGACCATATATGTATCTTGGTTACAACTTTCAAGTGGAACATAAATGTTATTTTGAGTATAACCGTTTTTTTAAAAGGCCAAAATGATTGGCATTAAAGTCTAATATTATGACACTTGGGTATCTATGTTAGAACCTTTATGAATACTTACAAATTCTTCCTAAAAATGAACATTTGTTACATTATTGTTCCCTCCAAACTCAACATCCTCGAGAAATTTTATTGTTCTCATTTCAGATATACTATCAGTGAGATGATCATAAGACTTTAAACCCATAAAATATTCATATAACCAATGAAGAAGCAGCTACCATTTTTGGGTCCAATTTCTTTTCCTAACGTTTTTTTGTTTTTGCCTCAGCTAGACACCTCATATATGCATATGATTTAAATTAGGCATGCGTGTATTCCAAAATGCATATAGAATCCTAATGGTTTTTTGTTATTTCGATCATGAACCAAGTTCTCTATATTCTAGAGAAGAGCCAATAGATTTGATTCTCATCTTGGACAAACCATCAGCCTAAAGAGACCACAGAAAATTCAAAAGTCAAAAGAGGATGACGGTGACACGGGTTTGGTGCAGGGAAGCAACTCACCTCGGAACGAATCATGCCAGATCTATCCTCCATTCACCACCAGATCGTCATGATAACCTCTTCTGAACCTATACCATTTTGAATCTTTCCAGCTTTCTCTGAAATCAATGTTAGTGGCAACAATACATTGTATCTGATCGTCTTTCACCACATGAGTGACTGTTTTTGTGGATGTACATGCATCAGCCAGAATAGCCATCGTCCAACCATATCCCTTACCTACCCTGTCGATTTCTAAATTGATATAGTTCGCATTAACCGATCTAATTTTCCTAATGAACATTTCCATCTAAAATCCGACTATGATCAGACATGGGAAGAAGAGAACCTTCATCAACCAAACCCCTATATCTTGAGAATTAGAAGAGAGGGTGATATACACCACAGGAAGTGATATAGAACACTCGTTCGGCCTTCCGAAACAAGAAAGCCCCACCGACGGTGGGTCGGGGATAGAACTAGGATATGTACCATAAGAAGAGGTTAGGGAAACGTAGCTGGACTTGGTTTGGATTTCAGACCAAAAGACATGAAAGCATCACCAAAACCAATGAAAAAAGAAGTTTTTCGGTAATATATTATCGTTGGAATATAGTCGTTGTGTACACAGAGAAGTGAGACCTTCTCTCATTAGATGTATTACAGTTGGGCATGTACAAACTCTATTTAGTAATGTGAAAGGACCCCATAAGTACCTAATCACAAGCAATACTACCATCTAATACCCATATTATCATTTATGCTTACTTAAGGCCCATCTCAACAAAATCACTCTCACTCAATACCCAATAATTTTTTAATATCCTAAATACCATCTACAAATTATATTAGCATTTTTTAGTAACTTATTCCCCCCAATTAAATAGTTTAAGTATTTGAATTTGTAAGCAATCCCCCTCCCTCCTCATACCCTAACAAAATAGCCGATTTTCAAAAAACTGATTTCAAAAAAACAAATTCAAGTGATTGGAGTACTACGATGTCGAGTCTACCTACTATGATAGTAAGAGTTCATCACCGATAGAAGACCACCATGAACCGCCTACTCACAATCGAAATAAATTTGTGGCTGATTATTTTGGTTTCTTGATTTCAGGTGATTTCTTGATCGTCGTTTTGTGCTTTTTACTTGTTTAATCCTTTCTTCATCAACATATTTATTTATCCAAGTGGTTTTCAGTCAGTTCAGGATTCATAGTACGGTGACACTTTGCTTTTGACATGTTTTCATCTTTTTCCAAAACGAAATTTGTAACAGTATGATTTTATATTTTTATGTTGATTTCTAAGTTATAAACAATCTGTATGGTGTATTTAATTCAGTTAGTATAATTTTTTATGTTGTGGCTGGAGGTATAGAAGCCAGTATCTAATTTTCAGGCACATCAGGTTGAGGATGCGATTATAAGCGTAGAGGATGCAATTTTAAACATTTTTAGCAAGAGTTATCAATGTACGAGTATGCGAGATTAGTGTAGATTTAAAAATGATAAACATGCGTGTTAAGTGTTTATTATCATAACGACTCCCTTTTAAAAAGACTATAGAATATACGTATATTTATATATATGTGATTCATGTCTTTTTAAACGATGCTAGTTAATTCTATCAATAAACATACGAGTTTACTAGTTATTGACAATGCGAGTTGTATTATGGCACCCCAATACTCCAGAATGTTTCAAACTTGTACAATGAGGGTAATATATGTCTAGACCAAGATTTTGTATTTTCAAATATGGTCACCAAACTGCAATTGTTCCTTTATCCAAGTTTTAAAACTTTAGAAGTATTCAAGATTAAGCTGAAAACAGATGAGACGAGCTGGTCAGAGGTAACTACACCATTACCTACTCTTACGGTGATTACAATAATTATATGTTTAATAATGAGAAAGGTTTTGTCGGTTCAGTGGTATATCTTGATGTGGAGCGTCTCAAAAGCGTTAGTTTTGTTATAGAACAACAACTAGTTGATAAGCAATCGGGGAAAAAACGTAAACAATCTAGCATAAGTTTGGGAGAACCCTTTCATTATCAACTAACTAGTGGGGAAAGTATTGATGGTTTAGTTAATTATGAACAAAAAAAAATATATATTGTTACTACTGGTTGGGCTGATACTATCACAGGTGTTGGTCAAGCTTTTGATGAAAGTGTGACAGGTCTAAGGTTATCCTTATACCGATATGCCATAAAGAATGGTTTTACTTTCAATCACATACATAAGACAATAAAAAAGATTACTACTTATTATGAAAACAATTACTCAAGTGGATGTAAATGGAGACTTTATGCATCAATTGATTCCAATACTGGATCCTTAACAATAAAACGGTTTGTTGAACGGCATACATGCAACCCCGTTTTGTTCAAACAACATAGGAGGCATTTGACATTGGATTTGATTGTGGATGAAATTCATAAATCATTAGGACATGTTATTTGGTACGATGAAAAGTATACAATCATCTATGAAATAATACTACACTTTAGACATCTCTTACTGTCTCTCGTAGAATGCTTTAGAGAAGGAAATTAGGGGAATATTTAGAGATACTAATACTTCTTTTAGTTTGCTAAAGGGACATTTCAAATGATTGAAGATTTGTGATATTACTAATGGCTACCACTTGGAATTAGTTGTTGAAAACGTCTGTTGTTTTATAGCATTCAGCTCGTGCTTTCAAGGTTTTCATTCATTCTATCTGATGTTGTATGTCGATGGAACCTTTTTAACCGGCACACATACGGTTATATTGCTATCTACCATAGAAAAGGATTGCTACAACAGTTACTCCCATGCTTTTATTATATACTGAATACTTATATTTGTCACCTGATATTTATGAGGTGATAGGTCGCGCGAGATATGTGTTTTTTATCTTTACGATTCATAGGCTAAAGTGTTAAAGTGCTATTCATTTGTTATTTATTCTTGCAATTTTAGTGATCTTATTAACCATGCTAGACAAGTGTAAACTTTTGTATGCTTGCATGCGATTCGTAGGTTAAATTATTTTGATGTGCTTCTAGTGTTAAATATTCATGTGATTATCTTGATCTTATTAACCATGCTAGACAGTTGTAAAATTTTGTACGCGTGATTTGTATATCTCAATTAGGGCACACTTATTTTAGAGAAACAATGATGCGATGTGTTTTAGCATCTGGTGATGATAGAGATGTATGAGCAGTTAACTATTTCGATATTGCAGGTATATTCCTTGTTGATTTTGGTATTGTTGTTAGTGAAGACTCTAACAATTGGGTACAATTTTTTGAGAGTCTAAAACCTCATTTGTTGGAGCGTCCGATAAATTTTATTTCAAACCTTTATTTATGTAGTATTAATACGGTTTCTATTGCACGCCCAAATTTCTATCATGTGTACTGTATTTTCCATCTCATTCCGAATCTGAGGAGTGCTCTGGAGTGTACTAACCGAGAGTATAAAAATAGGATGCTATATATGTTTAATCGATGTGCTTATACTCCCACATTAGATATTTTTAATAATTATATTTCCGAATTCCTAAGTGAATGTGGTAGTGTAATTAAAAAAATCTTAACAATTTACCTCTGAATAAGTATGCTCATGCATTCATTAAAGGGGAAACGATATGGAGTTATGGCATCTACTATAATTGAATCGTTTAACTCACAGATCAAAACGCTGTGCAGTCTACCCATTGTTGAATTGGTGGATATTATAAGAGTCTTGCTTATGACTCAAATTTCACGACTTTATTTAGAGGGGCTGAGCTGGAGCACTAATTTTTTTCCCCGAGTATGAGAAGAAATTTAAGAAAAAATGGTCTAACAAAGCTAGTCCGTAAGTCTTCCGCGACTTAATTTGAAAACTTTCAGATCACGTTATGGTTGTTAACAATCTTGGTTTCAAATGTTCTTGTAGTGTATGCTATCAAAACTATTTTCCATGTCATCACGCATTAGCGGCAATAACATCGGCTCACGAAGATCCTATGATTTTGATTGAGCCATTCTTTACGGTTAAAAATTACAAGTCAACTTATTCTTTTAGTATACCTGCTGTCAACCAATTTTGGTGAAATATCAAGGTCCAATGATTCTTTCCAGCCTCAAATTCTTCATCCAAACATGAAACGACGAACTGGAAGGCCAAAAAACAAATTCCATCTAGAGGAGAAATAACAACCAGCGAGTTACGGTGCAACCATTGTTTGAAAGGAGGCCATAACAGGAGGAACTGTAAGGAATAACAATATGACTCACGATTTTTTTACAATATGTTACGAAATCATGCGATTTAAGTGTATTTCTAGGATTTTCGATTGACTATTTAATGTCAAAATATTACGATTTGCATTGTAAAATCATCTTTGCAAGTTTGTTATTAGCTAACAAAGGTATCTTACTTTGCGAGATACAGTTATTAATGACCGTGCCATTCACATTACTTTATTAACAATTCGATTTTTTAGAAATTTATGGTTGAAATTTTAATGATTAATATACTGTTGTGATTGCATTGTATTACTACATCGTGCATGTTATTTGGTATTGCAAGGAGTACAGTTGTATGTTAATGTGTAGCTTTAATTGTGCGTTTTCAGTTATTTTTTAGTCCTGCGTTTACTTTATTAAATATCATGCGATTGCAATGCTTATCATGATGCGAGACGTATTCATCAAATACATCTCGTTTTTAGTTAAGTTATAATAGATCATGTTCTTGGTCATGCAATAATGTGATTGCTTCGTAAAATTAACCATTCAATTTGCAAGTACATCAAAGCTAACACTACAACTTTTTAATATTATATAACACCATAATTGGCTCTAAAACTGTGTAGAAACTCAACCCTAACAAAAAAACATATTTTAGGGTTGGTAGGTTTAAATCCAAACAAAATAAACAAATCGACCACAATAATCATCAACAATTAGAAAAGTATTCTGAGTCAGAATCCTCCACTTCCACTTCTTCCTCCGCATGATCTTCATCCTATTCTTCTACGTCTGTGGCCATTTCGTCACCAACCTCTTCGTCTTCGACATCCTCCGAATCCAGTACATCATGAAACTCCTCATCATCTTGCAGGTCTATTTTCTTTTTGCATTTTGGAAGCTCGTTCGGGTCAGATTTGTAGCCCAAAAATGACCACAAATCATCAGAGTCATACTAATCTTGGAAAGAGAACAAAAAATATAGAGCCATCTTTCGAAGCGTCAGATGAGTACTCGGACGTTGTCATGGGTTTGTAGTTGGAATAGTGTTTCAACTCATCAAAAAATATATCATCGGAGGATGAGTAGCTGTGAGAGTCATGGACTTAGAAAATGAAGATTTTAGTTTGTCTGTTTTGCTTTTATGAGTAAATAGGCATAACTCCCTACTTTTATTTATAGTAAAAAAAATCAACTCAATGGTACCTAATATCTATCTCAATATCAATATTTAAATGTGTATTTAATGCTTGTCATGATTAAATAATTACTTTGGTCATCTCAAGCAATAAATTAACCAATAAAAAATAACCCTAAGTTTAATTACTGACATGATAAGATAGTTAGTTGTCATTTTCATACATTAATTACGTTGCGCCTTTAGCATAGAGTCCAGTTACCAAGGAATTTTTTTAAAACATTGTTTGGGATTTATGAGTAAAATACATCATACAAGATTGGTTAACTTTGTTGCTCGATTTACTTGTAATCTCATAATCATGCGAGATTGGTTACACATTTTAGTTAACATAATTTATAATTGTGTTGCATTTGTGATTTATTTGATACATTAACATTGCGATGTTGTTGTATTTCCATATATATAATAGACACCTTACTACAATAGGTAAGAATTACCTACAAAATCAGTCAAAAAAGTGTAAACACCCAAATAAAATTACACACCTTACTATAATTACTTACAAATACATTTATTTTTTATAAAGTTGTATTCGGATATAACTTTATCAAGTTAGCTACCACCGAAGTTTTGCGTATGAATCATTTAAGAAATGATAAAAACATTTGAGCTTTGGTTGTTTCATACATATCTTTGTTGCATTTCTTCGATATAAACCTTTATGCATGATGTATTTGGCATCTTCAGAAACAAAAACTCCACAGTTGATGTTGCATTTTTTTCGCTGTGGGATATCTTTTATAGACTTCACTTTATATCTATTTTTTACATGTGGTGTGTGTTTTCTTCATACAATATGTCAATTGTTAAATAACAAAATAACAGTAAGCAACTTTTATGCATACGATTTGTTTGAAGTTACAAATAGTGATTTGTTTGAAGTTACAAATAGTGATTTGTTTGAAAATAAAAACATACGATTTGACCTACAATTTTGGCATGCGATTTTTGTTAGCTAAAAACATGTGTTTGCTATGAAAACCTAGCACCGAGTTGTTTGGAATTTAATAAATGTGATTACCTAACCAAATTAATCCAACGATTTGTTCCATAATTCATCCTACGTTGTATTTTAATAATTCATTATGCGTTTGTTTTGAAAGCTCCTTACCAATGCATCAGTAGTTTTTCATGTCTTGTTTGGAGTGAATTTTCTTCACGACTGATGAGGATATTCCCACCACCTAGTGGACCAGACAAATAGCCGAGCAGATGGAAGTGGTATGATTATATAGATAATACCGAGTCGAGTTGGTTCTTATATAATTATGTAAATGATCAAGCCTACGTACAGTAAAAAGGAAATTATTACATCACCGAGGCCTAATCGAGAGACAAGAGCAAGTTAGCAAGGTAACCGAGGGCATAACAGATGGTAGTAGCACATGCAATAATATCACGGAGGTGAAGTTAGGCTAAGCAGACGCCTCGGTGGGTAAACTCAGCACGAATCAATAATAGAGGAATATTCAGACCTTTACCAAACAAGGATAAATTCGAGCGAGGACCATAGCCGAGCAGAGGAACCACAGACGAACGACTTGAGTAGAGCATACAACACTCACCGAGGTCGATTATAAAAAACAGGCAACTAAGGAAACTGTTAAAAACCACGTTGAATAAGCTGGTCAACTTTCTTAACACACGAAGACTAAATTAATTTGCGTGAGTTTAGGGCCCATATTATAAATGTTAGTCTACGCGCTAAATTAGTGGAGTTCTGTATGAAATAGTTATTCAAAACCGTTAATAGAGTACAAGTAAGCAGCAAAACCTAAAGAAGAGAGATCTCTCTTTTTCCTTGATAAATAAAAATTATGCTTGTTATTACTTTTGTTATATTTTCCTATAACAAATTGGGGGGCAATCCGAGAACCAAACCCAAGATTCTCTCACCTTGGTAGTAACAAGATCAAGGATCGAGAGGGACATTCAGGAACCGGGCGAGACAGTGGATCAGCGGAGGAGTAGCAGCAAACCCACCAGTGGGACAAGATTAGTTAGATCTTTCTATAATCACCAACGACAATATGGCGGTGGCAAGACTCACTGAAGTAGCACCCCAAATAGGGCATCCAACGACCATAACCAGACAAAATTTTGTACCACCTGCACCAGAAAATATAGTTACCTCTATTTTGCAGGAAGAGGCGGGCGATGATCCGGTGGCTAAGAAGATATTCTAGCAGGTCGAACAACAGCTTCAACGCCTACATCAAGAGAAAGATAGGGTGGCTTGTGAACGAGATGCTAGATAAAAAGCCATGCATGCTTCCATCACCGAATTGAATGATGCAATGAACGTGTTAAATATTAAAGTTCGAAGAACCAGCCGCGCCAACCCTCAGTCAGGAACTGATGCTAGTCTTGCAAATCGGGGAGACCATTACTTCAAGTGTGATGACAAGAGAGAAGGCGAAGGCGAAAGTGGAGGCAAGAGACGATCCCAAGGGTCAGGAATCCATGTAGGAGGTAGAGCCCCACACATCTAAGAAGGCTAAGAAGGTCGAAGCAGTCTAGTACAATCAAGTACGACCAAAGTTGTTCAGCTATGTACTCAAGAAATGTCCATTCATGGAAAAAATCCTCAAAAGAAACTGCCTATAAAATTTGACCCATTTAGGATGGAAGCCTAAGACGGAACGAGAGATCCAGAAACATATTTAGAGAAATTTCGCAACATGATGATGGCTTTTAACCCTAACAATCCCATACTCTAGCGAGCTTTGTCTATGAACCTTAAGGGTAATGTAATGGACTATTTCAGTAGTATACCTAAAGGATCCATTTATGATTTCACAGGTTTATGGAGATCCTTCAGAGAGAGATCTGTAGGAAACAAGTTACTCTGACGCGAGCGAGATTTGATCATGGATCTTTACTAGCAAAAATGTGAGTTATTAAAAAGTTATGTTAAGTGTTTTGTCCATTGCATGAATGCTTTACCAGCTTCAGAAGAAAATATGGTTGTTATCTCCCTCAAGAAAGGCCTTGATTGACGAGGGGAGCTCTACGTTGATTTAATCTGATTCCCGATTGAAAAGATGGGAGATCTGTTGGCTCGAGCAGACACATTTATCAGAGTAGGCCTCGTTGCGATACCTTTCGAGGACCAACGCAATCTGACAATCCATCCAGACGGTTTACTCTGCTAACCGAGGCCATCGAAGTTATTTACGACTGGACTAAGGGGGAATGAGGTATCAGCCTTCACGAGTGATGAGTGCCCCTGGTTTTAAAAGGTCGAACATGTACTTTTGCTCCTACCATAATGACCACAGTCACTCCACTTATGAATGCTGCCAGCTCAAAGAAGAGATGTAATGGTTGATAGATAATGGAGAGCTAGTCCAGTTCATCAAACAGTAGGATCGTCATCGCCAATCCGAGTAGAGGGAAGAAACCCGCTAGAGAGGATAAGCAAGCACATAAACAACAGTGGTTGTTCACCATCACAGGAGGACATCCTGAAATAACCAGCAACTTGAACGATAAAGATAATGGTGTTGCTCCACCACTTCTCCTTAAAGGCGGAGAATAATTTGAGGTAGCCAGCTGGTGTGGATAATAATCGCCTGAGGGTAGGCTGGTAATTTCAATTGGTGTTTTATGGTGGTGTGTGGGTGTTAAGTGTTTAGAGTAGAGAGTAGAGAGATAATTAAGCAGCTTGGTAGCAGTTAATTCTCATTACCCCCAGTTAATGCAGGTGGTTGTGTATTTATACCCTAATGCTTGGGCCCTTATGGGCTTTCGGGTCATGTTTAATGGACCCGGGTCATGTTCAAAGACCCATGAGCTCTAAGTAGGAGAGCAAGTAGCTTAGTCAAGAAGTGTTTAGGTTTTTTAGTACTTCTGTCATAGTTCGAACAGTCCCATGGTCATAGTGTTTAGAACTATCTATCCGGTTTGTGCGATCTGTCCGGTCCAGAGGCCTTGGACCGATCTGTCCTTGTCTGGGGAATGTGCAGGATTCAGACTCATCACCAGCAACTCAATATCACATAGTCAAGACTATGCGCTATTTTTATTCATTATCTCCGGAGGGAACTCTGAGGAAACTCGTTACTCAAAACGTAACAAACGAGCAAGGGCCGACTATGAGGTTCAGGTAGTCGAGACCTCATCTTATCACAACTACCGGGATCCTGTGGTTGATCTCACGTTTAATTATGAACACGTGAGGGGGGTCAGCACGCTATATGAGGACACACTAACAGTAAACTTAGATATTGGGAAGTAATAGTAACCTGGGTCCTAGTAGATGGATGGAGCTCAGCAAATATCATCTTCAAGGTCAGTTACGACCGCATGCATGAGGTACCATCCTACAAACCCACCTAGTGAAACTTGGTAGGATATGAAGGTCAGTGCTCCCAGTGTGTGGGAAAGGTTGAGTGAATGGTAAAGTCGGTTATGAGGATGCTAAAAAAAATTTAAAACACTTTTATGATCTCCGATGCCCTCTTCCATTACCACACAATTATCGGGTGACCTTGGCTCCACCGGAGGAAAGCCACCCCATGCACATTCAGGAAATGCATAATATACCTAGTTGGAAGCGCGTTTGGGATCATTCGAGGAATTCAGAGGGCTGCTAGAACGTGTTATGCAGTCATTGTTGACCCGACAAAACCTCTCCGGTAGCAATTAACTAGTGAGGGGGTGCGCGAAGACGAAGGTGGAGCACCACCTCCGCCTGATCTAGTTGACGATCATAGAGAGGCAGAGCAGCCTGATGTAGATCACCCAAACTCAGTCAAAGAATTGGTGGCACAAGGTCGCAATCTACGACTAGGTAACAATCAAGAGTCTATTTTTAAGTAGTGATGTATGGGATGCTAGTGATGTATCAGGAGTAGACCCTTATGTTATTTGCCATGAATTAGTCATTGATTCATATGCCAAGCCCGTGCGAGAGAAGCGACGATCATTTTTTGTTGAGAAGCAAGAGGCCATAGGTGCGGAGGTGGATAAGCTATCACGGCTCGGACATATACGACGAGATCGGTATCTTGTATGGGTGGCGAACCCGGTATTAGTAAAAAATAAACTAGGTCAATGCTAAATGTGCGTTGATTTCACCGATCTGAATCAAGCATGCCCTAAAGACGTATTTCCACTACCTCATATTAATTAGTTGGTAAATTCAGCCTCGGGTTGTGAATATCACTCTTTCATGGATGCTTACTCTGGATATAAACAGCTTCGGCTCAACTCGTTTGACGAAAAGCACACAACATTTCAAACTGAAAGCGGTCTGTACTGTTATACCGTGACGTCATTCGGTTTAAAGAGCGCATGCTCCACATACCAATTTCTGGTAAATCACATCTTCAAAGATCATTTAGGAAAACACATGGAGGCGTACATAGACGATATGATTGTCAAAACACACATATCCGATAAACAACTCGAGGTACTCCAAACCGTGTTCGATCTTCTACACCAATTTAATTTGAAGCTTACCCAGTGAAATGCTCCTTCAGCGTACATAGCGGTAAGTTTATGGGCTACATAGTGAGTCAAATTGGCATCAAGGCTGGCCTCATCCAATTACAAGCAGTTATACAAATGGCGCCACCAACGAATATGAAAGAGGTTCAATGTCTTACAAGGCGGTTAGCAGCACTGTCATGTTTTATCTCTAGAGCATCATATAAAAGTTACCAATTCTTAGAGATTTTCCAAAGAGCTAAAATCACGTGGATAGAGTAATGTAATACATCATTTGATGCACTAAAGAATTATCTTAACTCACACGAAATACTCTTAGCCCCGGTAGTAGGTGAGACTTTGTTTTTATATTTTCATGTTTCACCTTGCTAAGTAACTGCAATGTTAATTAGAGAACCAAATGGTGTTCAAAGACCTATTTACTACACTAGCAAAACTCTAGTTGATTCCGAGACGAGGTACCTCAATTTGGAGAAACTCGAGCCCGACCTCGTAGTCGCACCATAAAAAATGTGCCCCTATTTTCAGGGGAATACAATTATTGTCCAAACGTCATTTCCCCTCAAAGTTATGCTCGAAAAACCCGACGTATCTGACAGATTGACTAGATGGAGCATTGAGTTAGGGGAATACGATATCAAGTTTTAGCCATGCATTGCGATCAAAGGACAGGCCATTGTTGATTTCGTTACAGATCTTCCTCACCTCATGCAACAACCCTTCCAAACGAAGTTTTTCCTAAAACTGAGAAGTTAGAGTGGGTTGTCGAAACAAATGGGGCCTCAAGTACATCCGGAGGCGAGGCGGGAGTTATCCTAATCCCAACAAGAGAGGAGATTCGCCAAGCAATCTGTTTTACTCTCCCTGTAACCAATAACATAGCATAATATGAGGCATTAATTTATTGAATGAAGTTAGCACTAATATGTGGGACTCGTATTCTCCGCATCCGGTCAGACTCACAACTGGTCATCAATCAGGCGAACGGTACCTATGATGCGAAGAAGGAAGGTATCCACGGTATCTGACAACACTCAAAGAATATGAGGCTAAATTTTCCACGGTGGCATACGACCAAGTACCTCACTTAGGAAACTCTGTTGCGGACACCGTGGCCAAAACTGTGGCCCTAGAAGAACACCCACTTATACTCATACAACAATTAACAACTACAGAAACTCTACATTGTAGTGATATTGTTTGTATAATCGACCACACCAATGACGGGAGACAACTCTATCTCCAATATCTCCAATATAGCACTCTACCAACTGATAAGGTGGTCGCCCGAGCAATCCAACTGAAGACAACCAAATACTCTACCATGCACCAAGGTAGAATCATCAACCATTGCCTCCATCGGGTCTACTACAGTTTGTTACCCCGCATCATCTTTAGCTGCTGCGATGGATACTCTATCCAACTCTTGTTCTAATCGCACTAGTACAGCAGTCAACGTACCAGACTTCCTGGCATTTCTTTACGATGGATGCAATTTTTTCCATCGAACCCAACTTCATGCTCGGTTTCAATGTTAACAGCTCAACCACAGTTTCCTTTTGCTTATGGGCCACCATCACCATAGCCACCTCCATTATCTACCTCTCCCTTTCATCCAAATCTGTTGTTGTCTTCTTCAAGAATTTCTTGTGCTGTTGCTTCATTTTTCCTTTCAGCTCATCCGTGGAAGCCATTAGTCTCTCATTCTCCACTATCAGACCATCGATATGCTCCGACTACTCTTCCACTCTATTCGCTTGAGCCATATTATGGGCAAGCAAACCAATACTTTGGGACATCAAGTCATCATTCCTCTTAATCAGCCCATTGTTCTGAGTTATCAACGCAGTGTTTCCAGTGGTCAGTTATTTGCATTGCTTCTCACATGTAGCTAGGGCGCCTTTGACCGAGGAAATTTTCTTACAAAAACCCTAATTTTCCTCCACCGCCTTATACGTTTGTACCTTGGCGACTCCATAAAAAAATTTAAACTGAGCAAGCTTAATGTTTAACCCTCTCACTTGATAACTTGATAGTCAGCACTGGATATCCCCCAGTACGATAATACCACGGAGTTGTGGTGCATCTTTGTTCATAAAAAGGTTAGTATTATGTTTACCTTCACTTATCAAAATAAAAATTATAGCAAACGGTAACTCGATTGCTAGTTCCACCTGCCTCTGCAATATCTCGCTCATAGGAATATTGTCATAGAAAGACAGCTCTGAGCACTGCTTGAGCTGCTCGAAAATCAGCATCGAGGGACGTGGCATTACAACATTTGATAGAGAAAGCTCTTCTATTGTTTTCGTTTCTTTATTTTCCTTGACTTTATTTTCTTTTTTCAACAAAAACTTAAGCCTTACTACATTTACAAAGGAGGACCCTGAGCCAACCCATTGCACGAACGAGGCTAAAGGTCGAATGGTCGCAATCTTCCCAAAATATTCCATATTATGTGCTATCTCTTCAGGAACATGATTTTTAGGCTCTTCTTCTTCTTCACATGTAGTTTCACTGTGTTGTTGACCCTCAATTCGAGTTTCATCTAACACTATTATCTCTGGTGCTTTCCCCCGGTTCGATCTACCTCAAAAACTGAGGCATGTACAACAGGAGAATGTGCCACTTGAGCTCCATCAGCATCCTCTTTATCTAACAGTTATGACTTCCTCATTGATAGAGGGACTGCATCGAGAATCACACGAGGCCTCTTAAGCAGATAAACTTCCTCATCTTCTACCTCTTCATCTTCTTCTCGAAATTTTCGAGTACGATTATTACCCAATTCATCCCTTAGTAAGGCAGCATTCTCTTTCATCTGGTTTACCTCCCCAAACTCCGGAATGGTTCATAGTTCTCCTTCCTTCTCATCCTGACACTGCAAGGAAAATGAACCTTTCGTATCCCTCACTTTCCGACTCTGGGGCACTGAAAGCCACACCCCTGTACTATTGCGATCCTTATACCTCTGCTCCATCAGCGTACGTATCTGTCCTGTAGTAGCCACCATTGTTGTCCGCTATCATCAATTTTCTATCCTTTGCAATAATTAATTGAGGAATTTCCCACAACCTAACTCTCAAGTAATTTACTTGAGTGAACAACCGAGATGGCTCCTGCAACGACGTGGAGCTGGCTAAATTAGCTACCTGGTTAGTGGATTTATAACATCTTCGAACAACCCTCACTTGCACCACTCATGATCCTTCATTTCACCTCCACAAACCAAACATTCGAGTTAGTATTCAACGCTATGTTTTTTTCAGTCATAGACTAAAAATCTTTTTTCTTAAACTTGGATTTCCACTGTCGTTCTAACTGAAGATTCATAAGAGTATTCGCATGCTCCCAATTTCCAGATACAAATACGAACGATTTTTTCTAGTTTTTATCCAAGGTAGGAAGTTCAACTATTTTCCTCACCCCGCTCAGCTGGGTATAAAAATGAATCTTTTGTTAGTTTAGTTACATCGACGACGCCTAATAAGTCTGCAAGGTAGACCGACATACCTAATAAATTTGAGCTTAGATTTACACAAAGAAAAAACCTCCACCCATTTACAGCCAATTAGGTGGAATATATACCTATAAAGCTAAGAACATCTCGTATCAAAGAGGGTAATGGCAACCGTGAGCCCCCGGTGAAAAACAATGGTATATAGACAGGTTTCGTTAGCCTTCGCTTGATAAGGATGCTTCCCGAACTACGGTACTCTAATTGTGACATCACTGAGTATCCTATATCTAGCACTAAAACTCAGAAGACCAGTATCATCAAGATACCCATACTAAGGGGCTAGTCGACCAAAGTAGCTTTTTAAAGAACGTGGGATCTTCCAATTATGTATCTACAGCTTTAACCAACTTCTCCTTCTTCTTTAATTTTTTTTGAGCCATCACGTCCACTAGAGCGACTGCAATGAGCCAACAGAACGTATGAGAACAAGAAAATTTAGGGAACAACTCACGCACAAACACCATTACGAGAAAGGGAAGTCTTTTCCCAAGGGCAATGAACAAAGGGTCAAACAGTTACGACTCAGGCAATAATGTTTTCATACGCCACTATCAGTCCAGAAGGAAATCACAAAATTAAAATATTCACATACCTTCTTTGACTGAAGACGAGCGATAACAATGAAGATGGATTTTCTCCCTTGGAAGCGAATACAATTTTTTCCACCAAAGGTAAAATGATTTTTCATTAAACTATTAACCACTTTATATGTTGTAAATGACTATTGGGATTCTACTTTAATTTTTATTACACGCCTGATGTGGCGGCGATTGTCATTCGTAATTAAAGACAAACACATTTCCCTTAAAAATCTAAGCTTTATTTATATAAAACGGTTTTAGTGTCAAAATCATCACTTAAATTTTACCACGTGTCACCATACTTTTGCAAATTCAAATACTTCATTATTACACGCAATTGCATCCTTGAATTTGTATCACCCAATTATACCATACCCTCTGCTTCATAAAATTGACAATAAGAAAGTAGTTGTTCTACTTCATTGATTTTACGTCTATCACGCCTAATCCCTGAACCATGGATTGCTCTAACGAGGAAATTCCCACCACCTAGTGGACCATACAAATAGCCAAGCATAAGGAAGTGGTAAGAGTATATATATAATACAAAGCCGAGCTGGTTATTATATAAACATGCAAATGATCAAGGCTGCATACAGTGAAAATGATCGATAGCTACCACAACCGCTACTCAAACAAGATGAGTGCGCACAGGGTAAACCTTCGGTCTGATACAATAGTCTGCAAACCAACGCAAGAAGATAAACCACACAAGGTGACAGACTCAACCAAAAAAGCGTTTGTAAAGAAAAGCAGACTCATAACCTCTGGTCACAAAATCTGCTTATTCCCCCAACTCAATTACCCCACTCGAACCGGATAGTTCTTTTATTAACAAGTACTAGGGATCTAATAATCTCTTATTCATTCTTTAAAAAGTATATATTTGGTTGAATTGGTAAGCTATTGTATTTATGTTCGACAATAGCTAAATAATAAATTCAAAGCCCAGTTATAGCTTGAGCTTCCATAATATTGGAGTCCGATCATTCATCCCGATAAACATAGACCATGGGATTTATAATAAAAGAAAAACATATTAACTCTAAAAAGAAGGAATATAATCTGCAAACCATAAACGATTTCACATTGTCAACACACCCAGTATCCGATTATTACAATATTTTATAAACTTAAATTAGATCGAGACGCTATTTGGAATCCCCTTTCCGGTAAGTCCACCTTCACTTGTAGGAACCAACAATGTATAAGGCACCTTCACCGGACCACCGCGATTTTTAAGCTCCCCGTCAGTATTCATTTCGGTAATCTTCCCCTCGATCTCAGCCAATTTTTTACCGAAATTCTCAAACGCAACCAACGCCTCCTTATCCACCGTCCATTCGGCCGAATCCCTCTGGCCTAGATAAACCTCATCTGAAGAATGCCTTGACAAAATCTCAATCAGCGCAACACCAAGCATTGTCTGAACCTGAGCCGTGATCGTCCTTAGGAAAGCCTTTTCCGGGTTGGACACCACTTCTTCATACTCGGGCGTGCCCTCTTTTGGCATTAGTCGTCGGCTTATAGTGGGGCGGTTTGGTAAATAGCCCGCGTAAGAGTATTGGCCGAAGTTGACCGCCGCGTGTAGAGCCGAGGCAACCCATATGATAATAGTGCATGTTTTGATCAGTTCTTCAACTGTTTGCATTTTAGGCCACCATGATTCGTGCTTTTTGTCTCCGTGGCCTTGTTCGACTAGTTCTTTCCACCAGGATTGTAGCTCTGTGTCGGACTGGACTGCTTCATCGGTTTTGTAGTAGAAACTGCAGTAGTCGCTTACCCATTTTTCTATTGCTGACCAGATTTCAAGACCGTCGACAGCGAAAGGGTAATCCTTGATTAGTAGTCGGAGGCCGTGTGGTGAATTCGGATCATCAACCGCGATTCCTCTGCATATAATACAATAAAATAGCATAAGCATTTTCAAAATATCTATTTTATACCATTTAGCTAATGATGCTATAAACAAAACTAAACATTTATTTTAACTTTCAATACAAATCAGGTTTTGTATGGACCAAACCTGAAACATTACTCACCTTTTCTTGAGATCAGCAGGTAGTGCTTGATCAGGGAAAACCCAGCTCTTATAAACAGCAGACGACATTTCCATGGCATACTTGCCAGGAAATACAGTAATTTCGAGAACTCCACCGGCATTAATGAGAATCTGTCTAGCAAATGCATTTATGTTCATCGTGTCGCGGAAGTGAGGCTCAAGAAGTTTAAAAATCGGGTGGAGCACACTGAGCTGCCTGTTTGACGCAATCACAAATGGCTCGATGGCGGCATGAGTGTTCAGCCTGTAATTATAAAAGAAAGATGACTTGCCACACAAGGATTTTATAAACTCCCAAAATAAGGTGCGCAATATAGCACCTCTAAACACATTAAACTAATTACTCGCTCCATGTAAAATCATACCAATGGCTAATAAGCTGATGTACACCCGAATCATTTACAGCCACATAAGCTTTAGCCAATTGCCACAAAGTATTGGCCACTCCATCTTCAGCCGGAGTGTACACTTCACTCTTAGCACCAAAGCTATCTCCATCCGGATGAGGCGAACTTAGCTCGATTGCCAAAGGCTTCAAAGTTCCATTGTCTTTCAAGAAGAGTATAGTTCGGGTCGCATAAATCTGTGTAGAAGTGGCGTTTATTCTTCGTATGTACGGCACTAGTGTGTCATGGTGATCAAGTATAAACAGCCTGTTTTTCTCTAGTGCCTACATTAGCCAAACAAATGACCCAATTAAATCATAAATTTTCTAATCTATAAAAAAGAATTTAAAAAATTAAAAAAAGTTACCTCCGCTATAGTTAATCCGTCTAAGTTGTTTTCTATGTGGCCGTTGTTAATTTTACTGTCCTGGTCGCCATACATGTCTCGTTCTAGCTTGCTTCTTGGAGGAAACTCCTGCATATATATAGAGCAGTTTTAAGTATGAACTCAAGTCTTGTGGGTAAATTATAACCGTTCGATCAGAACGTGATCGTTCTTAGTAAACTTACCTCAAGAAGGCGAATAACAACCGGATTGAGTCCAGCTAACATTTCTCTTGCAAATTCTTCATCCGTCCTCCATGCTGATTTATCCGCTGATAGTATAAAGAGGAAAAATTAATAAAAAATAACTACTCGAATAATATCCGATCAAAAAATTTATTTATCCAAAACAATGCCACTACCTTTAATAACCTGAGGCATAGGAAACTTGAAAAGTTTTTCACCATCAGTACGGAAAATTTCTTTCAACATTTCCACAGGAATGCTTTGTATTATGTTTTGGAGCAAAGAGCTATCAGGCAGCTTAATTCCTTTTTCGTAGAGTTCAAGCACTTCTTCGAGTGAGTCGAATTCGTTAGGAGTGGTATCAAACATGGCCTCCAGCGCCGGTTGGATGACTTGAACAATGGACTTTAGTGCGTACGTGAGAAAATCAGACATTTTCAAGTGGCCAAATCGTTCGTCCCTTGGAACGTAAATGTTTAAACTCGAAGTGATAGGTAGCCTGCTTTCGGTGTTGGGATCTGGTAAGATAATCGTATAACATTAGTTTTTTCTTTTTTTTTCCTTCGAAAGATTCAAACAAAAAAAACTCTCGAGTCTAACCTTCTTTGGTCGGAGGTCGACCTGTTCTCCCCCTACGAGGATAAGGATACTCAGTCGAGCCTCCAAGAACTGGACGCGGATTCTTTGGAGGAATCCCTAAATCATTATAGAAGGCATAATCGTATACACGATCCCATTCCTTGAGCTCACCTTCACCTGTTCCCCTTAAGCTAATGAGGTCTTCTTCTCTGTACTTCAGGAGTGGTGCTGGTGTTTGGCTTGGAAGCAATGTCTACAAAACAAGAATTAACACCACTATAAAAAAAAAAAACCTACCTTGTTGCTCAAGACAACACAATAAAACCAAATTTTATCTCATGAAAAGAGTATGCTTCTCAAATCACAACCAATACAATACAAAATGCAACATAACTGCGACATTTCTAAGTAACTCGATAAATCACTACAAAAACCTACCTTGCAACTAAAGTAACCCCGATGAACTGGATAAAACACTACATTTACTTACCTTGTTAGAGAAGAAAACACGATCTTTCTTGTATCGCTTGGCCGGGTAAACCCACGAATTACAGACGAAATGGATTCTACCGTGACCAGGGACATCTTCGAGCGTAAGACTTTTGAGATAAAACTCGCTATGGTGATTGTTCTTAATCAAAAATGCACCTGGAAGTCCTATTTCCTCGTTCCAATCGAAAGTGACCTTAAAGGCCGATTCGCCTGCAGTCAAAGAAGTTAATGTAGTGATCCAATCTTCCAAATAAGCTGGCTTTCCAAGTTTTCCTCGTAAATCCTTTGCTGCATTATGAAAAAAAAAAGTACGATACGTGTCATTAGTGTAAAAAAAAGTTGCGAGAGTCCAAAAACGCACACTGTTTTATTTTTGGTCCACTCTTAAAAAAACTTCATACTGATTGAGATATATCTTTACTCGTATATTGTCATCATGTTGCCGAAGTAGTTTTAAATTAAGAAGTTAATAAATTAGAGTTGGCTTATCTTATTTTTCCTATTTAAATAGTTCAATTGGTGTAATAGAGAAATCAAAGTCTTGTGTATAGCAATCGACAATCTATCATTCAAAGTCAAAATATCAAGAGCATCAGATCGACGTGGTATCAATATTAAATATTAAATTTCTTGAAAGAATAAAATCAATTAAAGAAAATAATTCATTTAAAATGACGGATAGTTGTCGAATTTATAATAAATGAAGAGGACCAACCACCAATCAAACAAGCCATTAATAATAATAAAGACAGACAAACAGGAACAGAAATAAATACCACAAATATGTAGATGTTGAAAATCAAACTGAGACTACTTTTGTATAAAATTACTATAGTAATTTGTAAAATATAATAGTAATAATACTATTTACTACAAGTATTTACTTAATAAATTTAACTTCGTAATAAAAAACAATTTTATGTCGCCTCTGTTTTTGTGTCAGTCATTAAATAAATAAGGGCATGGGTAGTTGAATATTGGTCGGATACAATACCGGACTTATCACTCTATCAATTGTATAATCTAGAATTTAAAAGAAATAAAACAACAAAAATATCGGGTATGAAGATTATTTCGGGCTCATGCCATCATACGATCCCCGAAACAATATTTGCTTCAACTCTTACGTGATCGTAGGACAAAAACATTTCAGACAAAATCGATTGAAAAAACAGAGCACTATAGATCAATAACTAAAAAGCAAAATAAAGTAAAAAAAAAGTTACCAAGTATTATTTACCGACAAAATATACAGTATGTAAAGTAAAAAAAGTGAACAACAAGAAAAGTAAACATAAAAGTAAAAAACAGAGTATCCTATACTATTGTATACTCTCTCTCTGTTGCTGGACCCAGCAATCTTTTAAAAACACTATTCCCGATAAAAATTTATTACTCTTATCAAACCCATGATTCAAATGAAAATTTAGAGTAAGAAATTACCAGGATCGCCATTTTCAGCACTGATGAGTTGCAGAGAGACCTGTTGGCCAACAAGCTCTTTGAAACGATCGAGAACGGAAGCATGAAAATCATTGAAATCCAAAACATTCTTTTTCATCAAAACAACACTACCCTTTACTTTCTTCGTGGTCTTTCCACCGCCAATCGCATCAATGATATGACCTAGCATTTTTTTTGAGCTCTGTTTTTGCTTTTGATGGGTGTTTTTGTGAAGAAAAGAATAAAGAGCTTAAGTTTAGAGAGAGAAGGAGGAATTTTGCATTTTGGGATCGGAGGGGACGTGTGTATTTATAGTCAAGGGGTGTCATTTCGGTCCAATTATTCTTCGTTTATTTTATCTATTTATTCTAATTGTTTAGTTTTATTCTTTTCGGGTTTCACGATAATTTTAAATTAAATTTTTAATATAAATAATTTGATTTGTTTTCTAAATAACATGAATATATTTTGGTATGGGCTTTTCATTTGATATTAGGCCGTGTAACGGCGTCAATAATTTAGAATGTATTAAAATTATATATTTATTGTAAATAAAAATATAAATTTATATTTGTGTGAATATAAATAATATTTTAGTTAACCTTTTATTAAAGAGTACAAGTTTAGTATTTTTGATGGAAAAAAGAGTCCGATCTAGTCTATTCGAACAAATTTTATTCATATTATATATATTTATGAATTTATAAAATCCTAAACAATTTAATTCAAAGACATGTATTATGTTTAGGTATAGGGCTCCTTAAAATCTGAACATTCTTTTCTAATATAACATATAAACCACAATATTTGTATTTGGTCAAAATAATCACTATTTTCAAAATGGTAAACAAACAACGCAAGTTTTTACATACTTGCGTTGTTTCGTGGTTCGACAAAAAATTGGTTAAACAGAGTCAGATAAAGACGATGATTAGTTTGTTTAACTATTATGATGTTAATGTACTAACTGTGAACTAGATCTTAAATAAATATATATTTTATCATTTTTATTCTTGTTTTTCGTTTGGAACTTTGCGATTGATCCTTAGACTGCTTTCTGGTTTGGACATTGATGGTCGTGATCGAATGCTCAAATGTCAAATGTGTCTTCAACATCTAGACGTCACGAATGATTCTATGGCCAAAATAATATATATATATATATATATATATATATATATATATATATATAAAAGTGTGTTCCGCATCTGTCATCTCTACCCCAAGAACGAGTTTACCAGCCCATCAGGACATTAGGTCTTCATTTTTTTCATAGTTTTTCCCTAGGGTTCAATGGCTTAAGGGCGACTATGAAATAATGCTAATCAAATCATTTTTTGCATCAAAGATCATTTAAAACTACTTTATTAAAATTTAACATATACAAGATGAGTTCGACATATCGGGAGTACCAAAGCATCATATTGAGCATTTCCAATATGAAATGTTTGGTATTGATAAGGATGACCGACTATTTTGTCATATATTATGATCTTTTGGAAAATTCATTTAATCTGGTTAAATAAACTCCCTTCGTGAACTATTTGTATATTTGAGGTTTGTGGCCATTTTACGCATTTTTTGTCAAATCGAAGAATAACTTCGGTGATTGTCATAAGAAGTTGTTTTAGTTGTTTATTACACGTTTATTGACATATATGTGAACTAGAAAGAAGACTCACGCATTTGGGTAGTTGTTAGTACAAGTCGAATCTCATATTAAAATATGATGAAACGGTGTGTATAAGGGTTAAAAGTAATTTGATCCTAATTTTTATTGTACCATATCATCTTCTGCTCATCAACTAACCATTCTCTTGTCTACGTACATTCAAACAATAATTTGCATTAGGTTGCATCATTTGACCATTTTACCTCCAAATCTTCCCTTTTAGGTGACTATTGTTAGCACAGGGTTAGAGCTATCATAAGTTTATGATTGGTCGTGATAGTATGTGTATACCAAGCTCACCCAAATAGTATCTATAGTATATTTTATATTCAAATATGTTGTTAAATATTTCAAGATTTACCCAATGGCAAAGCTTGAGAAGGAGAACAATTGCAGAAAGTTCTTAAAAAACCATAAATGTAAATGTTATAACATTTGAGATTACCTTGTGTTAAATGATTAAATAAAAACCATGATTAATCAAGTTAAGCAAGTGGAATTTTTATGTAGGCATACATCACTGGTGCATAGAAAGGTAAAATATAAAATGCATAGGCTTGAACTAGTTGAGTTACTATAGCTTGAGGTGGTGGTTACGACACTTATGCCCAAAGAAACATTTCTCATACTTGACAGCTTCAACAACTACTTGAACTTGAATCCATAAATGCAAATCTACATATAATTTGCGAAATAGTGGCAGGGGAAGAGGGGCGGACTTGTTATTTGGTCTAAATTTTTATTTCTTAAGTTCGCATGACTGTGGATTTTGAAGTATAGTATCATGCGTATACCTTTGTACCTTTTTGGGTACTACTTTTAATGATGATGATTTATGTAAGGTGACCGCCTCTCATGATAATGTGATGCTCATGATTGCACATATCGCGGGAGATAGGGTTATGAGGATTTTGGTTAGCACATATCGCGGGAGTTAGGGTCATGATAATGTGATGCTCATGAAACTAGTCGGTACCTTGATACCACCCAAAAAATTAAATGATCCATGAATTATCCATCACATGGTCGAACCAGGTTAAGTACTTAACGAAGTTGAGCTACGCCTCAATTAAAATCTTAGATTCGGATATACCCTAATAGGTACATTACATTTTGGCTTAATAAATTTTTATCTAAAAATCTTAGAGCATCTGGAAAATATTTATATTGTGAAGGTAATCAATTTCATAAAATTGATACATTTTTAGGTACCTCATCCCGTGTGCAATGACCATCAACAATGAACTCCAATTTTAGATGAAATGTTTGTTTCGCATTCAAGGCATATGCCAACACTTCTCTAGGATATACCATCCACAAGAAAACAGTATGATCAACTTCACTAACCAAATCATTTTAGCGGATCTGAATTACACTCTCAATGAGGTTGTCTGCAAATGGTCTAACATTTTCTAAAAGGTTGTTTGTGCATATCGGTCCAACCCTCATATGGTGATGAAGTATGTGTTTTTTCTCTTGTATATAGTATAGACGCAGTATTTCTTAAGTAGAAAATAATTTCTTTATTTTGAATTTGTAACATCATAAAAAAATCTCAATATATATTGCATAAGAGTGTAATTAGACTTGATTGAGCAAAAATATGTTAATGCACCCTTCTGCATGGAATATTACCGCACTTGGATGCACAATCGCTATTATTTCAAAGTATAAAATCGTATTATGAAGTAGATGATTGAGTATAATTGCGCATGTTTCTACATACCAAACATACACAAATGGAAAATAAAGAAACATACAAGTTGACTAATGTCGAGAGTAAATCTCTTACACATCTTTAGAACATCTATTATTTAAGTTCTATAGTTATTCTATCATTTTTTAGTTTTTTTTGTTTTACTGATTTTTCTTTATAATTATTCAAATTTATTGGTGGTTTATTATTTCCTACTCTGATGGTACGAGAAATTTTAAATAATGCATCAAAAATACCAAGGATTTCAGAAGTTTTACTTCGACGTATCTTTAAATAACCACTATTTCTGGTCATGCACTTGTAGTCTCCTTCAAAGTCACCATACCACTAGTATTTCAAGAGCATATTGGAGAAATACATAGATTATATTTTCAAAACAAATGGAATGATTTTTTATACCTCATATACATTTCTTTCCACATGGATTGATCATCTCGTTTTGCAAAAACACGACTATTTTGATAAAATTAACGGATGAATTTTGAAAATTTATTGGTGTTTGATGGGTGAAAAAAACTACAATGAGTCACGTTATATTCTCCTTAAAATGTTATAACCACTCAAGTATAAATTAAATTACTGATAACCACCTCGATTTTTAAGTTTACCAAAAATCACATGCAATATAAATCATTTCAATAATATTATTGATACAATTAGGTAGAGACTTATACAATTAGTTAATTTTAACCTTCAAAACTATATATCTTTTAAACTTTAACTCAAGATGAAAGTTCAAAAACATATATATTTTTATTTGTTAAGGACGAATGAAACGAAATCCATGAGTGATATTTTCGAAGAATTTTTTATTTTTTATTTTCGCAACCAAATTACACGTAATTTTGTTGGTGAAACTGTTATCTTTAGCAACAAAATTAAATGTAATTCTGCAACTAGAACATATTTCATTTTTCCACACTTATTTTGCAAAAAAATTACACGTATTTTTACTACTGGAACATAGTCCAATTATATTCTTAAAAAGGTTTTTCAATATAAAAATGCACATATTTTTTAAACTAGAAAAAAGTTAGTTGTTTCACAACCAATTAAACTTAATACTATAAAACAAGTTTGTATTTTGTTTTTTCACACAATCATATTTATTTAGCAACCAAAATCTTATTCCCACAACCATTTTATTCTTATTTTCGTAATACATTTGCACATAATTTTGCAACTAGAACACAGTTAGTTTTTAGCAACCAAATTACATGTAATTCCGTAACTGAAAATAATTGTTTTTTCCAGACTTATTTTGTAACCAAATTACACATAATTTTGTAACTAAAAAAACTATGGATATAGTTTTGTTTGTCTTAAAAAAAACAAAACCAATATTATTTCTAGATACTTTTAGAGTTATGGTTTTAAAGATATGATATTAATTAAAACACACACAAAAAGGTTAGGGATATTTCGGACTACCATGTGGTTATGTGTAAATACTAATTTTACATCATGTGGTTATCTCTGATTTACCAAACCTTGGATGACTATTGGTAAATAAGTTTGATATGATGCGGTTATTGATAGTTACACGTTAAGTACATAAAAATGGTATGGTTTAGTTTTAGGTTTCACAATAATTTATAGTTTTTCAATAGTTTTTAATAAAAATAATTAAAAAATTCTTTTTTAAATAACATGAATATATTTTTATATGAACTTATCGTTTAATATTAGACTGTAGGATAATCTCATTATGTAAATTAGAATATATTAAATTTATATAATTGTTATAAATAAAAATAAATCTTTATTTTTGTGCAAAGATGAATAACTGTTTTGGTTAGTATTTTTAGTTTTTTCTGAAAAAGTATAATTTCAATCTAATTAGCATTTAAATTGAACAATTTTATTATTATACATTATTTAGTGTCATCATTAAAAATTGAAAAAAATCAATACATAAATTATATGTTTATATCAAGTGAATTCAACCCTCCACAAAAACCTAACCCCAAAGTCATATATTAAGTTTGCGCAAAGATACATTAGAATCTGAATACCTTTTTTAGTGTAACAATATATGGATAATCAGATAAACAGACTATGAAAGCCTCAACATTCTTGCATCGCTCTATGGTTGGACGTGACACAAACTATGCTGAGTTAGATAAAAGCGATTATACATTTGTTCAGTCATCGTGGTGTGTACATACTATCTCAAACCAAATCTTATACCAGTATATCTCTCGTCGTTTATATTTTTATTTCTTATAAAGTAAGTTTTGGGATCACGAGGTAGGTTTTTGAACCGTTCTCCCAGTTTGGATATGGATGGTCGTGATCGACGACCCAAGTATTGCATGTGTCATTAAAGTCTATGTGTCAAAATTGGTTCTCTTGCCAAAAAGCCACACACACACACACAACACACACACACACACACACACACACACACACACACACACACACACACACACACACACACACACACACACACACACACACACACACACACACACACACACACACATATATATATATATATATCCAAAAAAAAGTGCATTCCGCATATGTCATATTTATCCCATGAATGATGCTACCAACCCATTGGGGGATTCGACCTTCGTTTCGGATAGATTTCACCTGCAATTCAAGGGCAACTATGAAATAACATTAATCAAATGTTTTTTGCATCAAATATCATATATAATTATTTTCTCTTAAACTTTAACATCTACGTGATGGAAAAGTACCACGTTGATGGAAGCCCTAGAGTATCATATTTAACATTTCCAATATGAAATGTTTAGTCTTAATAGGGATGACCGGCTCTTCTATTCTTTTTTATGATTTTTTAGGGAAACACTTTAATCAGGTTAAATAAACTCTTTTCGTGGAATATTTTTATATTTGAGAGTTTTGGGCTCGCTTTAGAGATTAGTTATCAACAAGAGGTTCATAATGCAAACGTATATTATATTATACATTTAAAATATAAGTCAAATGTGAGTTTAAACCACATTATGCATTGTTTTCTCAAGATGAAAAATAGTTTAGAAAATTGTCATGAAAAAGTTGTTTTAGTTCCTCGTTACGAGCTTATTGGAAAATATGTGAATTAAGAAGAAGACTCATACATTTCGGTAGTTGTTAGTACAACTCAAAGCTCTGATTAAAATAGATGAAACAATGTGTATAACGGTTAAAAGTAACCGAATCCTTATTTTTTACTAGACCATATTGTCTTTGCTCATAAAACGACCAGTCATCTTGTCTACATACAGTCAAATAATAATTTTCATTAGGTTGTATCATCGCATCTTTATACCTTCAAATCTTCCCATATATGTGACCATTATGGAAAAAATATTGGAGCTATCATAAGTTATTGGTTGGTCGAAATAGTGTGTGTACCAAGCTTAGCTATATTGTGTCTGTAGTATATCTTATATTCAAATATTTTGTTAAATGTTTCAAAACTTATGCAATGGTGAAGCTCTAGAATGAGCAAAATTATAACAAGTGTTACAAATACCATAACAATATCGGCTATAACATTCGAGATTGACGTATGTTAAATGATTAAATA
Organism: Limnanthes douglasii subsp. nivea; assembly: GCA_036936605.1. NCBI lineage: Eukaryota > Viridiplantae > Streptophyta > Magnoliopsida > Brassicales > Limnanthaceae > Limnanthes > Limnanthes douglasii. Next base: position 353,024,552 of record JAUPFV010000002.1, on the reverse strand, counting down.
CAAATCATGATTAATTAATGTAAGTAAGTAGAAATTTTTTTGTAGTCTTCTTACGTTAATGCAGAGGAAGGTAAAATCTAAAATGCGAAGGCTGGAACCAGTCAACGGACTATAGATTGTGATGCTTACGCAGCTAAGTCCAAAAGACTAGCTCTCATACTTAACACACGGGTCCTTATTTGGTCTAACTCTTTCTTCTTTAGATTGGCATATCGTGAATTTTAAAGTACAATATCACGGGCAGACCTTTGTACCTTTTTTAGTATTATTTTTTATGCTTATTTATGTAGAATAATTACCCCTCATAAGAATATAATGCTCATGATTTCGTAGATCTTCAGAGTTAAGTTTAAACGGATTATAATTAAAAGTCTAAACCATCATTAGCCTCGTCGTACCTTTCATGTGCAATAGTATCTCGAATAATTTCCTCGTCTTTTTAAAAACATCGACCATTTATTATTTCTTTGGTGATTTACCTCTGAATCATGATTTTTTTAGAAGCTTATTCTTGGATTGGACATACTCCCACATTGATGTTACGTCCACAGTTTTGGAAAATGTAAGATATGACCTCAAATCATTTGTGATTTAAACACTTTGGTATAATAGTTCGTCTTCTTGATCAATATATCAGTTGTACTTGTGACTTTCTTCTATTGTGCTTGATCGATTTTAATCTTATGCAATCACACTTAGCATGTTGTTTTCAGATCCATTATATATCGGTTTATCATATTCATTTACATGATGAGTAGAGTATTTATTGCTCTTAGAGTATGTTTATTCTTTGTATTCTCTCTTTAGATATTAACAAATGCCTCATTATAATAGGAATTCATTATTTCAATTTTAATATAGCAAAACTAAAACCAAACCTCATATAAGTGAAAAATCCATCACGTGGAGCATAAGCTCTATCTTACGGGCTAGATAATTTAATAGCATTTGGTTTGATTACTTGGTTTGGTTTCGTAAGGAAGAAAACAATTTGGTTACTTGGTTTGGTTTTGTAAGGAAGAAAACAATTGGGATATAGTTCAAATAAGTTCTCGATGTTTAAGGGTCTGGACGATTTTTATCTTTAGCTTGAATCTCTATTCTCGTATATCAACCCATTCGGCTCTATGTAAAGGAGTCATCCTTTATTAACTACAAAACTCAAGTCGATAATAGAATGCCTAATTTGTTCCTAAATTTTAACCCGTTTTGCCTACCGCACCTATTTTTTTATCGGATTTCTTGGAGCCTTCTTGGATACCGACGTGTTTTTTTGTGAATCAAACTATTTTACTATGATACTAGGTCATTGAGGGAAACTGAAATCATAGGCTCTGTATGTGGTGAACTTATAACTTGGCTTCTTTGGCTTTCGTAACGAACTCATCGTCTGATTCACCCATATTAGGCTTTACACCTTCACCGGTCAATATTTTCCCATACAGATGCTCTCCTGCCAAATATTTATTTCGGGGACAAGGTACCCCTAGTAGGGTCTTCCATCAGTTTCCTTACCTTGACTGGTCCATTTTTATTTTTATTAGCATGAAAGGTTCTCTTTCTCTGTAACCGGTGTTGATGTCACCTTGATACATTTCTTGTTACCGTTTTATTCTCTACTCTCAGTTTTGCCAACCCACAAAATCTTCTTCGAATATACTTATTTTTAGTTTTTATAAAATTTGTTTGTCATACCTCGCTTGTTGATGAACTTTCCATGTAGGGCCATAAATAGAAGTTAAAATAGTTATAGGGATTAAAACATAGGACACAATCTATTATGTTATCACAATATATATATATAAGGTCAAGTGATGTTCAATTTTTTCCTAAACATATGGTTACTTTCAAACAATATTTATACTCGTAAAGTTAAGAGTATAACAAAGTTAGGTTCAATTTTTCTCATGTAAACTAGTTGAAGGGAACCCAACGACTATAATGAATTATTTAAAAATTCAATATCTTACTTCGGATCCTCTACTTCATTTATGTCAGTGGATTTTTCTCTCACTTTTTTGTATCCCAATTCTTGTTCGTGAATAAAAAATAGTGTCTTTAGATATTCTTTAACTCTAGTACAACAAGAACATTATGTTTGTTGTCGACAGATAAGTAATAGTATTGGATTTTGGCATCTTATGATAAAGTTATATCCTGCTAAAGTCTATGCTCTTATATACGAGGTATGGTTATAAGTATGATGAATATATGGTATCATGTAAGAGCTGTGTATGAGATATTTATATTGTTATAATAATAGTTACGGGCTAACACCACGATAGGTTATGAGATAATAATTTATATATGACAATATAAAGAAATGACTTAGAAAAGATAAGAAAATTGATTATAGTTTTTGAGTGAAAGTCAAATATTCTAAATAAAATAAAGTGAACTTGAGGAGTTAAAATTAGTATATTGATAAGGTAGAGTCTGCAAGAATAATCATTAATGAAAAGCTAAAAATTAATATACAATAAGAAAAGTAATCAAGGAAAGATAGAATGTATTATGAAGAATGTCGGGTCAAAACGAGAAACATAAAAATGAAATATAAACGACCATAACGAGATGCAGTTATGGAGAGAGATGAACCAGATCAGATAAATCATAAAAAAACTTGAAAGAAGATAATAACAAGGAAATTAATCAAAGCACATAAAAGAAAGTTTATTTAGCTAAATAAAAGATACAAGGTGTGCAGTTGGAAGACCATTCAAGAAGATTCTAGTTTATTAAGCAATATCACTCAAATACCATAAGTAGGTTAGAAGATAATCAAGTCATATGTGTAACAATCATTATAATCGATGAAGATCATGTGCCCTAGTAAATACGTGTTATTAATCCCTTCATTTTTTTATTTTTTAAGCAAAAATCAAATTTATTTGGATAAATAACCAAATTGAAAGTTTTACCAAGTTTGAGGTTTAATTAAGAAACAACTCAAAAACGAGGCTCAATAACAATTAGCCCTAAAGAAAAAAACCCCTAAATTAACAACTAAACCCTAAATCGAAGACAGACTCGTCTTCAACCATTCGACACAAAAATCTTCTCCTTCTCCCTCCACCCAGAGCACCCCTCTGCTTCTCCTTGGTCGACGCTCACCCCAAGTACACTACTCTTCCGATGAGGAGAGAGGACGGAACCGGGTGCAGTGCACCAGAGAACAGAAGACCCCCTCTTCTTCTTCTTCGTGGTCGACGCTCACCCAAAGTACTCCTCTCTTCCGATGAGAAGGGAGGTCGGAACAGGGTGCAGTGCACCAGAGAAGACCCAGAAGAACCCATCTTCATCAAATCTCCAGCCACCATCCTTCAAAATCTCAGGTCCTCCAAGCTTTTCTTCCTGCTTTCGAAACCCAACAATCCAAACAGCCACCATCAGATGAACGGGATGAAATCTGCTGAAAACTACGAACTTCTCACAGATGAAACATGGAGGCATTGAAGATCCAACTAAAGGCCCAATGACCACGATGGACTCGCTAAAGCTTAAGAGCATCCGAACAGCTTCAACAAGCTCAGGGCACTAAATGTAACAGGTCTGAAACTTGAAAGATTTGAGAGCAAACGCAGAAGAGCAACTACACAGGGTTAATGTAAGGTATGCCTAAGCTCTCTAACACCAAAATAGATTTGAGACCAACAGGAGAAGAATTAAAATCATACTCCTGTTTCATTTTACATTTAATAGTCCATCGAGCCAACCAATCGGCAGCTCGATTGATATATCTATAGACATGGTTAAGAGTCATAGAAGAAGTAATTAGAGTTCTACAGCAACTTAGAAGAGGAGATAGAGACCAGGGAGTTGCAATATGGTTAGCAGACTTAATGAAATCAACAAGTAAAGAAGAATCAGTCTCAATGTCGATATTGTTAAGGCCTTTAGACTTACAGATTAATAGACCATCCAATAGAGCCCGAGCTTCAGCCATAACGGGAGAAATCTTACCATATAAGTTAACAAAGGCATGAATTAGAGTACCTTCATGATCTCTGATGATGACACCAGCAGCAGCTTCCCCATTATAAGCCACAGAGGCATCAGTGTTTAGTTTTAGCCTCCCAGGGTTAGACGCTATCCATTTAGAGACAAGGGGTCTAGTAACAGGCCTACAGACTAGGTTAAAGAGACCAAATCTAGCAGCAACTTTTCTATCATTAGACCAATGATGAACTTTAAAGATACCAGCAGTATTCATGTATGAAATAACTCTATAGACCTCTTTAATAATGAATGTAAAAGTTATGCAAGCATTTTTAAACTTAGCATGATTTCTATATTTCCAAGTCAAACTAAATATGATTGAAGGAATAACATTTCTTATATGATTGCCTTTGGTCGTGAATCTATGCCAAGTTTTAGTCATGTGTATATGGGTCATGTATCTGTAAATAATAATGTTGAATTGATGAGCAAAATGTAATCAGACTCCCCAGACAGTGTCACAAACTATAAAAAGATGATCAGTAGATTCAAAATTTTGACAGAATTGACATTTTGAAGTGATAATCATGTGCCTTTTCCTTAAGATAGAATCAGTAGAAATGAAGTTTTTTATGACTTTCCAGTGAATAAACACATGCTTTTTAGGAGTTATGTCATTCCAAATCTTAGAAAACATACTGGATTCACTAAAGTGTGTTCTAATGCAATCCCTAGTGTTCTTAAGACTAAAATGACCATTAGTAGACAGGCTCCATAAGATCCTATCTTTACTATTAAGGTTAATAATGCAGTTGTTAATGCGGTCAATGTCATCTTCACTGATAAGACTAGCAATATTAGACAAATTCCATTGGTGGTTAGACTAATACAGATTTACCTTTTCATGATGAAACCAACTTTTGTCATTAGAGCTGTCAAGAGCCAGGAGGGGCTCAGAATTAGACCATCTGTCCAATCAGAAGTCGATGTTTCCATCCCCAAGAGACCAGCATATAAACTGCTCAGCTACATGTTTAATCTTCATCAATCTGTACCACACCATAAAGCCCTTTAAGTTGCTTTTAAGCTGCAGAGGGTGCTTCTTACCACAATAAATGTCATGGACAAGATTTGCCCATAGCATTTTATTATCTCTAAATTGCATCCAAAGCTTGCAAGAGATGGAAGTTTGAACATCAGCCAAATTTCTGATGTTCAAGCTACCTTCTTTGAAAGTTTTGCAAACGCCCTTCCAAGTACACCAATGAATCTTATGCTCAGTTCTTGTAGACCCCCACAGAAAGCTATTAAAATCCTTTTCTATATTGTTGATGACATTGCTAGGAATAACATTAGTGTGCATCCAATAGAGAACAATATTCATAAGAACAGAATTAATCAGCGTTAATCTACCAGCAAAGGATAAATGCTTTGATTCCCAGTCAGCAATACGATCTTTGATTTTCTTGAGGAGATTAATGTATATAGCAGACTTGTTATTGGTAATAATAGTAATGCCAAGGTAGACAGTATGTAAAGAAGCATTGTTGAAGCCAGTGATGTTGGCTATAGAATTTATTTTAGCTTCACTGGTACAATTAGCAGTAATGACCTTGGTCTTGGTTTTATTGATAACTTGACCAGAAGTGGCTTGATATTCCTGTAAAAAATTATTAAGTGATAAGTGATCACCCTGCCTAAGCCCTTTCACAGTCTTAAAAAAAACATAAGAAGCACCATTAATAAGGATTAAGACATAAACATTGGAGATCATACTATAAATAAGGTCATTAAATCTGTTGGAGAAACCAAAGCATTTTAGAACTTTCAAAATAAAAGGATGACTAAGCTTGTCAAAAGCTTTGCACATGTCAAGCTGGACAATGATGTTATTGTATTTAAGTTTTCTGTTTAAATCATAAAGGATCTCTTTAGCAGATAAGATGTTAGAATGAATAGAATTCCCAGGGACAAACCCACCCTGAGTGTTAGAGATGATTTTAGGCAACAGAATTACCAGCCTATCATTAATGAGCCTAGCTATAATTCTGTTAAGCAAGGAGCATAAACTAATTGGATGATAATCAGTTCAACTAACAGGGTTTATAGACTTAGGAATAAGGAAAATATTTGTTTCCAGGATGCCTTTAGGAATATTAAAACCTCTAATGAAATGATGAAGCGCATAAATTAGATCAAGCTTAATAGCATTCCAACATTTTTTATAGAAAGTAAGATTAAAACCATCCAAACCTGCCACACTAGATGCTTTCAGACTGTTGATAGTATTCTTCTTTCTTTTAGTAGTAACATAACTGTGAAAAAGCTTGGAGTTAATCCCTTCATTTTATGCATAGATTGACCGTATAAATATGGATGTAATCCTTTATTTTAGGTCAAATTGGTTTTTATTGAGGTAAAGTAATAACATCATTTTCCTTATTTAAATCTTGATAGTTTAATATTTTTCATCATTCACGTTGTATTTGACTAGACTTTACCTCCTCAAATTTGGCATCGTTTATTGGAATCTTTACAAAATATCAAACGGTACCAATGGTATTGACTCGCTCAGAAGTAGAATATACTTATTTCTTTTGGATAATCTGTTTGTGGATTTTTTACTATGATTCAAGGAAAATCTAACATTGCTTCGTCAATTTGTTGGGACAACAAAGTACGAGGTAGTCCATAAGTAGTGATAACATATTCTTTTATACTAACTTCTTTAGTTCAAGGTAAAGTTATTTTTTCTAGGATGTTCGACAGTTAGTAATTGGAAATGAAGATAATCTCTCAATTCATTTCTATTTACTTACTTTACAGGTATACATAAATTAGTTAAAATAATAAAATTATAAATCTAGTTTGTTGCAATTTTAAAGAGATGAATAATGTTAAGGGTGGAACAAACGTCTAAGGTGGTATAATTGTTAACATAAAATATAATGTCTAAATATAATAAGGAAAAAATTGATTTGTATGCTTATGATAGTATAGTGCATAATTAAGAAAATAAAATAAAAATATATAGTAATAATAATTATTAGGGTATGGCTATATATACCTAAATGTGGTTTAAGTATACCTAAAAAATGCAGTTGACTTTTGTTTGACTTTTTTAGGACGAAAAAATCCTTGAACTTTTATTTAATATCCAAATTGTCACTATGTAAAAAAAACACTAAGTATATCCTAGATATACCCAATTCACAAAACAATCTATTTGGCTATGTATACCCAAAAAAACACAACTCCCTACTAGATCAAACCCCAAATTACTACAATTTTGTGAATTTCTTCAAATTATTCTTGAACATTCAAAGTTGACTCAAGAACATTCAATTTTTTTTTTAAATTCTTCTAATAAAAATATAAAATCAAACATGAATCGATCGATATTATAATAAAAACTTATTTTTTGGAAGTTTTTTTTTTTAAAAAAAGGGCGTACCATAGGTACATGGGGGTGTACCGGCTGGTACAGGGGGTCTGTACCAGCCGGTACACCCCCTTTGTACCGATGGTACATGCGTAGCGTACCAAAGGCGTACGCTACGCATGTACCGGCTGGTATAGACCCCCTGTACCCGCCGGTGTACACCCCCCTGTACCGATGGTACAGGGGTATCGTACCCTTTGGTACGCTACGCCTATACCATCGGTACAGAGGGGGTGTATCATCCGGTACGCCCCCTGTACCTATGGTGCGTTCAGATTTCACTGTCGGCCATTTTCCGACCGAATTTCGGCTGAAAAATGACCTCCAAACACCCTAAAATTATGATTCTTTTTACCTAATTCAACCACAACCCTAATTTTGATAATAATACTAAGTTTTCATATTTTAGTTAGCCGGATTTTAGTTCGCCGCATTTTAGAGAGAAGTTGGAGGTTTTAGAGAGAAGTTAGAGAGTGTAAGAGAAAAAATGAGGTGGATGAAGGTTAGTAAAAAAAAACCTTATATACCCGTAAAAGGGTATTTTTGTCAAAATTTGGGTAAACTTATACCACCTTTGGGTAAACTCAAAATTGGGTATACTTAAACCACATTTGGGTATATATAGCTTGACCCTAATTATTATTAGCACTCCGCGAGAGTGCCATAAAGTTTGATCTTAAAAACTTCAACGAAGAGAATAATTTTAACATTTGAATAATTAAGATTCAGGATTCTCTAGTACATAAATGTTATGTGTTGACATTGATTATAATGTGAAAGAAATGGTTGATGTCGAGATATTTTCCAAGGCTCATAGTGTTATGATATTAAGCTGGAGGTACGAATCGCTGCGAGAGGTTTCTGAAGAGCCGACGACGTTGGCGATATGGAACCGATTGGAAGGAGATCCTTGGATAAATAAATAGAATCATTCTTCATTAGAATTGGTTTGAACTCAAAAAATCTTCAATGGAAGACAATTATGGAGATTCAGTATGAAATTCTCTTACTGGGTGTAAGGGACATGCATAGAATGAGAGAGTCAATCAATAATATATATATATAACTCTCTGTCCAAATCAAACATATTTTTGAGTGGTTCCAAAGTAAGATGTTGGTTTGTGCAATAAAGAATGATGTATCAATAGTAACTGCGCATATATGAGAAATTGTGATAATTATCAGAAGCATGTACCAGATATATTGCAATGGTCTTGGATGACTATGCATTTACTCATTCTTTAAAGACTTCTACTTGTAGTTACAATGAGAAGTGGGTCTAGGATTCGGGAGCTTCATTCCATATGACATAAAAGAACATTGGTTTCAAAACTTGAGATTGATTGATGGTGACAAGGTCATACCCACGAATGATAAAACCTTGTTAGAAAAAAAACGATGAACATTTGGCTCAATTTGTCTACATGATTTGAGAGAGTAATAAAAAGATGTGAGGCATGTGTCTGATGTTAAATTAAACATTTTCTACTAACATGTTAGATGATGAAGAATTTATATATAATAGTGGGGACTACAAACTTTGAGTTTTGTAAGGCTCACTAGTTATTATGAAAGCCTATAGAACTAATAGTGTGTTGGTTTTTGAAAGGTCTGTAATGGTCGGGGGTGAGTCTAGTGTAGAGAGATATTTAACCAAGTTATGGCATCTGAGGTTAGTGCATGTAAGTGAGAAAAACCTTATTGGGCTTAGCAAATAAGGGTTGTTAGATGGCAACACAGTGCAAAAGTTTAGATTTTGTGAGATATGTGTGCTAAGTAAAAGCAAAAGGGTTAAGCTCATGCCTAACAATCATACAACACGTGATGTACTTTAATATATTCATTGTATATTTGGGGTGTGTAAGGAAACTCACCATGAGTGGTACAAGGTACTTTATGTCTTTGATTGATGACTATTACTACAAAAAGTATGACTTGTAATTTTGAAGACCAATGATGAAACATTTGATGCTTGTAGGGACTAAAAGAGATTGGTGGAGATGGCTAGCAATGACCTAAAATATATGAATGAGACATTTATTATCTCAAGATATGAAGGATCTATTCCATGTTTCGCGAATCGATCAATTTGTGAATGATATCTCGAGACACTGCCTCCTCTAGTTCATGGATCTTTACTCGCGGTACGACCAAATCAAAGGCCATTTGAATGACTGATCAATGTATATTTATTCATAATTAATAAATTGAAATACAATAAAATACTTTTATTATTTCTATTTTTGGATATAACATATATTTATAAAATTATTTAATTAAATAAATAATAAGCTAAAAAAAGTTAAAAAAAAAACTAAATACTAAAATTAGAATCAGAAAATTAAATTGAAGTATAATGAGAAAATAATTAATTTTTATTTTATTTTAAGGCTATTAGTAAAATTTCAAATTTAATTATATATAATATGGATCAAAATACTAACTAAAATTTTATTGTTTATAATAAATTATAATTTTTTAATTATAAATAATGGATATGAGTTTAGTCGATGTCCATTAAAATTACAAATAAAAAACGATAGTTATTATTACGCGCGAATTATATCACTACGACGTATTTAAAAAAAGAAAAAATCGGAGTTCTATATCCGTGGCTGGTTAACAAAAGTTGAAAATAAACGTGTTGTTCAAAATGACTTGGACTGTTCGTTTGACCCATCTAACTACCTTTGAGCTACGGTCCAATAAATTTTTGGCGCTCATGTAAATCCCGACTTTTTACATTTATCAACTTTGACGAGTATGGCCTTGGTCCGGTGGATGCTTAACAGTTTCGTATCCTTCCTCACAAATATTATAATTCTTTTAAATATTAAAAAATAATAACTTAATAACTTGTTGAATCGAATAATTTAATTCAGCAAAGGTTTCGAGCTTCAATTTTTTAACATTAAATTAGTAATGTGAATACTCTACTAAAATATTTTTAAATGAGGTATAGGTCTTTTCGCATCAAAACAGGAATATATTCAGAATAAAAAACCTCACTCTTTTTTTAATTTAAAAAATAATAATTTAATATATATATATAATAATACAATTGGAACCACCAAAAATTATTAATTAAAAAAGTTATTAATTAATCAATAAATTAATAAATATTAATTAATATATTAATTAATATTTTATTAATTTATAGTAAAATACTTAGTTTACAAACACCTTTCAAGCTTCCATTTAATTATTCTACAGTATACAATGCATGTATATCAAATGAATGGTCCAATTTGAAAGAAACATTAAATTTTCCATCTTATTATGCTTCCACCTTATTATTGTACGTGATTTTTGAAAACTCAGATGAAGGTGGTGAAAGCATTCAAGAACTCCAGAATTTGATCAAAGAGTTGGTTATCGCAATGCAATGGATGTCGAAGATGTTCTGAATCACCCAGAAGAAAATGTAGTTGCACAGTTGTTGACTGATGAAGAAATTATTGAAAGCGTTATTGGAATTAATAAAGATGATATCGTTAAAGAAGATGATGAAAGTTCTACAATGGAGCCCCCTTCGCGAAACGAAGCTATTAAAGCGGCAATCACATTGAACAATTTATTGTTGAGCTATGAGAAAACAACACCATAAGCTCTTACCGTGCTAAGAAAAATTAGAGACGAGATTCAAGGGGAAATTGATTTCAACAAAAAACAAAAGACAATTGAGTTATTTTTCAAGAAACCTTCATAAATCATTCATGTAATATGCTATATATAAGGAATTATTAATTTATATTTTACATGGAGTCTAAAGAAATTATTAAAAATATATTATCTTTTAATTTTAGCGAATTATTAATTTAGTACCCTATCCCCGAGTCGGGGGCGGCAAAAAATATTATCTTAGAGAGTTTATTAAATAATCGAGTATTAATTTATCGAGTTTCTACTATATATATATATATTATTTGTATTGAGAATATTTACTTTATATCTAATCTATCACAAAATACTACGTATAATATATATATATATATATATATCAACACATTGACATATGTATTATACGATTTTGGATAGTTTCGTCACAAATCCTCATGTCATTTAAGGGTTTTGTCATCGTAAAGGTTTATGCGATGTAATTTATCATTGTCGGACGTTGTGCCATTTGTTATATGTTTATCGATCATGCAATGTGGTTATACATTATTGTCTTAATTTATTGTATGTTTATATGTTGTAGGAATTTAAGCAACCACCATTTACAATGGTTGATTACACATACAATTTTACAACTCATAATATTTTACTAAACCATAAATGGATGAATGGGTTTATTCCAATGGTAAAATGATAGGCTTCATCATCATTTATACCATATACGGTTTCGATAAATGGGGAAAATGCATAAGATAACTTACTAATGAAAATGTTACGGTGTTTATGTGTCGAAAACAAAACTGGACACTTTGGAAAAAAACCCATACAAAAAAAAATACAATTGTTTATTTAAATTAAAAGGGCGTTCGGTTGATGCACTAGCGTAACAATAGTGATTGACGTTGAAAAAAGAAAACAACCATAAAAAAAGTATTTTCGGCTAGACGGCCATTCTCAAGCTTGTAGACTCAATGCAGATGAAGAGAAATTAGTCCGTTATTTATCTTTCATTGGTTCGCGTCCTAGAAATATATATGTTGGTTTGAAGATGCATAGCTCAGAAAAAAATTCCAACATGCGTACGAGATTTTTGTTAAAAATATTGTGATGTTGATCATGGTGGTCAATCTCAAATGAAATATTTGTTAGCGAAATTGAAGGAACATAAATACTATGTGTAGGATCATATAAGTGAAACATCAGACGTGATCAACGTTTTTGTGCATCGCACAAGTATTGACTTGTTATGTACATTTCCACATGTATTTATCATGGATTTTGTGTACAAGACGACTATGTATAAAATTCAATTTCTCCAGATTGTTGGAGTAATTTCAACATCACTTATATTTAGCGTTGTTTACGTGTTTATGAGTGGGGACAAGGAAGCCAACTATAGGTGGGCATTAAATATTCTACAAGGTGTGATGATGGGTGTGCGTCTTCAAGAATCAAATGACGGAGTGGGAGTTAACATTGGTGCTAGTATTCAGAATATATTTTTGGATGCAATAAACTTGTTATGAAAGTTTCATATAAACGAGAACGTTCTTGGCACAATTAAAAAAAGTTGATGCCCAACACCGCTTCGAATAAATTTATGGAGTTTTATAACTTTGTTACCGAAAAAAACACGATAGAAGCTTATGATCAAAGTCCATCATCATTGTGTCAATTATTTGTCGGTTACCTAAAATATATTGACTATATTATGTCATCATGGATAACAAAATATGGCGACGGATTTCTTAATCATCAAACTAACAATATCAAATATTATGTAAGTAGAACAACTATTCAGTAAGTCCAAACTTTATTATAAATGTTATAGTTTTTATCATAAAAACTCAATGTTGTAAATATAGTTTGTTTTTTATAGGTGTAAGAGTGTTCATGCAGCCCTAAAAGAATATTTTGGTACTAACCAATGCAATTTTGAACTTTTGTGGGACAAACTTCACAAGATCATGGATATGAAACATTCATCGATTCTCGAATCTACCGGGAAAAGTAAGTTTTGTATTGTATCGGGTAATATAAATACATTAAACTCACAACTATTAAGTTATATATCCCATGCAGGCTCCAAAGAAATGTCTCACATTATTAGACGTGCTAGAAAAATAGGCGTAGAATAGGTAGTATATTGTTGTTTTTCTAAGAAAACACACATATTACCTCGCGCATGTGAAATAGTTGCAATAGAACGAGAAGGTAGATTCATTCTTAAGGAAGATTTGGATGTACTTTCAAGACGACTAGATATCATTGAAAGAGATGTTAGTACACATAAAAATGGTCTACTAAAAAAATATCCATCATAGATAGTTCTATATGTGGTTAAAATTCTAAACATCAAGATCATATTATTAATATGGTTATGTATATCCTAAATCCAGAAACCAGTCATGTTATAGAGCATAAAGAACCGATTGTTACTAAAGATAGGCCAAAAGTTTGTCTGGACCGATCAACTAAACGGGACCCCAGTTTGTAAGAATATGTCATTGATCAAATTGAAAGTGCTAGCACACCTATGAACATGTTAGGTAGCATGACTGCATCCAAAGTTCCTTCATTTGTAGTACGTATCCTCACATCGTAAAAAAGAAAGTAGGTTGGTAAAAAAAATATTAACAACAGAAAGTTAATTATGTACCTGGAGTGCGTCTCGACCTTTATACATCCTTATATTACTAGTTTGGTAAATATTATTCTAGAGGAATAGTACGAATATTGGGCTGTATCGAGAGCAATATATGGTAAAGAGGATAATTAGGAATTAGTTATACACGATTTGATCTTGAAATTAGATGTCAACCATGATTTATGGTTGGAAGTTTATGGTTAAATCGATGTTTTAAATGACATACTAAGTAGGTTAAATTGGTTCAAAAGTCATACACTAAGTTGTTATTGGACGAAAGTTCCCGACATCAGATGAATGCTAGCCACTCGACATCACTGTTTTGTATACCATATATCTTTGCGAGTTTGTTTAACATATCTACTATTACGTGGTCGTCCATCTGTTTGTTTGACAACTGTTTTAGAGATTGGAATTACTTTTGTTCATAGAAATACTTAGTACATGTAAGTCTATCAACGAAATTATGTATTTTAATATATTTTTAAGTTTGTATTTTCTCTCTAATTCTTAAATATGATTGTATATATTACTAATCTTCTTGATTGACCGTTGCTGCCATTATACTTTGTATGGAGTTAGTACTGTAGCAATAAAGCTAGTCAATGGTCGATTTTATACTATAGTGATTCAAACATCTACCCAAATCATGTCGACCTCGACCCTAAGGCGTAAAAAGAGCCAATAATTACCGATCTAACCAATGATGGTATTCGATTATATTCATTTACATTATTAACTTTATGCAGCATCATTATATTATGTTAGTACACTCTCGTATTTAATTATGTAATATTTGATTTTGCATGTTACATTAGAGCTTAATTACTTGTTATGTTTGTATTTAATTGATTTTAATTACCTCATAATTCTTAATATGAATTCTTACCTATCATTAATATCTAGTATAATATGCTTTTGCACCTATTGTTGATTTTCTGCCCAATATGAATGCCCACCTATCATTGATTTCCCGTACAATATATTTTTACGCCTAGCATTGTTTTCTCGCCCAATATGAATTTACACCAAGTTAGATTTTTTGCCCATTTGATTTTCACTTCTCATTATATAACTATTGAAGTATGTAATATATTTTCATCTACCAAATACCATATTATATAAAAACTTGAACTATATTAGATATAGAATAGACCATTGATAAATACAATCACTTGCTTAAAATCATCAAGTTTGTTAAGAGAATAAATTCGGATGAGACCACCGAGGTTTTCTTTATGAATGTTGTATAGAATGTACTACATGTATGACCCTCTAAGAGCACCATCTCCACCTCTACACAACCGTTTAGAATTCTCTACCATGTACACACATTTGATATCTGAACTAATGGTTTGGGTGTTTGACTTGGCGTACGGAGTAAGGGAAGAGGCTTTCCACGTGTTGCAGTTGAAAATTATTTATTTCACCTCAAGAGATATGACAACGTACTTGGAAGAGCGCTTAGTTGATCAAACAGATGCAATAATAAATTGATCACCTGTTGATTTTAACCTCAGATATGACTTCGACTAATAAGTTGTAATGTTTATTGTAGTATTATTTTAATGTTATTTTCATAATGTTATTTCCATAAAGCTATCTCAATTTATAAGTGAATTTCATCTTATATTTAATGTTATCTCAATTTATGTTTAATGTATGATTGATTGGTCTAAAATTCTCAATAAAACTCACAATTCACATGTTATATGTGATATCTAAAAACTTTGTTGCACAACATACGCGACACAAGGCGACAAAATGTATGAAAAAAAAGAAATATATCATCTTATTGTTTGTTTGTGCAATATTAATTCTTTCTATCGCACATTTTATATGATAAAGCATTTGTTTTTTCCATGTGTCACGTATTGTGTAACAGGCAATACGCGACACACGGCAAAACATTTTGTGATAAAAATACACACTGTCAGGAAAATTGTGTTACACAAGGTAAACATTTTAGCGCTGAAATTCAAACAGGTATGCGTGTTTCACACAAAACATGCAATTTTTAAATTTCACGTCGTGTATGTTATGCAATTTACTGTAAATATTATTTTTATTTAATGTATTTTCTTTCGATTTTATTCCTTTTATGATGTATCTTTCAATTCATGTTCTATGTACTTATTCATTATGTTCATGTTAATAAATTTATGTTAAATAGTTTATCTTAGTTTTCATTACTATTAGTGTGATACTTTTATTTGGTATTTACTAAACAAACATAATAGTTTTAAAAATCCACAAACAAATATGATAATTTTCAAAGAAGTCATAAAATCATATACAACGATCGCAACACATAATGATCACAATAAAAATTCAAGCAAGTATGAAAAAATGTAAATTACGACCTAATAACAATCTCGATAATGCTCGGTGATACAAGTACACTACTATAATGCATCATCTTTCTCATTTGTCGTCGTCGTATCAATATGTGGTCGAAATTGCAGTATCGTGAGTTCCTACCAGAGGGTTTCCCCCCACATATGTATCGAGATCTATCGATTCTGGATTGGCCACTATATAGCATAGTTTACTCATAAGCCAAACAGATTACATCAAGCCCGTACCTACCCCCTCGGTCCCCTCCTCGTATGCATTACTTCTAGGTGTGAAGAGATGATGCTGCCAACTCTGCCAAATCCTAGCATTCCGTAATAAACTAAAGCCATTTTTCTAACTACGTTTTTGGGAAACATAGTATGTAAAAAGCATATAATATTCTGAATATGACTTATCTAATGTTCCACAAGCTCTGATGACTCAACTACATCACATGATCTCAAAGTCTGATCGATCTAAATGATCTCTTTAACAGTCACACACCTAGTTATGATCACCATATGGAAGAAAGGTGACCTACACCGACATTCAAAAGTTATTATATATTAAAGTTTTTATAAGTCAATAAAAAAAGTTGAGATTTTATAATGTTGATCGAAACTTACATCAGTCTCACAAGACATACCTAGGGTGTGTCGGATATCAGCTCGAACAGTCTGAGATGATTTAACACGAAGCAGTACCTAACGATAAATAAACAAAGTAAGTCACGTAAATCGCATAACCTATCTGAAAACGGATTAAATTTTCACGTGAATCATACAATGAATATCAGTATAATCGCATGCAGGTTTACAACAAAAAGTAATCTTCATCGCGCAAGTCGCAACACACGTGATGAAACTTATAGCTGTCGCACGATTTGTGCGATGAGCACCAGTTTCCAGAAGCCTTATCCAAAACCCTAACTCTTTCAAATTTTGAATTATTTTATAGATAAAAACAACCTAAATCTAGATCTATCGCTTTCAAACAACAATCAATCAACAATTCAACAGACAAACAACTAAAATCATATGAAAATCGGATTTAAAAAAAACATAGTTTCATACCTAAGTAACTACCAACTTTAAGAATAGAATCAAATAAAAACTATATCATTAAGCTTGTGTGGCATACCTTAACGTTACCGTGAAGCCGGATTCGTAAAAAACATAGTTTCAAACCTAAGTAACTACCAACTTTAATAATGGAATCAAATAAAAACTATATCATTAAGCTTGTGTGGCATACCTTAACGTTAGTGTGAAGCCGGATTCGTAAAAACATAGTTTGTTAGATGAATATATTGAGAGGTTTTGATAGTAAATAGAAGAAAATAAAATAAATAGTGTAAAATATAACAATTTTTTTTTTATAATATTAAAAACAGTGAAATTGTTTTAAATCTGATATAAAATTTAATAAAAATATGAAAGATCGATAATCTACCCTTACGCATAATAGAACTTTGTGGCTATTTTTATATAGTTTTGAAAGTTCATTCATTTTATAAATTATCTTTTGTCTACCAATTTTGAATTGTGTTTTACTATATTTGCTGATATCCAGCAATGTGTTTAATATATTGAATGTGCCATTGTGATCTAATTAGTATAAAAACTATAAACGATTTAACATTCTGCATTATTGTTTATATAGAAAACCGCGTAGATTTGACGATTTCATTATAATTCCTTGAACTTGAAAGATAAACCAAAATATATAAACATTTGGTGACTGTTATTTATATCTTATTTATTTTTAGCACCTTTTTCGTGGGGTTAGATATTTAGGGGAAAAAAGAGTTGGTTTAAGTTTTTCTTTTCAGAGTTGAACTGAATTTAAAATATATGGTTACCGATAATATATAAAAAATATCATCCGACATGCATTCAGTGTGTCTACATGCTGGAATTGTTTGGTACTATATAGTTAATTTCTTTTAGGTAATTTATATAGTCTGCTTTTCCACTCATTTTAGAAATGATTGTGAATTTAGAATATCAAAATAAAATAATAGTGATAAGATAGTTGGTAAGTTATTGTCTAAATGCATCTTTTATTATTTTTGAATTCCGATATTACTTTTGCTTGAGTTTTTCTGCTTTTATTTATTTGAAAGTAATCTTCTTAAAATGGTTCATATATTTATTTATGTGTTAATCTATTGTATAAATAGAAGTAAGCATCTATTTGAGATATATTTTAGATTTTGGTGTTTAATATAAAACAAATAAAATATTTTGTAAAATACAAATTCAAAATATTAAGTTTGTTGGTATTTGTTTAATCAAATAAAAATTAATTAATATTAAGATCAAAATTACTGAGAATAATAATATAAGTATGCTTGAATTATATAGTACATATAGAATTTTTGGGTTAAAAGTGGATAATGAGAGAGATTTAGTTATTGGATCATAAAAAAACTAATTTTATAATATTTTTATTAAATTTTAATAATTTTTTGAAGTTAGTAATATATCGGATCATAATAATTTTAAAATTAATAAAAAATTGATTTAATAAGTAATGAGATCAAAAGTTTGAATTTATTCATATCGTAACAACATAAAATTTAAATAAAAAATTAATTTGATAAAAGACGAGAGTTAAATGGTTGAATGAATAAGTTTGGATACTTCCGCAAATATAATATCAAGATGTAAAATATTAAGTACTTTTTGTCTTTTTATTGTTGTTTATATTTTTAACAAGGATTAATCGTCTAGCATGGTTTAGGGTTATAAGCCCTACAATGAATGATAATACTACAATGAATGATAATAACAATTGGTATTTGAGTCATTTGATCTGCTTTATATTTGGTAGATATAAAACTTTCACTTCAGTCTTCCAAAACTCTAATTGCAAAATTGATTCAGTTTGGGAGAAATTCTTAAATTGATTTATGATTTGATACATAATTGTATGTTAGAGGATATAGAAAATAGTATGTGTGTTTAGGATTGATTGGTGCAATCGAGAGTACATAACCATTTTTTTTGAAGCATTACTAAAATTGCAGGGGTTTTTTTTTAAAAAAAAACTTTCAGATCGAAAATAATTTAGACCAACTTAGGGTTTGAGGTTTTCAAACTTGAGACTTCACCATAGAAAGCGGGTTCGTCGTCACAGTAAAATATTCCAAAATTTGGTCAAGTTTTGCAATACTTCATCGTGGCAAACCCACAATTCGCCGTGACCAACACTGGTTTGTCGTGGTGAACTACGGCATTAGGTTTTTTTTGCTATGACCACCCTTGTTGTGGTTGGGGCGAACTACTATTATTTGTAGTAAATTTTTGTTTTCGTATTTGATTTTTTTATATGTGGGTCTGTTCAAATTGAACCCTTTCAGACTTGCAACAAATCAATTCAGATTTTAAGAACGTTCAATAACTGTTGTATGTTTTTTTTATATTTCTTATATTAAGCATGTTTAGTACTTGCACATATAGGTTTGTATGTGTAGTTGTTTTTTCATGTTTGAGTGCAGTGCTAAATGTTTAGGGGTTTACAGCTATATAGCCATATCTACTTGCGCATTGAGAAACATCTAGTGATTGAGAATATATATTATATTTGGAATGATAAGTAATTACCCATTGGCACTAGCACCTAGATTATGGGATGTATGTTGTAATGGAATTCATATTCGATAATTTTTTCTTGAGGCGAGGAGTTTAAATTGGTAGTATTATCCCTTCAGATTTCTGAGCACTTGACGAGATATTTCACATTCCTTAATTGATTCAGATGTTAACAGCGTAATGAAACACATCACATTAAGGTAAGATTAATTAGATATACAATTTAGTTACGTTTTTATAACCTACAATGTAAGAACTTCAAACGGTCATTCTCTAGAACTACATTGGTAGGGCTAACATCCCTCATACATGGGATCTATCAGTAAATTCATGTACGAAAAGGGTTTGGAGACTCATAGCTTAAATTATTGTGTGTGTAGAATGCCTCCTCACAGAAGGTTATTTCAAATATTATCTTATGGTGAGAAACCCATTGCATGACGTAGTTGCTGGATTTACATGCACCATACTCATGTACAAGTGGTTTCTAGTGTTGAATGGTTTATTTAGTATACCATAAAATAGTCAAGTATGACCCCCATGAAAGGCTGGACTATTTTCAGATATGGCCCTAAACCAACATTGTCTTTCTTAAAGTGTTGTCTCTAGAGGTGATAAACAACGCGCTGATGCCAATAGTGTCTGTTATAATGAACTTGCAGCATGATAAAATTTGTTATTGTATGTTTAACTACTTTATGTATTCTTTCAGAAAATGTTTTATCAATTTAATTTTTTTTTTTTCATTTTTTAGTGAATGACTCTTTGTAAAAAAACACCATTGAGGTCCTCATATTTTATGAAGAGGGCGGGGAAAGAGATATATTACTCTTCTTCGGTCAGAATGATATTGATTGTTAGCTTAGAGAGGAAAAACTTTCCCCTCATACAAATAAAGCACTATTGATGAACAAATATGCTCAAAGAGGTGAGATCGTTCTAATCTCCTTAGTTGATATGTCCTACAAAGTTAAGTTCCACGAGGGTTCTTAAGTTCCGATAACACTAATATAGAAAATATGAAGACATGTTTTCCTATCTTGAAATGAGTTTTATTAAGCCACCATGGGTTGAAAATGAAACATGATTGGTAAACTCTCAACGATGAAATATATGGTGAATGTAAAAATATAAAAGATTTTAAAAAAAAATTGATGATATTCATGAGAAATTGAGGGCACTAAACATTGAGCTTACATAGTATATTGTAGTGCCTAACATTATCATGTCACTCCCTTTTTATTCAATGTTTTAGAGATAACCTATAACAACCTTGACAATAAGTGAGATATTTGCGCGAGAAGAATTCTAAAAAAAAGAAGAAACACTCTTCGATTTCATATGCACAAACTTCAACTTCGGGATCTATAAAGTATGATGGTGACCCCGAAGAAAAAAATGATACAAACAACGTCGTCATTTGTTTCCATTGTATGAGTTTGGATATTGGATGTGAGATTTTCCTAAATGAAAGGTTTGTGTGGCTAAGAAAGGTAAGCTCTCGTTGGTTGCAAATTTGGATACATGGTGGATGGAAAGAACAACCAAAACTTAAAGTGTGTTTCTTTGTAGGGCTAGAGCCAAAACATGTCTATCAGTGATGAAAAAAATCAGATTTTTACTGCAGATGGGATGTCGTGCCCTCTGGAAGACATATATCAATTTTATTTTCTTTTAGATTCAATACATGTATTAATTTTCAAAGGATGTTTTTTGTGCTCCCTCTTTTTAGAAAATATTTATATCTTTTTATTTTTTGGATAAAAATGGATATGGTCGTTCGTCCATGAATAACAAACTTGAACTCTTTTGTTTTAATAATGGATTGGTTGGTACATGTGTGCTTGACTGTGTTGATAATATTTATAAATTAAGTAATGTTATTATTTATCTAACTATAATTATTGTAACATATACACGATCATTTAGGTCACATCTCTACGAACAGGATTGACAAACTTGTTGTTGAAGGTCTTCAAGCTCCTCTTGATTACACAAACTTTAATAAATATGTAGTGTGTATCAAAGGGAAACTGAAACCTCTCATGGTAAATATTTCATCGAGTAAATCCATACATATATCTATAATTCATTCCCTACAACATCGTGGAATAGCCAAATATACTTCGTATCATTTATGGACGACTTTTCATAATACAAATATCATTATTTTCTTCATGAGAAATCTAAATCCATAGACACATTCACATTTTTCAAGGCCGAAGTTGAATTAAAACGTGGAAAACAAAGGCCGTCAGATTCGACTATGGTGGTGAATATTATGGAATGTATGATGGATTTGGAAAACAACATCATGGACCATTATTAATGGTGAATATCCACGAGTATGACATTTTCCTTTAACACACCATGTCGGGTTTGCATATTATTAATGGTGTATCTCAACAACGAAACTGCACATTAATGGAAACGGTTATGAGCATAATTTTGCATACATCACTACCATTTCACTATTGAAGGAAAAATTTTGAGTGTGAAGATTATATCCTTGATATGGTACCTACTTCCATAATAGCTAAAACACAACATGAGTATTTCAGAGGGAAAAATCCCAACTTCAAACACTTTCATGTATGAGGATATCCAGATGAAGTAAAACCTTACAAGTCGAGAAAACAGAAGCTGGAATTTAAAAAAAAAATTGATATTTTATAAGCTACCATGATCATTTTACAAATTTTACTCTCCTCTTAAGCATTAAATATTTGATACTGCAAATGCAGTATTTTTTATGATGCAGATTTTGGTGGAAGAATTCATATACTAACATCTTTTTAAGGAAGAATTAGAACCAAATTATTCAATCTCTAATATTGATACTTCACCTACATTTAGGATACCAATCATTCGTAATATTTTAGGAAATTCAGTTCCTCAAACTGATGTTTTACTTCCGCCACAAGAAGAGAATGTTGATGTTGTTGTTGATGAGTAAATTTAGCAACCTCAAGCTGAGCAACACAATTAGCCTATAATGCATAGATCCAGTAGAGAGAGAAGAAATGTCATACCTTCATATTATGTGACATTCCTTAATGAACATGAGTAGACTTCATGTATTATGGAAGATGATCCAATCAACTTTCAAGATCTTATAAAAAGTTCAAACTCTAAATTATGGATTGAAGAAATGAATGAGGAGTACTAATCGATGCAAGACAATTCAGTATGAGATCTTGCCACTTTACCTTTAAATAAGAAAGTACTTGGTTGTAAATGATTGTTTAAACCACACGTGATACTTTCGGAAAATGGAAAGATATAAAGTTCATCATGTAACGAAATGGTACAACCAATATAAAAGTACTGACTATTTTGAGACCTTTCTTCAGTTTCATCAAACGAATTACTTAGGATAGTCATAGCTCTCGTTGCTCATTTTGATTTGGAGCTTCGTCATATGGATGTTAAGATAATGTTTCTCAACAGATACAATGAGAAAATGATTTACATGCAGCAACATGAAAAATTTATTTCTTGAGACCCAAAGTCGATGGTGTGTAAACTAAATATATATATATATATATATACGCAAAAATACATTTCGTCAATGGTACCATAAATTCCTGGATACAACCACCTCATTTGCTTTTTAGATGAACCATGTAGAAGATTATGTATATCACAATTTCACTATGAGTAAAATGATTTATTTAATATTGTATATCGATGATATTATTTTTACAAAAAACGATTTGGGTCTATTTTAGGCTACCAAGAGTTTTCTATTAAAGAAATTTGACATGAATGACCTTGGTGAAATATCTTATATGTTGGGTATCCAAATAGTAAGGGATCCTTCAACTTAACCAAAACCAAAACCAAAATTGGTCTTTTTAAAGGGGTCGCACAACTACACAAACATTACCTCAACCAAAACCAATCAAGTTCCTTAGAGAGAGGTCACACAGTTTCCCCAGATTCTCAAAAAGCTTGATTCACATGTTCCCCCAACTCGGAATTGTTTTATCAAATGTTTCTTATTTAACAAATAGATAAAAAAATGGGCTGATTATTTGTAAACGTTAAATAAAAAACGCAAGAAACACCTAAGAGACTTCATATCCTATAATGTGAATCTAAGCACGAATACAATCAACTGTCATGAAGATTTAAAAGCCTCGATGGTGTCCTAGGGTCTCTTGCTAAAATCTTCATTATACAACTTTAGTAAGTAAGATTAACCCCTGAAAATATCGTATCTGATTGCCCGAGCCTAAAAGACATCAATCCTTAAAGAAGTTGACGCACATACTCACCAGGGTGGGCAAGAAGAAAATATTCAAAAAAAGAAAGATAAAAACTATCACGGAGGATGTTGTGTCACCTATATCAGGTTGTCATTACTTTTCTCCCAATAAATAATGAAACCATCCATCATTTACTTGTCCAACACAAAATAATTCGAACAGATTAAAAACTTTGACCTTTTAGAAATCCTGGGAAGAATGACCTCACATCCGAATGCAAAAAACCGAAAGAAAAGATAAGAGTACCAAAAAGACTATGTGCGTACCACCAGACGGTTATAGATTATTGAAATCTAAGATTTAAAGACTCATATAAAGAGGGAATTTAAAGAGTATGTAAGAAGATATGATCGTCAATGAGCCTACTTATGATGCATAAGCGTAGTCTGTCAGGCGTCCTTCAAGACCAAACTAAGAGTACTAGAAATGAGGTAGATCAACTCGATGGTCTAGTGAAAATAGATCTCGAAACGGAAAAGAATCACAAAACTTATATCATTACTCTTCACGAGGATATGAGTCACATTGGATACACCCACAACTCACGTAAGACGTATATTAAAGAATTAACGTTCATTATAATGTTTCGTGAGTAGACTTGATGTGATACCAGTATCATCCATATACCATTAATGCTTAAAGTACATAGTTAGTGGTGAAGTGAGGATAATGAGAGAAACCTATAATGCAACACAAACATATCAATTACAGATGTTTGCAGGTTCGTGACGGTCAGAGTTGAGGCCACGCTTAATATAAGTGATCCTCGTGAACACCAATATGAATTTAGAGTCATCGAGAAACTCTTAGAAGTATACTTAGATGGAAGAAGTGACTAATTTTTAAACATTGGAACCAACCTACTGCAATGAAATGAGGGTAAAGATGATTGATCATTTGTTGACACGATGGCATATTTTATTAGAAAAATACATCACTAAAAGGTATACTTGAATCTTTTACTGCCCATCTCCTCATGATTGATCCTTAGGTGAAACATGTGTAACAAAATAAATGACACTTAGCCCATGATAGGGTCTAAGGTAATAGAGGAAAAGATCGATCAATATTAGGTCATGGGTCCTATAAAATAAGTAAGGTATTCGAATGGTTAAAAAATTCAGCTCTAATTAAAAATAAAAATAAGAAGTGGAGGATGTGCATCGAATTCAGGGGCCTCAACCAAGTGTGTCCTGAAAAATATTTTCCCATTGCTAAATATAGTATAGTTGGTAGATGTTATTGAGTTCCATGAATTCTTAACATTCACTAAAACATATTTGGGTTACAACCTAATCAAGATGGATTCATTCGATCAAGAGAATACCTCATTTACCACATATTATTCCTCTATTGCTATGTCTTAATATCATTAGGGTTAAAAAATGTCAAGTTCACGTATCTTCGGATGGTAAACATGATGTTTAAAAAGAAATTAGGATGAAACATAGAAGTGTATACTGATGATATGATCCTTAAGACTAAAAATACCCACTTAAAACTTATATGTTTTCATGCTCATGAAGTTGAACATGAAGATCAATCTTACAAAATATATTTTTCGATTTTATATTAGGAAAGTTCCTCAGTTTTATTGTTCACAAACATGGGATTAATGTTGACCCAAACTAAATCACCATAATAAGAGAAATAAGATCATATAAAACCATGAAGGACATGCATATGTTAAATGGTAGATTTGTTGCATTGAACAGTTTCATCCTCCAAGAATTAAACATGTATTTTCCCTTCCTTACAATGCTAACGGGTGCAAGAAATTTTGAGTGAGGAGCGGAATATGATGAATATTTCTAAAAATAAGTATTCATAAGAAAAAAATGGTATTATCGCGCGTTAAAGAAATTACAAAGGTATTTTCACCATCATTCAATACATTTACCCATGATCTAGTGAAATATATTTTAAGCAGACATGAGATGTAAGGACAATGGGGGAAGTGGAAATAATGTTAAGAGAGGTCAATATCTTGTTTATTTACCATAGTGTAATGAAAGGGCAGACCTTAGCCAAATTGGTATCCGAATGAACAATGGAGACCTTAGAGAAAAAATTCTCGAAGGCCCTGAATGGGTTATATATATAGACAGTGTAACTAATATCAAGAGATGTAGAGGCAACATATATATTGCATTTCCAGAATATGAAGAAGTTTTGTTATCCATCGACTTGGGTTTTAAGGCATCACATAATGAGGAAGAGTATGAGGCCATGATAGTATGACTAAATTTTATCAAATACTATACCGTTCATAACCTCGTACTATGCAATAACTCACAGTTTATCATAAAGCATATCATAGCAGAATATAAAGCCGTAGAAGATAGGGATGTAGTGGTGTTTAGAAAAAGTCAAACGACTAAGTGAGCCATATGGCTGCATCATATTTGAGCAGGCCAAAAGAGAGCATAATAAACTCGCTAATTATCTCGAGTATGAGAGAAGCTCAAATGATATCCCCGAGAGAGACTAGCTGCATAAGTAAGGGGAATCATATTTAGTATTTAACAAGTACCAGATCATTTCCTCCATAGCAATTGAGGTGAAATCATGGATGTTTGAGATCAATGAATACTTAGCCAACAAGTCTCAACCCTCTAATAAAGTATAATAAATAAGATTGAGATTATAGTCAACAAGTATGTTATGATGGATGGAAATTTGTTTTAAATAGGATATTGGTAACCCTTGCTGAAGTGTTTGGGCCAAACCAAACATGATTATTTCGAATAGGAAATACACCTCGAGTCTTGCGGTGGGCACATCAGCGTGTGACCAGTGTCATATAAAACTATCACTCTCTGGTATTACAAGTAGGGTAAGCACAAAGATGCAAGAAACTTGGTTAAACAATATGACAACTATCAGAGGTGGTCTAAGCTCCAACACCAATCAAGGGTAGAATTGACCTTAATTTTGAGTGATTATGCTTTTAACAAAATAAATGAAGATTAGATCTCATTAGCCCTCTATTAGCGGGGTCGAGGAAGGTAAGGTACTTCATCATGACAATCGACTATTTCACCAAGTGGGTGGACTCAGAAGCTTTAAAATGAACCCCAAAGGATAAGATACGAAAGTTTATATTGAAGCATATAGTATGTCGCTTCGAGATATACATAATCTTGATCTCAAAAAATATACTACAATTAATGAAAAATGAGGGAGTTCTGTCTGGTTTATGATATGCACCACCACTTCACATCCCCATATCATCTGCAACCATACAACTAAATGGATGGTCTAAAAAAGAGTGTATGACATTCCAAGGGTCACTGAATATTGAGTACCAAGGATTTTTTCTAATTTGTGTAAGACCCAAGATATTTTGCCTTATTTCTATTTCCAAAAATAGAAACATATGGGGAAAGCATGAGTTCTAGGAATGTAAACTAAACCCTGAAGTAAGTACGGGGCAACCTTCCCAAGTGCTAGTTATTTTCTGTATGTTTTCTTTATACTCTATTTATCATCATGC
This sequence comes from Limnanthes douglasii subsp. nivea, assembly GCA_036936605.1. NCBI lineage: Eukaryota > Viridiplantae > Streptophyta > Magnoliopsida > Brassicales > Limnanthaceae > Limnanthes > Limnanthes douglasii. Next base: position 352,997,206 of record JAUPFV010000002.1, on the reverse strand, counting down.
GTATTGCTTGTTGGAATGTAAGGGGTTTAAATGACATAGTTAGACAAAAAGACGTCCAAGATTATATTTTCTCAAATAATATTACCATAATTTTCCTCCTTGAGACCAAAGTTAACACTGAGAATGTTGTGCTTATTATGATTCAAATGCTCCAGGGGTGGAGCTTTAAAATCAACCATGTCCATCACCACTATCTTAGAATTTGGATTGTTTGGAACCCCAGCATCTATCGTATAACGATTGGTTTCTCCTCTCCTCAAATTATTGACTGCTCAATCACTTGGATCTAAAAAAACTAAACCTTTAACCTTTCAAAAATATATTTCTTTAATGATCTTTTGACCTCCAACCCCTTTGGCACGATATCGCCCATATCGCTCATGGAAATTCTAACACCACTTTGATTGTCATGAGTGATTTTAATGACATCCGCAACCCCTTGGAGCGTTCCAACAATACTAAACGTTGAAATAACTCCATTGGCGCCTTCAATGAATGATGCCAAACTAGTGGTCTTGAAGACCTTAAATCCTCTGGCTTCTAGTATTTCTGGTCCAACAAACAAGCGGACAATCCAATTTTCTCAAAGATTGATAGGGCCCTTGTAAATGGCCATTGGAACGACATATTCCCAAATTCTTTTTCCCATTTCGACCCCCCCCCCCCTCCGTACGTCGGACCATACCTATATCACCCTCTATCTCACCACACATTTCCTCACCAGCCCCCGAATTTTTAAATATTTCAATATGTGGCAGACCCACCCTACCTTTTCCAATCTTGTCGCCACTAGATCGAGCACTGCCTGCTCTGGTAATCACATGTATATTATCACTATCAAACTCTCTCTTTTGGCGGATATTCTTACGTCTCTTAATAAGCACAAATTTAGCTTCATTAATAATATAGTTGTAGAGGCCCAAGCAAAGATGGCCCATGCCCAGATAAATTTGGCTAACAACCCCAACTGCAACATTTGTTTCACTATGAGGAAATGCATCCTTTTTGGAACAAAACCCACATTACTCTCATCTCTAAATTAGAATCCCCTCAACCCTATATGGCTTCTGGCCGATTTTTTGGTGTAATGTGATATATAAGATAATCTCCAAAATCCTTGCCTCTTAAGTCGTCCCTTTCTACCCCGATTGACTCCTCCCAGTTTTCCTTTGTGCCAAATCAAAGCATCTCTGACAATATTCTGCTCATCCAAGACCTTATGCACAATTACCAAACGAAGCGCAAATGTCCTAGATGCATGCTTAAAATTGACCTTATGAAGGCCTTCGTATAATGTTATATGGAGACTTTTTCTCGATGTTCTCTATGTTATGGAGTTTCTCACCACTATGATTGGTTGGATCCTTCAATGTATTTATATCCCATCTTATGCGGTCTACATTAATGGGGGTATTACTGGCTCCTTCAAGGGGAAGGAGGGCCTCCCTTTCCCCATATTTGTTTGTTCTAGTTATGGAGATCCTCTCCTGCATCATTCATAAAAATATTTAGGCCCCCTCATTTGGATTCCACTAGAATTCCATAAAATCAAGATCATCAATCTTTGCTTCGCGGACGACCTTATGATCTTCTGCCGTGCTAACATCCCTTATGTCCTCCTCATCAAATTTTTTTCTTCAAAAACCTTGTTTTTCAAAATCTTAAAACTAAAATGTTTTTCTTAAAAATCATTAAAACATAAACACCATAACTTTTATAGCGATGGAAAATAATAAAAATGAAGATGATATAAAAGTCATAAATTAGGTAAAATATAAATTCAAAATCAAATCTAAAAAACAGTCGGATGTATTTCAGCATGATTCAGGTTCGTTCCACCGGTATGTAAAGATGGGTACCAACGGTGATGAAGATTTGTTTCCACTTGTATAAGACAGTAATTGCGGTACAATTTCGTAAAAAAACTACCTGGTGAAAATAAAAAGTATCGTTGATATCCTGCATAATATTATGCCGATACAGTGCCCATTTCATCGTCGATATGTTGCTACACCGCTGTCGATACGATATGTTATGATTTTAAAAAAACTTAACTTAATTGAACTTTTTAACATATTTTAAACACGAGAATGAACTTTTTAAATAATTTTAAAAAGGTTAATTTTGATTGAGAACCATACAAATCATAATAATTAACCTTGTACGAATTCACTTTGACTGAAAGTCTCATATCATCTAAACCTAAAACAACGATGTACGAATTCACTTTGACTCAAAGTCTCATATCATCTGAGCCTAAAACAACGACGTTTGAAACTAAAAAACAACATTCAGAATTGAATCAAAACAACAATGTCCAAAACTAAAGCAAAACAACATCTAAGAAACAAAATGGTAACTTCAAGCAATGTTAACTTCAAGCACAACTCTAACATCAATAATAGTTTTACCACGCGTAAAATCTCTAACGTGATATTTGACGAACTGAAACAGAGAATATTAATTCAACAAAACAAGCCAACATTAACCGCACGAAAAATTAACCCAAAACATAATATAAAAACTCAACAAACTAAATAATATTTAGGGTTGTCTATCCATGTCCCACGGTACATAAGTGGGGGTGCTGATGGGACATGGGCGAATAACCAAACATCAAGATGCCAGAATTCTAACCCCGAATTCAAAATAATCACATAACCGGTTGGTAAAATGTAATTTTTTTTAAAAGACATTTCATCCTCAATACAACTTTATAACTAAATATGACTTTTTATTAGATCTAAGGGTCTCGAAGTAATCCTAACTATAAAAATGAAAAAAGTATAGACAAAATTTAGATTGACCGAAACACGAAGAATAAAAAGCGAGAGCAGTTGTTGTCGATTTGATTTGAAGCTAAGAAAAAAAGAATTGGGGGTTGAATTATGTTAAACGTATTTTTTTTTTTTTAAAAAATATTTGGTATTTAATATTTTTTAATATAACTATATATTAAAAATTGAGTTTTAAAATAGGAATTGGTTTAAAATAATAGCAGTCACATATCTTTTTAATAATTATAAAAAAATTATATTAATTTTTTTTTTCAATTATGTTTTTTTTTTATATTTATTACTAATACTTTTTATGTATTTTATAGTTACTTACCTGTAAAAGAAAATAAAAGAAATAATAATGTTAGTCACAAAACTAACTTCCCGTGACTTTTATTAATCATCACCTAATTAAAAATAATAATTCTTATGACCAATTTGATACACCAAAACCATCACGAGATATGCATTCAACGTGTCTACATGTTGGAAATATTGAATATTAAATGTAAAATTATGCCTAACTTGGTACCATATATTCGTTTTTTTCTCACCTATTTAAAAACAAAACAAAATAAATATCACAATAAAACAATAATAGAATTGTAATCAATAACTGTCTAGTTGCCAGTTGCCACATTTATTATTTTTAATAGATTTTTTAATTGTTTTGTTTTGTTTATTATATACTTCTATCATTTGAAAGGAATCTTTTTAAAATACTTATATTCTTTATATGTTAATCTAATACCTAAATACAAAAGGGCATCTATTTTGGAATTTGGTGATAAATATTTACATCAATTCTAGTTTATTTTTAAGCATCTTTTTAACATATTTTTTTATAATTTTTTTTAAAAAATAACCGATTTAAAAATAAAAAACATAACGATTCAGTTTTACTAATATAATATTATTAAGAAGTTTATTATAATTAATATTCAATTATTTCACTATATCTGTCACTTTATATATTTTACATATTTTTTTTATTTAATTTATAATGCACGTGTCTTATATTCAATTGATATTTGACTAAACATATCAATTGTTTAACAACTGTATCAATTTAACATGGATGTGTTAAATTTATTATTAAATCTATTGTAACATGCATGTGTTAGGTGGTTCTATTTATAAATCTATTGATTTATAGTTAAATCTGAAAAAGTAAGTTAACACGTCAGTTTTTAAGATAAGGGTATTAAATGAGGGCTAGGGCGTTGAAATTTAAAATTGTTTTCTTAGGATAAGTAAAACCTATTAGAAAATATTGATGTTTTACAAAAAAAAAAATATTGATTCGGTCGATGAATGTTTTACTATGAAAAATTATGTAGCTTTAATTAATAAATAATTTAATTATAAGAAGAAGATTTCCGTGATAGAACAAAAGAAATGAAATCCAACTTCAACGAATTTTTATGGATATGATATTTTTATGAAATTTTTAAACAACTGAACTAGTGTGAGATTATTCATTTTTAAAATTATTATTTTATATTTATTTTATATTTTGTTATCTATTTTAAAGAGTTAGGATTTTGTTTAATAATATTTTAACTTTATCGATAAATATATATCTCTGATATTTAAGTGTTTGATTCTAAGTATAAAAAAAAATTAATTGACTTTCAATATTCTATTATCGAATCTGTATAACATGTTAATTATACTAGTTATATTTGGTTTTATAAAAATATTTACATATGTAAATTTCCAACTGTCAAAACATTTGAAATTTCAAAGTTTTTAAATTTTTAATTTTTTCTAAAACCACTAATTTATCTTCTTTTATGGTATGAATATTTATCAATTTTGTTTTTCATTCTACAGTATCAAAACATGTTACAGTACATATTTATTGTGATTTAATATAGAATTTCATGGAAACGTACATGATGTATATAAATTCCGAACACAAATACAATTCAATGTGATCTTTCTAAAATCACTTATTTATCCAAAATAAATTTATTGGTCTCATGCATCATATATATATAGTTTTTGTGGTTAATAATACTAAAATTTTGATATTTGTAATATTTTAGTGAATTTATTTTAAAAGCAAAAGAGATGATGATTTCAAGAAATTTATGATCTCATTAACGAGAACTATGTTTACGTAATACATTTTTAAGATTTACATATATTTAAATTTGGATCATCAGTTGCATAGTATGCACAATACAACGTACATGTGATTTCTACAATGCCAACATTATGAAAAAGTTAATCACATTCGTATTTTGAAGTTAGAATAAAACATCTTATTATTTTCTCAAAAAGAAATATTTTAGTGAAATCAAAAAGAAATATTTCAGTGAAATCGAAAAGGAAATATCTTTAATGTCAATCTTTTCCAGTGGAGTAAAACATTTAATTTTATCTTTTGAACCATATTTAATTTTATATAAATATGTCTACAATTGAATGGGTGTTGTTTTTTTGTGATTTATACTTTATTCATTATACTTATTTATAATTCAGAGTTATTGTTTTTTACCTATTTCGCGGGAGTTGAAGGCATTTCATTCCTTTTGAGTAACACAATTTTAATTTTTTTATGGACACTATATAGTATATATGCATAATAAATTATGTATCTTTTGCAGATTTTCTAAAAACACATTTACTTCATGCTATAATACACTTTTCATGAGGTTAAATTTATTCTTAGTAAAAACTTTGATTTGATACAAATAAACTATTTTGATTGTTTTACTTACACAACACAATTGTTCATTATCCTTCATCAAAATCAAATATTTTATGTAATGTTCTTCTTAGACTCAATTTACTCAATTAAAATTTATTATTTACATCTAAAACTATTATTGCCCGTAAAATAATAATTATTGAATCCATAAAATGGTTGAAATTTAAGAGTCCATTTATGTTGATCATTATCAAATATGTAAATGCTTTAAACTAGTTTTGCACTTGGTCAAAAGCTTGTATGATGTTTTAACAATTGTTTTTGTTGAACTTTTTTTGGAAGATGTATTGAACATGTAATTTATTTTCTTTAGATAATGATTGGTAATGTTAAATTGCTAATATAACTCTTTACAATATCATTTAAACAATCGTTTTTGTCTCACAAATATTTAATTCATGCTATGAAAAATTGGTATAATATATTGATAAACTATCTCATATTCACCTATAAAATTTATATAAAAAATAATTAGGGATAACAATGGATCGGGATGGTTGTAGGTATAACTAAACTCGTAACTCATCTAGTGGCGTAGCCAGGATCGAAACATAATGGTGTCCTGGACCAAAGATAGTTACATAGATCAACCAATGTTATTCTTGAATAGTTACATAAGACATGTAGCAAAGATTTAATTTTGAGAATTAATAACATAGAGACATAATAAATAAGTTAATGTTTGAAGCTGAAACTCAGAGAGTTAATAACATAGAGACATAATAAATACCTTAGTGTTTGAAGTTAAAAATCAGAAGAAAGTAGGAAAATAATTTGCAACTTGTAGTTATAGTTTTCTAATTCATTGTAGAAAGAACAATCATTCTAAAAGATTGTATTTTGAAGTTATGTTTTTCTTACTAACACTATCAAATCTATATAAATTTATATTATTTTTTAAATAGACATATATAATATTAATATAATACTTCTAGCATATACCTAACAATTCTCCACCTATGATTATTGTACCTTTAGTATTTGTTGCATCACATACTTTTATATGGTCACCTTTTTTATCAGCTTGTCTCAGCCTTTAAGATCGAGTAGATCTCTCTACCACTATGTCACAGTTCAAGCTTCACCCAAAGAGTTTCAACAGTTTTTGCATATACATGTCTATATACATGTCAATATAATTTTATAGTATTACCTTTGTTGACGAGTTGCTTCTAGCCTACACCTAACAACTCTTCACCTAGGATTATATTACCTATAGTATTTGTTGCATCTAATATTTTATTCTTTAGAATCCAGCTCATCTGCATCACAGACTTGCATCAGTCTCAAGTTGTTCGTGAGCTTTGAAATCAGAAATACCTTGGTCCGAGCATCTGAAGGGTTTTATTGCCACCTTCAGTTCCTTCTTCCCCACCATGTATTGGATGAATTACACCTTAATGTCTAAAAATGAAGTTCACTTTTGGAACTTCGAATTTTTTATCAAATAAAGATAGCTAGTGTTGTCATGGAACAAAACCACATCTTGCTCCATACCAGTGAGTTCGCTCAATAATCCCTTCATCCAAATAGCTTCCTTCATAGCTTCCGTAGTAGCCATATACTCGTCTTTTATAGACGACAGCATAACGACCTTCTGTATACACGACTTCTAAATAACCACGCCTCTAATCGTAATAAACAGATAAACTGAAACAGACTTCATTGTGTTGAGGTATCTTGAATGATCAGAGTCAACATACCCTCTAAGCACTTTATCACTTGTATATTTCTGATTGTAACACAAACCTACAGCAGTCGAGCCATTTTCAAGTATCTCATGAGCCACTTAAGCATATGTCAATGCGGTTCCGCGGATTTGACATGAATATTATCAAAATACTTATAGGTATATGAAATATCAGGTCTCATGCAAATCATAACATATATAATGGTACAAAAAACATTGGTATAAAGTATCCACTTCTTTTGCACTATTTTATTGGTGCTTAAGTGGCAATGAGTTTGAATTGGGAACCAACAGGAGTTCCAACTGCTTTTGATTCTAATATCAGGAATTTCTTTATCACATCTCTTACACTTAGCACGTAAAAAATATTATAACTTGTCTTATGTGTGTTTCCCCATTCCAATAGACCCAATTTTCATAAAAACTACAAACATATTTGGTGTATTTTATAAAAGAATCAAATCTATAATTCCATTGTCTCAACGACTATTTTAGCCCATAAAGAGGTATTTTCAACAAATACGCATCATCTTGCTTCTCTTTTTCAAACCCTTTCGGTTGATATATATAAATTATCTTTTCTAATTCAGTATGTATGAAGGCAATGATAAAAACTATTTTATTTAACTCAAGATCATATCTAGAAACAATCGACATCAGAACCCTAATGGAGGTTTGTTTCACAACTGGTGAAAAAATCTAATTGAAATCGATATCATCATTTTACGTAAATCTCTTATCCATGAGCCTAGCCTTGTATAGACATATATAGACATGTATCACGAACAAGTAGCTTCATCCTGAATATTTGTGTACTCTTAACCAACTTCCGATCATTTGGTTGTTTTACAAGAATACATGTGTTTATCTTCTTGAGAGACTTCATGGTTGTAAGCCATTTTTTATTTTTACTGCTATTGATAGCAACATGATATATTTTGAGTTCAAGAATATCTCCCGTATTTTAGTAATAAAGCATAACCAATTACAATGATAAAACTATACCTCTGCGGTTGTTTGGTTGGGACCCGTGCTCTATCCTTAGCCACTTGATGACTGTCAAGTTCATTTTTCTCTCCAATATCATCATCCAAAGGCATTGGGACTCGTAAAGTAGTTGACCTTACTTTATACGACCCGAGGCGGAACCGGGTCTAAAATATTCTTTGGCAGAAACGTCGTTGTCTTCACTTTGTAGGTCAAATCCATCATCAATATCACATATCTTCTCGATATTTATAGCTTAAGTATCCATTACATTCTTCACTGTCATGTCCTCCTCATTAAGAGGTACATATGTGTTTATCAAAGATTTCAGAAATCCAAGTTCAAGGCACCACATCATATACCATTTTACTCTTTCTAGATAGTCGATAAACATATATTTCAGTGCTCTTGGCCTAAGTTTATCTTACTTCACATGTGCATAGGCAATAGATCGGAAAATCCTATCAAATGTTCTAATTTAGATTTCTCTCTAGTCCATACCTCCCGAGGACAAAGAAAATTAACCATCGTAGATAGACTCATGCTGATGATACATGCAGTTATTTTCACAACTTCTCCCTAGAACCTTCGACCCATTCTAGCTATGTCAAGCTTTGTATAATAGTTGAACTCATTGTTTACATATTTCAAGCAAATTATTAGTCTCAAGCTTCTTTAGTACTTTCTTGGTTTGATTCTCTACCGAAGTCTTCCATTTCACAAAGGAAGCAAACTCTTCATGTTTAGTTTTTAAAAGTAATACCCATATTTTCCTAGAATAATCATCAATCAGTAACATAAAGTACCTTAAACCACATTTGGTACGTTCCTGTGCCAGACCCCAAAGGTCTAAATAAACATAATCAAGTACTACATTGGATGTCTGGTTGATGGGCAAAAACTTCACCCTTTTACTTTTACCTAATACACAACTCTCACAAAAGCTCAACTTCTGAACCGCGGTACCATCTAGCAAGCCAATAAAATTCTCCACACAGTAATGTCACAACCTGGTAGAGTCATTTACCATACTAGACACCTTTACAATCAATACAAAGCCCTCGAGAACTAACATACCATTAAACCTATTAGCTTTCATAACAATAAGAGAGCCTTGAAAGACCATAAGTCTTCCATCTCCAGCCATATAAGTAAAGCCTTCCTTATCTAACATCCCAACAAAATATATTATGTTTAACTTTGGGTACGTACCTTATGTTGTTAACCATTTTTACAAGTCTTGTAGACAACTTGATCTGAATCGTTCCAATCCATTTGATATTGGAGGACTTATCATTCCTGAGGATGAACCGTCAACCATCAAGAATTAATAGGTCTTCAAACCAATAATTTTTTAAAGTCATATGGAATAACGGGCCTGAATTTAACACCCATTTATTGTTATACATGCAAACATAAAGATTTATTAACCCATCAATATACTCACAGTCATCAGACATCATTGCAGCATCTCCGGTTTTGGTCTTTTCTTAGTTATTGGCATTTTCTTTCTTTGGTCAGTTCTGACTAATATGTTTGTTCTTCTAACATGTCTAACAGATTACTTTTAAACATATCTTAGCCTTTTTGGAATTTGACCGAGATTTTTTCCTTATTTTGTTCAAATATATCTTTCTTGACCGACCCCTCACACTAATTAGTACATTTCAGACTTTTTTTATAACACTCTTCTTTTGAATATATATAAGGTTCAAGTAGATTTTGACTTCAGCCATCGTAAGTAAGTCTTTCTCGTAGAGTATAATATCCATAAGTAGTCATACCCATACGACAAAGAACATAAAAGGATGATTGATTGGTCCTCCTCCTCCACTTTTATGCAAACTGTATTCTTGAGTATAATTCGGTTATAATTTTCTAGGTGCCTTCGGTTTTTTGTGCTATTATCCATAAACATCGTGTAAAGCTGTTTCTTCAGATATAATATGTTTGTCAAGGAATTTTTCATGTAAATCGTCTATGATTGGCTCCTTATCCCCAACATCGTAGGCTCTTCAGATACCTCTCCTATCATTTCATCTTTGAAGCTCAATATATGGTCATTATGAGCTTTAAACAGTACCGCGGCGTTAATTTGTGGAGATTTATCGTCGAGTGTAGCAGCCAATCCCTTATGTACTAGGAAAGCCTTAACCTTACTTCTTCATAAGTTAAAGCCATTCAATTCGTCAAAAGTTTCTAGGCTAAGCTTCACGAAAATCATATTTTGTGACTTTCGTTTCATAGGAAAAATCTACTTCTACAACCTTCAGATCGATAATCGATCTACTTATTCTACTGTTAATCCATACTCACTGCACCGTGCGTTGGGGAAACCACTGATCGTTTGAAGCAAAAACCAATGTGATTCACGAGCCTTCTGAAAAAATAATTTACCATGTTCACAACGAGTAAAGAATAAAAGAAAGCGTAATAAGACCAAACACACAAGCCGGATTTAACGTGCTTTGGATTGTGATGAAATCCTACATCCACCGGGAACAAACATTCTTTTATAGAAAAGTAGGTTACATAAAGACTCTCAAACATAAATGACTCAATCTCTATTTGTTATAAAAAAAATTACATGATTTATAGAACCCTCTCTTCAATATTTATCTCTCACATCACTTATCTCTCCAAAAACCTAGAGTTATTTCTTTCATTTAGAAAATATGGCGCGCACACAATATTGTCACATATTGCATAACAATATGTTCTTCTATTTATAGCTTTAGGGAAAACCTTAATATTTCAACGCTCCAGATTAAAGCTCATTAATCAACTAATGAAATAACTTCTAGTCCATTAATATAATAAATCTCATGAAAAAACTTAATTAATAAAAAATATCCAATATATAAAAGATCTAATTAATATATAAAAATCAAAATATAACACCCAATTAAATAAAAAATATAATAATTAGAAGAATGTCCTTTGATCCAATTGTGGTTCTAATTCGAACCAACTTCAATGCAATAATCATTAGTTTTTCAGTATATCACACCATTTAAGATTTAACAATAATCTCTCTCACTAAATCACGGCTCAAACTTTTATTCAAACCGATTAACAAGTTTCAAATTAAAAATACGAATAATATTAACACCTTTCAAATGTAAAAATTGATTACAAATCAGCAGGTGAAATCCGACCTAATTTGACGCTGCTAAGTAGTATCACCGATATTACATGGAATACATTAAGCCTGCCTCGACCCATAACTTACTCACCGCCTTATATGACCAGGAAAGGAACCAATTAGGACGACGGAAATGAGATAAGAGTTTTAAAAAGTTGTTAGACTAAAATATATACTTCAAAGAAAAGAATCTTTATTGGATAATCTATATATCTATAAAGCAGTATAATCGTATTCAGAACTGATCAACACACCCCAACTTTGACACTTTTATATGGCATTTCATGCAAGCCTTTATCCATGCATATCCAAAACAAAATTGAAGATGATTATAAAGAATGTTTAGAAGAAAAAACTAGGTTTCAAATCCTGATATTCAAACATATATTTTTTATTAAAAAATTCGGATTATATTCTTTTCCTATAAAATTTAAATTTTGAGACGCTTGGTCTTGATTTCCTATATATATAAAATTACATTATACAAAAATTGAAATCACACCATAAAATTTTAATTATGTCTAATCTAATAAACTAAGAATAAGACTTATTCAGTATGGGACTATATTTTATTTATAACATGTCACACGCCTTATTACTTTATTTTGGTTTTATTTTATCGAATTTATTTATTTGTTACGTGTTGCACAAAAACATTTAAGTAGTGGTTTGTAGATTGGTCACGTCAGCTTATATTAAAATAATAAGTTTACATTTTTATGATAATCGGAACATAGCGGTTTATAAATTTAGTGGAGATACCAACTGTTGAAGATTCGGATGTGTTATTTGAATATTAATTTAGAGCTTCCTCGAAAACCTAGGATTTTGCCTATAGTTGATATTGAATGAAAACAAAAAAGAAACTTAAATGAAAATTTAAGAAGGGAATAATTTACTTTTAAAATTAGAAAATGATTTTTTTATTTATATAATTGACATGGTAAAACAAACTAATTTATATAATAATTTTATATAGATGACGTGTTTACTCTATCTTCTATATATTTTGTATGATCTTATTATCTTTTCAAATTGTGGTGGAATGTAATAGGAAGAATTGGAAGATATCCACTAAGGTTTTGTTGATTAATTCAATATCAATGTTTCAAATGTGATGCTTCCACGAAGTCTTTGGGTCCTAGGAGAGTGTCCTCTAATTTTACTTTCCGATCGAAATCTAAAAACTTGTGGCCAGTTTTGAATAATGTAATGGATTGGACTACAATTTTAAATGCTAGTATACGGAGTCGACCTTGGGTTTCGGAAGCTAATTACTTTTAGAGGATGGAAGACTGGGTAAATTTTGGAGCTTTCAACAACGAGTTTTGAATTTTTTTCGGAGCTTTACAATATTTGGTGCAATGACCATTATCGTTATGATGCATACATGATATTTTTGGATTTCTACACACATTGAGGGTTAACAACTTCTTTTATTTTTGAGACCGGAGTGAGATTCGAGCTCGGACATAGACTATGTTCTCGATGAGCTTGGTATACAGTGTATTCAAACTCTTAGGATTTCAAGACTTTTAGCCTTTTAGTGTTCATTGATTTTTGGTTTGAGATTTCATGTGTTTAAAACTAAAAGTGTCACTGAGACGATTCAGTAATGAGTTTACTCAGTTGAACTTGAGCCACATGAATGGGCTAGGATTGAAAGTAAATCGAGTCATATGAATTATATGCATTCAACATTATTTCTATTTGTACTCACATTGTCTTTTCTACTTTTATTTGCTACTCTACCTAAACTAAGATGTTCCTAAACGTGAGAGCCTTATAATTCTGGATGTTTTCAACCAAGATACAGATTGACGCTGCAAAAACCTCTTGTTGTAATTGTGCAGGGTTTCATTAGGTTCCCGTTTGCAAATGATGTAGTCTCGTCTTCACATATTATTTTGATTTCAATAAATTGATTTCTAGAAGTGATCCAAAGAGATTCGAATATTCGAATCAAGTGAAATAATGTTACAATATTACCTCGGAAGGTCATGGAGATATCTCGACATAGAAGCTTGTCGCCTTCGTTGGTAACGCCTACGATGACGACATTTTTTCTTATTGATATTGATAGGTTTGATTGTGTTCAGGCTTATAGGGTCAGCTCCGAACAATGTAGTTAAGGGTTTTAAGCTAGTACTTGACAAGATGTAAAATATAAACATAGATACAAAGAAGAAGATAATGTTGAATGCTTAGAGTGTGATTCTAAGCTCATAGGTCAGAGTTCTTATACATAGTTATGTTACACTTGTAATTTTACTTATATAGTAAATAACCACGATGTTACATATTGAACGAAATTAATGAGGTAAGAATGTGTTCATTAAACGTGTCCCCGAACTATTTATACCTCAGGGTTCGGTTACTATACATATAACTGCTTCTTCGTTCCGCTTATAGTGTGGGGGTTCTGGAAGATTACAAGTCAAGCTCCATAATAGCTTGGGCTTGGACATAGTACAAAAATCATAGCCACTTGAGGAGATCCTGAAAATGAGATTGTAAGGATACAATCTAGCCTACCCAACCTTACATTTTATATAACATTTTTACTTTCCATATTCCTTGTTGTTTTCATCTCATATTGACCCATATTGATTTTTTATCGCAGAGTAAAAATGATGAAGACATGCAAAAGACACACACACACTGTTAACATAAAATAACAGCTTCTAAATAATTCTAACACTCCTCCTTGTTTAGAAGCTGCAAACTCCAAGTCTTTTTCTCAAATCTTCAAACTTGCTAAGTGGCAGAGGTTTAGTGAAAATATCTGCGATTTGATCTTCAGATTTGCAGTAACGCAAAGTCACATCACCACTCTTTTGAACTTCTCAAACAAATAATAGCTTGATATTGAAGTGCTTAGTATTTCCATGAAAGACCGGATTGTTTGAGATCGCAATGGCATCTTGATTATCAACTAGTATTTCAGTTCTTTGTTCTTGCTCCATGTTTAGATCAACTAGAAGTTTCCTTAACCAAAGAGCTTGATTAACAGTAGCTGCAACAGCTATAAATTCTGCTTCAGCAGTGGATTGAGCTACTGTTTCCTGCTTTCTTGAACTCCAAAAGAATATACCTCATCCGAGGGAAAAACAGTAACCTGATGTACTTTTCATATCATCAATCGAGCCACCCCAATCACTGTGAGAGAAACCAATTAGTTTCATCTATTTCTGCTTCAAAAACTTAACTCTATAATTCCAAGTCCCCTTTACGTATCTGATAACTCTTTTCGCAGTTGTCATGTGAGTTTCGTTCGGACAAAACATGAATCTGGACAGAATACTTACATCATTTAATATGTCCGGTCTCGTTGCTGTCAAATACATCAGACAACCTACCAAACTCTTGAACTCAGCTTTGAAGAGTTTTAGGAATGTCCAGGGGTGATTTTGTGATACGAGGATCTCTTAGTGTCAAAACTATTGAAAGTACTTTGTTTAAGAGCCTTTTTAAAGAGATAAAGTGAGAGTTTAGATTAAGTAGAGAGAGAAAGTAATATTATATCCATCTTGGGATCTGTGAAGCGTGTGTGGTCCTTTTATACTACAATTGCGGATCCCACACGCTTTAATTCCTATTTATTACACTTTTGGTGCCTACATCTTCTCTTCTTCTCATTCTAGCTACTTCTTTAATAGTCTATACAATTTCCCCTAACACAATTTCCTCTTTACAAGTTTCTCCTATCATACTTCTTCTTTATAATTTTTTCCATGTCTTTTTTTCTTCCTCATCAGTAGCCCTCCAGTCCTAGTAAAAATAGTTTTACTGGGACTGTAAAGAAGTCTCCATTGCCTCCTGGAACATCTCTTCTTCGAAGAACTTTTCCTCAACCGCAAAATTTCCTCCTCGAAAATGCTTTAGACCAATACTTCAAATGCTACACACCTCTTCGAAAAAGCACCTCTTCGAAAAAGCATCTCTTCGAAAGCATCTATTCGAAAAAACATCCCTTAGACTATAAAATTCTTTTATCTCATATTAACCAGTGTAGCCCCCCAATCCTTGCAATGTCTTAGTAAGGACAAGCCTATTACTTGAAAACTTTGCCCATCAGAATTTGCTCCGTGAGTGTATCATAGACACTATTATTCGATGATAAGACATTGCAATGATTGGCTGAAAAAGGGCATGACATCAGCAGTCATAATTTTGTATCAGCGTATCTTTAAAGAGATCATGGCTCTGCAACTTCTCTCACGCCTCTGTCAACAATCTTTGACCTAGGGTACCCATAATGCCCCTAGGCAAACAATAGGAAATGTCCCCAGGCCCGATTTTCCCTAGAAGCCCATTTGGCTTCTATAAATACTCACCTCCTTCATTAATAGCTCAAACTTTCCACCCAGAATTTCTAGAGAGAGAAAGCTGTCTTACAAACCTCGTCGGATTCCAGAGTGGCTCCTTATTAGCAAAAAGTTCGAAAAAAGAGTCGATGCTGGTGAATACACTGAGCCTCAGCCTCCACCTGCTGTGACTACCTTCTACGGTTCGTGGCCCCCTCCTGCAAATTCAACGGCCATCATCCCCCTCGAAGTATCTCATCAGAACCAAATCATCAACCAGACCACCCTTAGAGAAATGGGGAAAGAAAATCACCATAAACACTCTTCGGGAAAAAGAAAGAGACACCACAAGGACAAACATTCGCAAGAGCGCAAACGTTCGAAGGAAGCGCCACCAAATGCCCCTGAGGCTCCTCGAACTATGGCAGTAGATCCTCCTCTTCCAAGGACTGGAGATCCTGTGTCAAGCCTTCCAGCTACTCCGTCCATAACACGTACTGGTACTCTCCGGTTTTCTCCAGGACAGACCATGATTACCGAGGCGGAGATTCAAGATTTGCGCAACAAAGCCCTAGCTGCTAAAGGAAAAGCTATCGCCTCTGACAATCCTGAGTCTTCTATTCAGGCCACTCAAGTTGCAGATCGGAACAATGTCATTGAAATTCCCGCTGAGTCATCTGGTGAACATCCTACCGCCCCGAACAATCCTGATCCACACACTCAAGCCATTCAAGCCAAAAGTCCAGACAAACACATCGAAGTCCCAGCAGAGTCCTCTAGCCAAATGCGTACTCCTCCTCCAAGAATATATGAAGAGCAGGCGGAACGTATTGCTCCTAAGTCAAAAGGTGATGTAACACTTCCCTTAGAGCTCGATGCCATCATGGGCAACAATATTCGAGGGATTTAGAACAAGCATGTTGTTGCTCTTTACAATATATCGTACAAGTATTATTCTCCGTCAGAAGAAATGTTACTTCGTACTCGTTGGTGCATCCCTTCGTATATCAACATCAGATCCCATCCGTTAGGGATCATGAGCTTGTTGTTTACACTGAGATCATGAATTGGGGACTAAGATTTCCTTTAGACCCCTTCTTCATCGAATATTTTGCTAAGATTGATCTTTGCCCTTCTCAAGTTGGACCTAACATGTGATTCACATTAATGGCATGCATCATGCCCTCGAGAATTTCAGGCCAAGAGTTTTCCTTGGAGCAGTTCATTGGATTATCCGGGTTGGCTAGGAACCCATTCTTCCCATTCTACTCATTGACCTTTAACCGAAGGCAGAAAGTGCTAAAAGATTTGCTAGAGGCTGACAAGAAATGGAGACAACAATTTATCTTCTTCTCAGGACACTGGGAGACAGGATCTGAAGCAACCCCTTCGAACCCTAACAAATTATCTCTTCTGTGGACCAATAAATGTAAGTCTTCGAACGAATTTTCATATGGTAACCCTTCGAATAATAGGAGTCTAACTTAATATTTTTGTAGCTATGACTCGCATTTCCAAGCCATTTGCTAATCATGTAGAGAGTGCCACTACTATTTTTACCAAGCTCAGTGAATGAGCCAAAGAGAAATGGGAAAATAGATTTCGCCTGTATTTCAGGGACAACAATATGGCTCTAAGCAGACTTTGGAGATTAAATCCCCTTGATCGACTATCTTTGAAAGAGTTGATGACCCCTCCTTCTCAAGATGAATTTCTAGAGCGAGTAACAAAGAAGGATATAGTGATATATCTTCCGAAGCGTTCTCGTGCACAGAGTCATCGAGATGGATCTGATTAGGAACTTCCTACTAAGGAACAACAACCACAACTGGAAGTGGCCATCGTCCCAGACCCAGCCTCTTCGGACAACAGAGTGACTCTTCCCCAAAAAAGGTCATTCTCCCTCGGAAGAAGAAAAACTTAAAGGCCAAAGGGAAAGAAAAGGCTGCCTTAGAGCCTATCCAAGAGCTGTCCGAGGACGGCAAACTTCAAAACGACGCCCCCGGACCGGCCCAGGAGATTGAAGATCAAAGGGAACTGGGTGAGTCTGAGCATGAAGTGGGAGGTAACGCTCCCAAATAGAACTCCAACTTAACACCTAGCACTCCTCGTACCCAAGCTTCACATCCAGCTCCCCTGGAGGAGCCCCCAATACTTGCTCCACTGCCCATGCCTCGAAGTCAACCTCTCCAACACGTTGATCTTGGAATTCTCGAAGGGGAGTCATCGGATTTTGAAGTTGTTGGCCTAGGCTCTCCCAGCAGCTCCTTCGAAATTCCCCATGACGACGAATTTTCACTAAGTCTGCGTAGCCTGCTGTACACCTCTGTTATTAGGGGAAAGAAAATGACACACTTAGAGAATCAAAAAAATCACTATAAGTTCAAGGCTTTCTTGTTGGCTGCACAACTTGAAGAAGCCAAAAAGCAATATGCTATTGTGGAGAGCCAAGCAGATGCACTATATGAGAAATTATGTGCCTCAGAGAACTATGTCATCATGCTGGAGAGGTGCTGCCAGGAGGAGAGGGATCTCTATCAGAAAAAGACGGAGGGCTAAGAGAAAATCATTAATGAGTATCAAAAGGCTGAAGAAATAGCACGTGGAGGTTTCTCTGACTGTTGCAATGACTATGAAATAGTTTACAAGGATATAGAGAACTTGGTGAAGCGCATCGAAGATTTTCCTCGGTAGGTAGAGGAAGAGAAGGGAAAGGCTGTAAATGCCTATGTGGCCAAGTGCACCAACAACCTTGCTGATCGAGATGCAACAGTTCGAGCAGGTCTAATAACTCAACTTCATGCAGAGCACCACGAATATGACCTTGGCAGTTTTTGGAAACTCGTGTCCCCGGATCTCCGTCCTCCTCATATTGTTGTCAGTGAGAGTGAGTCGTCGGATTCCGAGGAAAGTGAATCCCCGGAAAAATCTCAACAATAGGTAATCATGGTGGCATAGTTTTTTGTGTATAAGACCTTATAAGGCAATTTTTGTTTTCCTTCAAATTTTATGCGAGGAGATGTACTCCCCGGATTTTTGTGTATGCCCCAACTTGTAACATCTAACCCTGCAATTTTTTAGTGTGTGGCAATTTATATCGTTGTATCAATTCGAACTGTGCTGTACATAAAAAACTATCTTAAGAAAAAGAAATAGGCTAAGGCGTGGCATGAATAATAACATAAAAGTGTAAATAGTTCGAGGCACAACATATAGTATCTCAAAGAATAATTCGAAGGGACCCAAATTATAATTCGAAAGGTGAAACAACTTCAGGCACAAACCACAGTGACCCGAATGATAATTCGAGGCACAAATTATTGTAACCCAAATAATAGTTTAAGATAGAGAAAAATTCGAGGCACAAGTCACTGTGACCCAAATCATAGGTTAAGGCAAAGAAAAATTCGAGGCACAAATTATTGTGACCCAAATCATAGTTTAAGGCAAAGAAAAATTCGAGGCACAAATCCTTGTGACCTAAATCATAGTTTAAGGCAAAGAAAAGTTTGAGGCACAAATCCTTGTGACCCAAATCATAGTTTAAGGCAAAGAAACATTCGAGGCACAAATCCTTGTGACCCAAATCATAGTTTAAGGCAAATAAAAATTTGAGGCACAAATCATTGTGACCCAAATCATAGTTTAAGATAGAGACAAGTTCGAGGCACAAATTATTGTGACCCGAAAATAGTTTAAGGCAAAAAGTACGTTATATTAAGCAGCTCATTGGACACCTCGTTAAAACCTTCACGTGCCTATCAGGGTAAGAAAGAGTATGCCCTCACTATGTTTGGAACTTTCATTCAAGATACAACTTTAAGTGTTCAATGTTCCATGGGAGACGGAGATATCGCCCTTCCTTGTCTTTTAACCGATACGTGCCCGGTTTTACTTTCTCGGTGACCTCATAAGGGCCCTCCCAATTTGGTCCCAATTTACCTAGACTCTTATCTTTAGTATGCATGAAGACTTTACGTAGTACTTTGTCTCCCACCTTAAAGTCTCTATGCTTTACTTTAGACGCATACCGACTCCTCATAAGAGTTTGATAATGGAGGGACGTCAACCTTGCTCGTTGTCTTTTTTCTTCAACCAAATCTAACGCCAGTGCTCTATTTTGGTCATTCACGTCTGCTGTATACGTTGCCACACGATATGAAGGGAAAAAAATCTCTGGTGGGACAATGGCATCCATGCCATATACTAAGGAAATGAAGATACAGCAGTAGCCGTTCGTGGGGTTGTCCTGTAAGCCCACAATACTTCTTGTAAATAATCAGGCCATTTTCCTGCCTTCCCTTCCAAGTTCTTTTTCAAACCCTCGAGAATTGTGCGATTGGTCACTTCCACTTTCCCATTAGCTTGATGATGAAATGGGGCAGAAAAACATTGTCGTATGCCCCCTGGATATGCAAAAACTTTTAAACTCCTTGTTATCAAATTGAGGCCCGTTATCCGTTGTGATTTGCAATGGCACACCAAAACGACAGCAAATATTTGACACAACGAATTTGATCGCATCTTTGGCCTTTGTCCCTGCTAAAGGTTCCGCTTCTACCCACTTAGAGAAATAATCCAATGCTACAATTACAGTTTGCCTGCCACCGGATGCCATTGGTATCGGCCCAACTAAATCAATGCCCCACCTGTCGAATGGGACCGCTTCCGAAATACTCTCGAATAATACCCCAGGCTTATGGATCACATTGGCATAGCGCTGACACGTGTCACATCGTTTTACCAAATCTTTTGCATCTGAAGCGATAGTCGGCCAATAATAACCAGCCAGAAACACCCGTCGAATTAATGCCTTATACCCACAATGGGCAGAACCTTCCCCATCGTGCAATTTGGACAGGATTAATTGTGACTCATCCTTGTTTAGACACCTTAGTAATGGTCGGCTCAAAGATATCTTATACAACACACCTCCTAGCATGATATACCCATCAGATTTGAACCTGATTTTCCTAGCCTTGTACTTTCCGATGGGTATCATTTTCTAAGAAGTCGATAATGGCTGACCTCCAATCATCTTTAATCACATTGCTCTCCTCTTTAACATTCATTGCATGCTCCACATCAATCATAATCGAAGGATACTCCTGAATCAAGACCCATGGGTATCCCTCCGTTCGCGAGGCTGAGGCCAAAAAATCCTGGGACAACATTTGCCTCCCTTCGAACATGTTCATACTTGACTTCCTCAAACTCAGATACCAAATCATTCAATGCTTTCAAATATTGTATCAGCTTATCTTTTCTGGCCTCAGAATCTCCCAAAGCTTGGTTTATCACTAACTGTGAATCGCTGATCAGTTTAACCTTTTTGGCCCCACATATCTGAGCTAAACGCAAACCCGCTAATGCAGCTCCATACTCCGCTTCATTGTTAGTTGCCTTAAAACCAAGCCGAATAGCTTGGAACATAGCTAACCCTTCTGGAGAAATCAACTGGACACCCGCCCCACTTCCAGAATAGTTCGACCCCTCATCCGTTCGTACCAACCATTCTATTTCATCAAAATGGTCAACAACCTCTTTATCCCCTCTGTCTGAATGGAATTCGACCAAAAAATCAGCTAAAACTTGAGATTTTATCGCCGTTCGAGGCTCAAATGCTATGTCAAAATATCCTAGTTCTACTGACCATTTAGTCATCCTCCCAGAGATATCAGGCCTCTGTAACAAACCCTTTAGGGGAAAAGTTGTCCGAACAACTATAGGATGTGCCTGGAAGTAAGGTCTCATCTTTCGAGCAGTCGTTACCAAAGCCAACGCTACATTCTCCAACTTAAGATATCGCTTCTCCGTATCCAACAAACTCTTACTGACATAATAGATATGTTTCAGAAGAGATTCCTCTTCGCGAAGTAGAACAGCACTGACTGCACAATCTGACACTGCTACATAGATAATCAATCTTTCCCCCAACAATGGTTTAGATAGTATATTAGGGGATGTCAAATATTCCTGAATTTTGCGAAAAGCTGCTGAGCACTCATCAGTCCAATTAAATTGTTTAACATTTTGTAATACCTTAAAGAAAGGTGCACATTTGTCCGAGGATCGAGAAATGAACCTATTCAATGGTGCCAATCTCCCTGTCAAGATTTGGACTTCCTTGATATTTCGAGGTGGATTCATGGTGATTAAAGCCTTTATTTGATATGGGTCAGCCTCGATACCTCTCTCACTGATCATATACCCGAGGAACTTACCCGATCGCACCCCAAAAACACACTTTTCCGGGTTCAGTTTCAAGTTGACCTTACTCAAATTATTGAAAGTCTCTTACAGGTCAGCAAAATGATCTTCGTCCTGTAAACTCTTGACTAACATATCATCGATATATGCTTCAATATTCCGACCACTATGTTCCTCAAAGGTTTTGTTGACCAAGCGCTGATAACTTGCCCCCGCATTTTTCAAGCCGAATGGCATAACCTTGTAGTAGTATAATCCCCTCCCGGTAATAAACGAAGTGCTTTCTTCATCATGAATCTCCAACCAGATTTGATTATACCCAGAATACGCGTCCATGAAGGACAACAATCGATTTCCTGAAGTCGAATCCACTAACTGATCAATACGTGGCACCAGAAACGGATTTTTGGGACAAGCTTTGTTTAAGTCTGTAAAGTCAACGCACATTCTCCACTTGCCATTCTTTTTCCTAACCAAGACCGGATTCGAGGCCCATACAGGATAATGCGACTCACGAATGTGGCCTATGCTTAAAAACCTCTCCACTTCCAAAAGAATAGTTGTAGCCTTCTCCAGAGAAACGGGTCTCCTCTTCTGGACAATAGGTCTAACATCAAGTCATACCGCAAGTTTATGACATATGACCTCCGATGGTACTCCCGTGACATCCTGTGCACACCAAGCAAACATATCGAGTTTGTTAAATAAAAATGCAATTAACCTTTCTTTAAACTCCAAAGAAAGTTTTACTCCGATTTTCAGAGATTTGCCACTCTCAAATTCATGTGCCTCGGAATCTTCTTCCGGGACCAGAAATCCGAGGGTCTCCCTCGGATCATCACATGGGATGACTTCGGAGGAAGGCCCCTTTAATTTCTATGCTTTATCTGACACTTCTCCCCGAACTCCTTTCGAGGATAAAGCTATCTGGTAACATTCGCGGGCCATTTTCTTGTTACTTCTGATTATCCCGACATTGTTCCCTACCACATACTTTAGACACTGATGCACCGTCGAAATTACACAATGCATTCGGGACAACCAAGAGAGACCCAGAATAGTGTTATACGAAGTTGGCGCGTCGACGACAATAAACGATACTTCCACCTCTTTCTTGAAAGGGCCCACAGCCCAACTCGACCACACACTGAAATTCTCAAACTACCAGTGTTGTGGCGCTGGTAAAGCCCACTATGGTTCTGTCGGAACGTCGTATAACTGGTGGGTCAGAAATTCTCCTGTAAGTGCTCATAAACAAGATATTTGCTGAGCTTCCTGTATCGATAAGTATCTTCTGAACTTGATCCTCAGCGATACCCGCAGCAATCACCACCGCATCCTCATGAGGGCCCGCAGCATTTCGCATATCATTGTTGTCAAAACAAATGATGGGGGAGGGTAATCGGTGAATTTGTGCTGACACCCCCGCTTCGATCTGGGTAGTCAGGTTGACCATGTGCCTCTTCCGCGAGCTATTGGAATTTCCTGCAATAGTATCTTCTCCAAAGATTGCAGTGAATCAAAGAAAGCACAGAGGCTGTTCACCCTCCCCCTCGGAATAACCTCTTCCACCATATTCACATTGTTCCTCCCCTCCTTGGGATCCAAATATTCTTGTTCAACATCAAAATCATCAACCTCCTCGGAAATTACCATGACTGTATGAGGGTTCTTTGGAACAGCTTTCACCACAGCATTTTTCTGAGAGTGCTTTTTAACAAACTCTAACAACATTCCATTCTCGATCAAAGCTTGCACTTCTTTTTTCAAAGCTTTGCAGCCCTTGGTATCGTGTCCGATATCCTCGTGATACTTACAATACTTGTTAACGCTTCTACTTTCCCTCGGAGTCAGTATAGGAAAAGGTTTCTTGAATGGTACTGTGGATCTTGCCTTATCAAATATAGCGGCAGCATTTTCCGTTAACTCCGCAAAATAGTCTGGTCGAACCCATTTATTCGACATTGGTCTGGTTCCTTGATTGTAATTTGGATGGTTGCCATAGTACTGTGGGTTTGTTTTCTGCCTCGGCGGATATTATCCCGTACTTTTGGCCTGAACATTGGCACGGGGCCCTTGGCTACTAGGCTCAGATCTCTGAAACTGATTGAGATCCAACTGATCAACGGATATTTTCTCTGATGCCTGAGTCTCCTCCACCAGAATTCTCTTCTCAACTTGATCCAACAATGCTCCGAAGGTCATGGCCTGACTCTCCGCCACCGTATCCTTCAATAATCCGGGGAGTAGGCCCATCCTGAAAGCTGCAAGTGTCACTGAGTCTTTACAATACTCCATGTCTGTTTTCGTTTTGACAAATCGATTAGTGTAATTCTTCAAGCTCTCCCCAACCTTTTGTCTGCTTTGGGAGGTTTCCCACCAAAATGTACGGGGACAAACGAGAAGCTCTCCAATTGTGACACGTACGATAAACATTGGATCTTAAATTTTCATTGCTTGGAAAATACAATCCTTCCTCGGATGGTAGAGTATATTGATGCTGCCACTCTGAATTTTGCGGGCCGACGTCTTCTTTTCTAAAAGGAAACTTCGCTTGGCCATAAGCCCGCTCATCAAACTGAGCACGGTAACTCTTCTCCCTCGGAGACTTCCTCTCTGAGTTTCTTCCCCTTCAGTAATCAGTGTGTCCTCGACCGTGTTTTTTATTTCTGTGATTTTTCCCAGGAGATGACTCCGACGAACTGTATCGAGAATAATCGCTCGAATCAGACGAATCTAAATGTCGCTTTTCTCTCCTCCTCGACGATCGTCGTTCGTATCCCCTGTATCTATCGTCCCTGTTTTTAGGACGAAAATCGGTTTCACGCTCCTCTTTTCCACTACCTGGCTCCCTTCTTATCTCGGAACGAAGATTTGCCTGTACGGTTTCCTTTTCTGTCGTTAATCTTTCGATCTCTAGCAACAGTTCATTCCTTCGAGCCAACAGGTCTGAGTCATCAAAAGTGTCTCCGACTCGCTGGCCCCCATGCGCCTCGTACTCCATGTTATTCTGACAATCATCGCCCACCAGGTTCTCCTCGCAATTGTTGACAAAATCGTCCCCTTGTTCTTCCATAGTTTTCCTCGGAATAGGAACTATTTCTAGGAAGCGATTATCGTCAGAACGATCTTCGTTTCCCACAGACGGCGCCACTGAAGAGTTTTAGGAATGTCCAGGGGTGATTTTGTTATACGAGGATCTCTTAGTGTCAAAACTATTGAAAGTACTTCGTTTAGGAGCCTTTTTAGAGAGAGAAAGTGAGAGTTTAGATTAAGTAGAGAGAGAAAGTAATATTATATTCATCTTGGGATCTGTGAAGCATGTGTGGTCCTTTTATAGTACAATTGCGGGTCCCACACGCTTTAATTCCTATTTATTACACTTTGCTCCCCACATCTTCTCTTCTTCTCATTCTAGCTACTTTTTTAATAGTCTATACAATTTTCCCCTAACACAATTTCCTCTTTACAATTTTCTCCTATCATACTTCTTCTTTACAATGTTCTCCATGTCTTTTATTCTTCCTCATCAAGCTTCAATAACCTTAGCAGAACCATCATCTTTGACCACCTTCTCCTTTTGATTCATAAGATTATTCATTGCTTTGCAATCTTCCATTTGAAAATTTTTAAGTATCTGCTTTGCATACGTTCCTTTACATATGAACAATTCATCTTGGATTTGTTTGATCTCAATGCCGAGGAAGTATGACATCAGACCAAGGCCTGTCATTTCGAAAACCTCTTCCATTTCGAGTTTAAACTGATTAATTTGGTCAAGGTTGTTTCCTGTAATTAACAAATCATCTACATAAAGATAAATAATTAAGGTATTTGTACCTTCATTCTTGACATACAATGTGAGTTTAGATTGACTTTTACGAAAGCCGAGACCCACCAAATGATCATCAATCTTGCTGTACCATGCTCGCGGAGCCTGTTTTCGGCCGTATAAAGCCTTTTTTAACAAACAGACTTTATCTTCATTCCCTCTGTTGACAAAACCTTCACACTGTTCAACAAATATTTCTTCTTGCAAATCTCCATTTAAGAACGCAGATTTAACATCAAGTTGGAACACTTTCCAAGTATTTTGAGCAGCAAGAGCAAGCAGTAATCTTATTGTGTCAAGCCTAGCAGCAGGTGCAAATGTTTCCGAATAGTCCACTCCAAACACTTGTGCATATCCTTTTACAACAAGTCTTGCTTTGAATATGTTAACTGAACCATCGGGATTTAGCTTTGTTCTGAAAACCCATTTTACACTAATTATTTTTCTGTTTAGAGGTCGATCAACCAACTCCCAAGTTTTATTTTTTACGATCGTCGACAGCTCCTCCTGCATTGCAGCCATCCAATGTTGACTGTCTTTTGCATCACAAAACCCTGTAGGTTCACAGACAGCTACATTACACCTTTGATAAATATTAGACAGAGACTTAGTACCTTTTACTGGAGCATCATCAACTGAAACATCTTGCCCCTCATCTCTAGGAACTTCTTCTTCTATCATGCTGTCATTGATTGAACTGTTTTGTGAATTAAAATTCTGGTTCGCCTTGGTTGATTCTTCCCAATTCCATTGCTCATTTTCAATAAAATGAACATCACGACTCACTATAACTCGACCAGTAAGTGGCTGGAAAATTTTATAAGCTTTGGATATACTGTTATACCCAATAAAAATTTCGGCTTCTGCTTTTTTATCAAGCTTATCTCGCTTGACCAGTGGAATATAAGTGAAACAAAGGCATCCAAATATTCTAAGAAACTTTAAAGAAGGTTTGTAACCATACGAAGCTTCAAATGGCGTCAAGTCTTTTACAACTTTCGTCGAAATTCGATTTTGTAAGTACACGGCAGTGTTTGCTGCTTGTCCCCAAAAGCATTTTGGAAGATTTTTTCCATGAAGCATGCATCTCGTCATCTCTATTATGAATCTATTTATTCTTTCACTGACTCCATTTTGTTGAGGAGAGTATGGTACTGTCAGTTGATGTTCAATTCCAGCATCTTCACAAAACCTGTTAAAATTTCTGAAGTGTATTCCCCACCATTATCAGACCTTATAGTCTGAATCAAACATCCACTTTCATTCTCAAATCTTGATTTAAATTTCTAAAACACACCAGCAACTTCTTATTTTCGCTTTAAAAAATAAATCCAACACATTCTTGTTAGATCATCAATAAAAATGATGTAATAAAGATTACCATTTAGTGATGGTGTTCGTTGAGGACCGCAGAGATCAGTATGGACCAGCTGTAGCTTTCTTGAGGCTCTCCACGCTTGTTTAGGAAATGGTTTCCTGCGCTGCTTCCCAAAATTACAAGCCCGACAATGAGACATGTCATCATTAATGCCTGTGAGTCCTTCAACCAGCTTCTTTTACTGCATATGAAGCAGCCCTCGACGATTAAAATGCCCAAGTCTTTTATTCCAAATCTCAGTAGCACAAGGTCTGGATTTAAAAGCCATCTGCTCCTTTTCCATTGGATTTAGAGCAAAACGTTTTGCTTTCATTTCAACATTGAACAAGTCTTTGCCGCTAACGTCTTTGATCAGGCACTGTTTGTTCTCAAACAATACTTTGTAGCCTTTATCGAGCAATTGACCAACACTTAACAGATTTTGATCAATTTTC
The DNA here is from genome assembly GCA_036936605.1 of Limnanthes douglasii subsp. nivea. NCBI lineage: Eukaryota > Viridiplantae > Streptophyta > Magnoliopsida > Brassicales > Limnanthaceae > Limnanthes > Limnanthes douglasii. The sequence continues at coordinate 352,969,727 of JAUPFV010000002.1, read as the reverse complement.
GGTACAAATAAAACATCTGAAATAAACTTTGTACCTCTATAGCTCGTTATAGCTACTGTACCTTTTCCCTTGACTTCCAGGTGTTCTTCGTTTCCGATCCTCACTCTCTTAACTTCAGTGTCCTTTAATTCTTCAAAGAGTTCTTTATCATATGTCATATGATTTGTGCACCCACTGTCAATCAACCAGCTTTCACTAGATTCTCTGCCTGAAAAACAAGTGACCACAAACAGTTGATCTTCTTCTTCTTGATCAACTACATATGCATTTGCTTCTTGCATCTGCTTCTGGCCCTTTACTTTACAAATTTCAGCTTCATGTCCAACTTGATTACATTTGGAGCATTTAGCATCAGGTCTCCTTCAACACCTGTTTAGTGGATGGCCTTTAATTTTACAATGGCGGCAAGGCGGGTAAGATTTTCTGACATCTACTTCTTTTCTTTTTTGATAATTGCTAGATGAATCTCCACTGTCCATTGATTTTTTGAAGTTTTCTTTTTTTACACCTGTTGCTGTCTTGATGCTTTACAGGTAGGGAACCTTCAATCACTTCTTCTTGCCTCATAGACCTCCTCTGCTCTTGTGCTTGTAAGGCATTTAAGAGTTCCGTAAGAGAGATATTTGACAGATCTTTAGTGTTCTCCAGAGTAGTAATGGTTGCTTCAAACCTCTCTGGAACCGTCACCAATATCTTTTCAACAATCCTGAAGTCTTTTAATTCTATTAGTATAAGATTCAAGACTTCAAGAGATAGTTCTCTCGTCCGTTTATGTACTAGAATAGAGAGTAGAGTACAATATCTTACCCAAGAGTACATATATAAATCTAAATAAAAAATAGAATTTATTTCTTGTATGATAGAAAAGTAATTTAACATATTTCTAATTTAAGTAATTAAGAAAATAATTAAATAAGTCTTACCTCGAGCTCTTTTTTCAGATTACTGTCGATGGCAAAAAAGAACAAAGCAAATTATAACTATAAAAAATAGTGAATTTGATAGAATAATATTCTATTTTTTTTCTACAAGGACTCGTCTTTATCATACTTCCCTTTTTAGTTGACAATAAAATGGGATAAAAAAAGAATTTAGAATTTTTATATTTTCTTTCTATTGTTTGGGGTTATTTAGAATCTTTTTTGTAAACAATTTATAAATAATTGAAGTGGAAAAGCAATCTGATTTTCTGGAGAGATGTACTTTCCGAGAAAGACACACAAGATATCCCGACACAGTGGCATCTTGATACCGCCAGGAAGAGAAAAAAGAAACTCTAAGGAATCAAAAAAAAGGAAAAATTGGATCTATCTACAACAGATCACACCTACAAAGAAAACGTTTTTTGTTTTGGTGCGACCCGTAACCACATATGAGATAGCAGACGATATATATTTAGCAACACATTTTCCACAAGACCTCTTTCGGGAAAAGGATAATATGCAACTTCTAGTTGTCAATTATATCCTTTACGGAAATGGAAAATCAACTCGAAGAATTTCTGAACCAAGTATTCAATTGGTTCGAACCTGTTTAGTCTTGAATTGGGACCAAGATAACAAAATTTCTTTCATTGAAGAGGTCCATGTTTTCTTTCTTGAAGTAAGTAGAAATTGTCTAGTTCGAGATTTCCTAAAAATAGACTTAGTGAAAGCCCTTTTTCGTATATCAGAAAAAGAAATGATCCATCACGTTCAGGATTGATCTTTGATAATGGGTTAGATCACATCAACCCGTTTTATTCCTTTTATTCCAAGGCAAGGATTCAACAATCACTTAGTCAAAATCGCGGAACTATTCGTACGGTGCTGAATATAAATAAAGAATGGCAATATTTGATGATTTTGTCCTCATCTAATTGTTTTCAAATAGGTTCATTCAATCATGTAAAATCTCACATTAGGATAAACTTATTTCCATTTGAGTCGACTTAAGTCTTTCTCTACTCGTACAGTCTCGACTCTTAGTAAAGAGAAAGAATATATCCTTATCCTACTGAAGTGCAGGAAAAAGCACATCCCCCCGTGTTGTGCTACAAAACAAACTTATCTAAGCACTCAAAGCAAAAGTTAAATAAAGAATGGGAGAAGCTATAGTGCAGATCACTTTTCACTTTCTCTAGAGTCCAGACCTTGTCCTTCGTTCTATCAACTATGGAGTCTTCTCTTCCTATGGTTCTTCCCGTCTTTAGTACAGATCAAATCACAGGATCTATATATGTATGCGCTGAGGAGCTCTATCTCCCGGACGAAAAACTTATCAAATCCTATTTCGGAAATGATACCCACCAAAAAGACTAATCCAATCCATAATGATGTACCAGAAAATACAAGATATTTGTTACTCGACCAACCATCAGGAGAAGCAAATACAACAGGTACACTAATAACTAAGATTCATGAAGTAGCAATTAATGCAAAAACAGCCAATTGAAAAGCAGCAATCCTCCAAGCTACCAACAAAAGAATATACCATTTGATCCCTCTATCCGCTAAAAAATATTAATAAAACGCAACGAGGGGTTTTATCATGAATCCATTGATTCTCTAGGACTTATTTCCACGTTTCTTTTTTACCACCTTTTAGTTTTATTCGCCCATCAGTTCAAAGGTTTTTTTTGTACTTCACAATCAATGTAGGATCGTGCATCTTATATTCATATATTTCCATTGACAGATAAATAGACCTATAGATTCATATCCAATATTTTTTTAGATATACTGATAATGTCATGTCATGAGCGATAGTGAAGCCTAGAGAGGCAGAAGCAGTAGCTTCTAGGACGAAGCTGAGCCGATACGATAGGCGGGCGAAGGGAGCGAGATCAAGCCGAGCCACTACCACTAAAATTGAGTTGCAGAAATATTTGCATCATTGAAGTGAATTAAGAAAATTCCTAAAATTCTCTCAAATATTTTTTTTATGAAAAGAATAATATGCAAAAATACAAATGAAACGACGAAACGTGTCCATTGTCTAATGGATATGACAGAGGTCTTCTAAACCTTTGGTATAGGTTCAACTCCTATTGGACGCAAATTTTTTTAGATGCCACATTACGTATAATATTTCCATCTTTATATTACATTTAATACAAATCAAATTAATACAAATAAAATGCTTTCTTATGTTTTATTTATACATATTAAAATCTAGTTTAGAATATATTTTTTGTATTTCTATTTATTTTGAATTGTTATTGTTGCTGAAGTAAAAAGCATTCCATTTGGTCCTGAATAGCTTCTTTCAAAATGGTTTGGGCTTCTTAGGTGAATATTTTGGTAGAAGATATTATTTCTTGGAACTGAGGTTTATTCATTTTTAAGTCTAATGAATCAAGATAACCATTCGTTCTGGTATAAATGGTCATTATCTGTTCATCCACCGTAAGAGGGGTTGATTGGGATTGTTTGAGTAACTCACGTAATCGCTGACCTCTTGCCAATTGATTCTGAGTAGCTTTATCAAGATCAGAAGAAATTTGTGCAAAGGCTTCTAATTCAGCGAATTGAGCCAATTCCAATTTTAAACATCCATTTTCAAAATTACAGTGGCAAAAAATCTCTTTCTATTCAATATCTCTATGGGGTAAAGAAGAACAAAAAAAGACGAAAAGAAATTTTCCTTTAGTACCATTATTAAAAATCACTAATAATGAAAAAAAGACTTTTTTTTGGAAGAAGACATAAAATGAATACTAATGTAAGAGAAAAAACTTTTATTACTATTACTCATTTTGGAGTTAAGACAAGGACTTTCGGTTATCCTGATGAATCGGAAAATACTATCATATTTCCTATACTTGTATTGGTTCTTTTTACTTTTTTTGTTGGAGCCATAGGAATTCCTTTCAATCAAGAAGGAATCAATTTTAATATATTAACAAAATTGTTAACTCCGTCTATAAACCTTTTACATGAGAATTCAAATAAGTTTTTTGATTGGTATGGATTTTTTACAAATGTAACCTTTTCAGTTAGTATTGCTTATTTCAGAATATTTATAGCGTATTCTTTCTATAAACCGTACTATCAAGAGGATTAGATGCCAAAGGTATCTATCCGCGGTAGATCCTTTAGATTCAACGTCAACTATGCTCCAACCTCGAATCGTTGATTAGGAACATTATGAAACCGCGCAAAGAGTTAAGCAAACCTTACAACGTTACAAAGAACTTCAGGATATTATTGTTATCCTTGGGTTAGACGAATTATCCGAAGAGGATCGCTTAACCGTAGCAAGAGCGCGAAAAATTGAGTGTTTCTTATCACAACCTTTTTTCGTAGCAGAAGTATTTACCGGTTCTCCCAGGAAATATGTTGGTCTAGCCGAAACAATTAGAGGGTTTAAATTGATCCTTTCTGGAGAATTAGATGGTCTTCCCGAAAACTTTAACTCTCAGCTCATTTCTCCTTCTCTTCATTTTAAACAACCCTGCCTTTACCTCTTTCTTCGATCCCTCCTTCGATCCACTCTTGCCTTTACCTCATTCTTTGATCCCTCCTTCGATCCACTCTTGCCTTTACCTCATTCTTTGATCCCTCCTTCGATCCACTCCTGCCTTTACCTCTTCCTTCGATCCGGAGAAGTCTGTCTGAATACACTTTCACGCACTGAAACTCCTTCATCTTCTGCAGCTCAAAATCCCTAATTAAATTTAGGACTTTCATTCCACGAATCCTTTCATCTCCTTTGTACTCAGCCTTGAGGTAATCCCAAATTTCTTTGGCTGTTTTGAGAGACATTATTCATGTGAATATCGTCTGAGATACAACGGCAAATAGACAAGCTTTTGCATTTGATTTTCTCGTCTTCTTTTCCTTATGTGCTTTGATTTGTGCCATAGTAGGGTTTGCTGGAAGTTGACGGATTTTGTAATCCTCTTCTACTGCTTCCCAAAGATCTAAAGCCTCCAAGTAAGTCTCCATACGAACTTCCCATATTTGATAATTGTCTCCATCGAAGACTGGTGGTGCAGCGACTGAAAAATCTCTTTCCATTTTAACCTCACAAATCCCTTAAGAAGAAGGCTCTGATACCACTTTGTTGGTGCAGAAGACAAAGGTTTAACATTAAGAGTAAATGAAAATGAGAGAGGCAGAGGAGTTACTGGAATGTGAAAAGAAAAGACTTAATTCATTCAATAGAAATTCTTGTTTAAATACATATAAAAGTCACTAACACACGTTAAGTGACTGCCATAAGTTAAATAAAACAAGTAAACAAAACGTGCTTCAGAGGGTTTAAACTCTAACTTTGTCATAAAAGACATGATGAAGACATGCAAAAGACACGCACTGTTAATATAAAATAACAGCTTCTAAATAATTCTAACAACAATCTCTTCCTTCTTCATCAACATATCGGAAGCCATAGTTTTAAAGAAAAAAACTAGGATAATATAGTCAGAGGGAAAAGGCCTTTCCGGCCAGTGGCTCGCCCCGAACACTTGGATCTTTGCACCATGTTTCTCCCCCTTCCAAACCCGAGGGAAACAAAAACAGAAAATACATGAAGGTTAAATATTTAGACAAATTTGTTGCATGTTAGATTGCAGAAGCTAGTCTTTGGTGACCTCTACCAACTGATATATTTTGGACGCAATGGCTTGAAGCACAATCCTTCACGTAAATGTATTCCTTTGGTTTAGTATTTCTTTCTCTAAACTAACTTATCTATTATGGTTTTAATGCTTAATATTTTACAGACACTGAATATTAACTTCGCGGTACTTTAAAACATGGCCGAGCAAAATCACATCGTGCTCCCCCACTTATCCATTCTCAACAAATACCTTATCAAACATATTCGTGATGTCAATGCAAATATTACCATCAAGAAGAGCCGACAGTCCACTTACCTACAGAACAAGAAAGTATTTTATGAAGAAAAGGAAAAACTTGAAAAATTGGTGAAAGAGATATGAGGTTAGGTCGACAAGTTGAAGGCCTAGGTAAAGAGGGTGTCATCTCTTGATAAGAAGTGACCTATCCGAGAAACGAAGCAAGTACAGCCTCCGACTCACACAAAGCTTCTCTGAAGCAGGTGCGAATTAACGAAGACAATTCTCTCGCCGTACTGAAAAAAATAGATGCTCGAAGTCTCGACCAAGCAGACCAATGGCATAAATTTTTCAATGATCATAGGTTTCTACCAAAAATTGATATACACTTCAGATATTTATGGAAAGTCATGCTAGAAACACAAAGATTAATTGGAGTTTCATTCGAAGATAACAAAAACTTGAGATGGAAGACGTGAAGAGGAAAATGAAGAGAGAATTAAAGGAGAAGAACAAAACCATGAGAAACTTCTCAATGTTGATGGTGATGTGAAGGACCTCAACACTCTCCCGGGCAAATAAATTTTCTACTTGACTTGTTAGTTTATTTTTGAATTATTATTTTTGTTTTACCTTTCTAGTATTACCCTCGTATGTCGGGTTTAAATGTTGTGCAATATTTTCCTCCACAGTAAAATCATTTTAATTTTTTGGTTTACCAAGGCAACTTATCTGTGTGACTGAAGTCCCCAGAGCTGTAGGAGTTTTATGTTTGTATTTTATTTCCATTTAGATTTTCATCTTTGCAGAACGTTTCATTTTACTTTATAGCTTTATAATAGGTTCATTTTAGAAACTATTTTTAATTTAACTTTTTTTCAGATTAGGTCTCTTTTGGACTATTTAAACTGAGTTTATCACATATTATTTTATTTGAAGTATTTTTTGAAATTTCATCTTTGGTCCATTGGACTTTTTGTTTCTCAAACCATTTTAGACTTTTTTTTTTTGTCCATTTTGGACTCTTTTGGTTTAATCACACGTTAGACTATTTATTTTAGGTCATTCTGAGACTTTTTTTTAATTGGTCTACTTCAGAATCTTTTATTTTGAGTATTCCTTAAAATATTTTGTGTTTGGTCTATTGCATACTCTTTTTTAGATTGTTCAAGGTTACAACAAAGGTGATCAGACGAACTTGGTGCACTCTAATAGATTTCATATTTCGGCCAACCACGGTTGGAACATTATGAATTTATTACTCGTTGAATCGCTGTTTCAACCAATCTTAGTTAGAACATTTGAGAAGGCTTCGGGATCTCACTCGAGTTATAAACAAATATACACAAAATAAGATGACAATAAATTCATTACATGAGCATTGATTATGTAAGCACCTCATTAAAACCTTCTTCCACCACTAGAGTATGAAAAGTATGCCACGAGTCACTTCAAAAATTACAAAATACATAGTTCAATAAGTAAAAACATATCAAATACATATTTACACATCATAAAGTTGGAGGTGTTCAATATCAAGGGTGTTGAAGACTCTTCTCATCTTCATCCATCAACTTCTAGGTTCATGCTTTCATTCGTTCGACTATAGAGTAGAGGTCTTCCTGGTTCATAACTTGTTTCCCCTTGCTTTTATATTTGGTATGGATGAACAATTTTCTTAAAACTGTATCTCCAAACTTGAACTCTCTCATTTGAACTTTCGAGACATACCAACTTCTCATAAGGGACAGGTAGAATTGGATCCTTGTATATGACTTTGTCATTTGTTCTTCTATTAACTCAAGCTTGGCCCGTCTCCTTTCTGTATTTAATTCTGATGTATACTTGGTGATTAAAATATAAGATCATAGCCTCTGCTAAGACTACTACATCCATGCCATACAACAGTGTGAAGGTATTCTTTTCCGTTGCAATCCGTAAAGCCGTTCGCTAGACCCACATCACCTCTTGCAAGTATTTCAGCCATTTTCTAGCTATCCCTGTCGAATTCTTATTCAAAGCCTCCAGTATGCTCCGGTTAGTCACTTTCACTTTTCTTTTTGCTTTTGGGTGAAAAGATGTCGAGAAATGTTCCATTATTCCTATTGCTCAACATAGACTCTCTAACTCAGTATTTTGGAACCAGAGTTCATTCTCCATGATTAACGACTTCGGTATAACAAAATGGTGATATATCTTGGTCAATATGAAGTTGATCGTATTCTTGGTGGTTATCCTGGTATGCCATGTGGCCTCTACCCATTTTGATAAATAGTTCACAGCCACAATGATGTGTTATCGATCTCCAAAATCTCGTGTTAGAGGTCCGACCAGGTCGATTCCCCAACTCTCAAATGGTAAAGATTCCAATATTTACTTGAGGGGCACAGATGAGCAATGGGTCGTTTTTGTGAAATGTTAACATAGGTCGCACCTATTTACCAAATCCTCAACATCGTCAAGTATGGTGGGCCAATGGAAAAATGTTAATAACACCCTTCAGCTAAGAGTTTTGAACCCGCAGTGTGTCTAGCCCTGCCCGTTATTGAGCTCTGTCAAAATCAACTTTGACTATTCTTGACTGAGGCAGTACAACATAGACCCACTCAATTACTATTTTAAAAACGTTTCTCCAATAATGATAAATACCTCGACCTGTATTTTAACATCTGGGCAGCGACCATAGCGTCTGAATATATACCATTCTCAAGGAAATTTAGAATCTCTGACTTCCAATCACCCACCTCATTCACGCATACATCACAGATCTTCTCTAAAGAAAATCTTATTCTTGGTTGATCGACGTGTGTTCTTATAAAGTAACCAACAGTACAAGCTATTGAGGCCAAGGCGTCTGCTGAAGAATTCTCACCCCTTGATACATGCTCATATTGAATATTGTCAAATTATTGTGCCAAACTCTTCAACACCTTTAAGTAATTCACCAAATGATATTCTCAAGCCTCTGCTCATCCCAGAGAATGGTTATCACAAGTTGCAAGTCACTGATTAACCGAACTCTTTTATCCCCACAAATTTATGATAATCGAAGCTCTGTAATTGGGGCCTCATACTCAGCCTCGTTATTCGAAGCTTGGAAACCAAAATAGATTGCTGGGTTCATTAGTTTCCTCGTTAGGAGATATTAAAATCACTCACACTCCGCACCCTATGATGTTCGAACCCCCGTCAGTTCGAAACATCCACTCTAGCTCTGAAATATCCATTGATGGCTTTCGTCTTTCTATATGGTACTTTGTGAGGAATTCAGGTAACCCATGTGCTTTAATGGTTTTCTTTGGTTTGTATGTGATATCAAACTCCCCATACTCTACTGACCGCTTTGTCAAACACCCCATGATGTCAGGATTTTCTAAAATGTTTCGAAGGGGGAAAGAGGTTTGAACAAAGATATAATGGCCATGAAATTAGAGCTTCATTATCCTCGTTTCTACTATGAGAGCCAAAGAAAAATTTTCTAATTGAAAATATTGTGTCTCTATCGACAACAAACTCTTACTTACATAATAGACGAGCTTCAGACATTTTATTTCTTTCCTAATCAGAACGACATGCACCATGTAATCGAACACTGTTATGTATATATTATGGAATTTCCCTCGAATTTGGCTTGGACGGATTCTCTAGAGAATCCAAATGTTTCTTTATCATTTTGAAAGACCTGTCACACTCACATTTTCCTAAAGAGTGCGAGATAAAACGGTTCAATGTTGCGAGCCATCATTTTAACATTTGTACTTCCTTGAGTGTCTGATGCGGTTTCATAGAATTAAAAAGTTTCAACTACGATGGGTCAGCTTCAATCTATCTCTTGTTAACCATATACCTAAGTAATTTTCTAGGCCAAACCCCTCGGATTAATGTTTAAGTTCACAGCTATCAAGTTTTTTGAAAGTCTTTAGAGATTTTCTCGGAGTCCTTGTTAATTTTAACCAACATATCATCTATGTATACCTCGACATTCTTTCCAATCTAAGAGGTGAATGTATTATAAACCAACCTCTCGTAAGTAGCTCTGATATTATCTAATCTGAAAGGCATAACCTTGTAAAAGTGTGAACCTCAATTTATGGTGAATATGGTGATTTCTTGGTCCAAATGATGCATTTGCATCTGGTTATAACCAGAATAGGCATCCATAAAAAATAGTAACTTGTTCACCAAGGTCAAAACTACCAACTAATCCACCCTTTAAATATGAAATTGATCCTTCAAACAAGCCCTATTTAAATCTGTAAATTCATCCCACATTCGCCAGTTCCTGTTTTTCTTCTTCATCAAAACCGGATTGGCGGTCCACTTGTATAATTTGTCTCCCTAAATGGCCCACACTAGCCAACATATCTACCTTATCAATTATTTTAGAAAAACATCTTCTATTTTGTGATATTGATTTGAAATTTGGGTTTATAAAAAACTTGTAGCTAATAATATTTGGTGAAACCCCCATGACATCTTCGCTTGACCACACAAAAACATCAAGATTCTCCGACGAAAAATTGGCATGCTGGTCCTTTAGGTGCTTCGACAAATTGGTGCCAACTTTTAAACTTCTTATTCCTCCAAATTGATGCGCTTTGGTATCCTCTCCTGATACAACAAAACTTAGAGCTTACTTAGAATCTTCAACCATGTCGACCCCCACTAGATGCCCTAAAAATTGATATTCCTCTATTTTTACTTTCTTTACCTATATTTCTTCTTAAACCCGATTTTCTTCTCTTCCTAAAAGGATAAGAACGCTCCATAGCATTCTCTCACAAACTTTGGAATGCTCCAAACTAAACCAATCTGGAATTCTACAACATACTTTAAGCAGCGGTGAATGGTCGAGATGTTGACATTAATCTAATCCAATAATAACTTACCAAAAACCGTGTTATACTAGTTCAAATGGTCCAGCACCATGAAAAGAAATCAGATACACTTTCTAAACCCATCCTTACTAGTGATTACATCTATTTTAAACTCTCCCAAAATATATGCACTAACCCAGATAAACCAAGAATCGTTATGTCTAAACGTCTCAAATCCGGAAGACTTCTCATTCACTTATACATACTTATGAGCAAATATTGGTCGAACTTCTAGTTCTACCGGAACCCTTTTAATTGTTTCCTTGATGATCAATGCATTAATCATGACGGTGTCCTCGTACGGGCATAAAATGCAACGTATGCCATCCTCTTCAAATAAAACTGAGGGATGTGGATTTTGATTCAGGTGCGATGATGTTCTTCCTCGATATTTGTACCTTCATGCTTCTTTCGTGTTTCTTTCTAGATGAATTGTTGATTCCAGAAACGGTATCAATCCAAGGATAATTAAAAGCCCCATAGTTGTACTAAGATCATCTCCGCCCATAATGATTTCAAAAAGATGTCTTCTATTATCATAATCAACATACTTTCCACTTGAGATGACACCAACCACATGGTGATTCGGGTCTGAATCTAAACACTCATTTATTAAATCACATAGGGTTCCCCGAGGGCCGAAGGTAATCATGTTGTTGCTTTCTTGTTTTGGGATAGTTACTTGAGTTCCCAAACCTCATGTCCTGGCTGTCCCCACCCCACTAATGGTGTCCTATAGGCCCTTGAACTGTTGATTCTCACGTACTATAATAATTTTCTTCTGTCGATTAAACTTGGAATTCTTTCCCTCAAAGCAATACATTATCTTATTAAATTCCCAAAATCATTATAAAATTGACAAAATTTGTTGTCTTACTTGTCCCTCAACCACCTAAATGCCAGACAAGGTCTAAACTGAACACTTCATCTAGCCTTCAGGTAAATGGTAGCCACACTTTCATTCAACTCAATGAATTTATCATGTATTAGTCACTTATTTCTTTAGTTATATTGACCTCTTCTTGACTTTCCATTTTGAGTTTCAATGGCATGCGTTGGCTTTTAACTGGGTCATTGAATCGAATGAGCCAGAGTCGGTGTAACTGAAGGTAAAAAGAGTTAATAAGTGATATGCATTTATGTCCCACCCAAGGAAACCTATATGATACACATATATTTAAAGGAATCGAGGCCGAAGGTTGGTTGTTCTATCTAGGCGTATCATCTGGAATCGGCTGAAGATGCATGGTCTTCTTGATTCACATCTGTGACTCTATTATACCAGTAGCGCCTCGATAATCATAACATTTTTCTTCATGACTTATGTAGACAAATTAGTCCCCCGAAAAAATTCATATACGAAGAAATAGCCACATCATCACAATAGTTAGCAATCCTATTTTTGGTGCGCAAAGTGTTCAGTGTGATATATTTTACCCTCCACAATCAGTTGTTTACTTTACAGTATATAATCCCTATGACCTTTCTTCATTTTCTACCCACGAATTGATGTTTGAGAAAGGTCTAAAGATGGTCAAAGCTCGTGATAGAACTTAGAGTTAACTGATTGAACCATGCCATACCATTCCCTTTAAAAGTCATAAAAAATACCAGGCACCGCAGTCGGTCGTCCTCCAAAAAGCTCATAATCATGTTAGTGAACTGCTCGATATGATGCTCCAGATCAGTAGTTTCATCATAATTTTCCATTTTGTGGACATCGAACTTATATGGTAGCTCAATTGTTATGATTTTTGGTATCACATGAGATATCTTATTGTTGTATTGTTGACCATACAAGGTATTGTTCAAACCATCGTTCAGACCTAAATATTGATGAACTTGGTATAACGATTCTATGTTGAATGTCGGTGTTTGGTTTGCATAAATTGAAGCATGCATTGAAGCGTTTTGCTGATATTTTTTTAGGTACTGTCCCACATTATTTTTTTGTGGGATAGGTCCCAACTTATGGTCTATTAGCTCAAAATATTACCCAAAGACTCAGGGATGGTAGGTTGGACTTATGTTGTTTCCCAGAAGGTAAAAAAATCCAAAGATCCTTGAGATTTTATCTATTTGATGAATTATTTCCTGTTGGCTCAACCCATTTACTATAACTAGGTTACCTTGGGTCTTCCCTCGGTTTTCTGGCTTTCGCACCCTTTGTAACCTCCTCTTAGGATCTTGAGTGACGTCTACACCTGATACTTTCAGAGTTTCCACAGTGGTTAGTGTGATTGTAAAAAGCTGGATCTTCATCACTCTCACTAGTAATACAAGATAAATAAAAAAGTCACACTCGATGCTCGTGGTTTAATCTACTAAAACCACAAGGTCCGATGAATTCCATATTTCCATCCCCTTCAATTTTAGTTCCTGTCTAAATGTGAGCTTCAGTTCATCACCTATGGGCCGATATAATCATCTATGCAAGACCATTATTCGCTTCAATCAATATTTTCTTCTTGGTCAGAGAGACGTACCAGCTGCCTATAGATTCAACATGGCGAAACAATCTACTTTGGAGAAGGAAATATGATTTTGGTTATGAGTGCCAGCTCAAAGAAAGCTCACATTGTGTTTGTCGCTGAGAGTCTAGGTTTAATTGGTTTACTTCGGTTAACTAGTGTTTCAGAGCACTTAAATGGTTTCAGATACTTGTGAGACTGAACCATCGGGATATTTAGGTAAAAAGAGAGAGAATAAACTAGATATAGAAAGGGACAAATACACGTGAGTAGTAATAACAAATGAATGTCCTTCCCCTAAGTGGCGTGAAATGTTTTATTTATAATGACTCTTTTGGACCATTGTGGCCCTATTGATCCAAAGAACATAAATAACCATCATGAGGCATTTTATTTATAATAATATATATTATTTAGCCCGGTTCACAATTCGGCCCCTAAAATACATAAGAATTGGATCAATAGATGAATTGTGGAGGTGATAGTACAAATAACGGATCAAATTTGGGTTTTCTGAAGGATTAAACCTGAACACTAACACTGAAGAATAAACATAACATTTAGAGACTAATTTCTGAATAAATAATTAGTCATGTTGTGGTTTTAATCACAACAACAAAATTTAAATGTATGAGTACAATTGGACAAAAATTGAAACTCTAATTGCACATCATATATAAAGAGAGGACTTAAGTGTATTATTTTTTCATTTGTTTGAATTCACTAAATCCTCCGTGTTACTCATTGGAAGATATGTACTTAGATTATTCTCTATATTCTTTTCCACCAAGGATATGTATTTAGATTATTCTCTATATTCTTCTCTACCAAGAATAGAAAAACAATGATACAAAAATCAACCAAAAAAATAGAAAAATAATTATACATTTACTATCATAATGCTAAAACAAATAACTTGAACTTATATAAAAATGTGTAAAACGTTTAATCTTTTTTTCCATATTAATATTTGTAATAATATCATTCAATTGTACTATATAATCTATTTATATAATCAGAAAAATATAATAATATGATATAAACACTCATCTTATTCAATTTACACGTGATTGTTCTAAAAAATTATTTGGTAAAATTGAATATGTATAGGAAATCACGTTTAGTATAATATATTGCACGGTATAAATATTATATATTTTCATATGACGTTTTTAATTTTGTTTGGTTTAATATATCTATTCATCGTTAATCACTTTTTAATTTTTTTTAGGATAATGGTACAACATCCCAAACCTAAAATTGCATGCATTCATTTATACTAAGTGTAATTTGATTAATAAGATGCATTATTCAAGCCCACGTTATTTTTATTTACGTTATAATTTTATTTTAAATAAAATATATAAACGGAATGAATAATAAATATTATGCTTTTTCATTATGGACGGTTTTTTATAATTTAAACGTAAATCAATCACCATATCCGTGAGAGATCTAGCGTAGGATTTTCAAGACAAAAATCTACCATGGTGTATATAGTAGCCGGTTTAGTGACAATGAATGGATTTTTAAATTTTTTAAAAAGTTTGCATCATTTATTTTGAAAATAAAAGTTCAAAAGTTGACCTAACAAAATAATGAAAAAGGAGAAGGATTATCTTTAATAACGGATGAACATATGTGTTATATCTCAACAAAATTACGAGACATAAACTTAATTGACCATGCGAATATATTGTTGTCATAAAAAAAATATAACAATGATACCATTCACCTGCAAAAAAATATCAATTATGCACTCAAATCCAGAGTAACAATTGAATAAAACACTTCAAAAAGTAATTTAAATATCTATTTTTCATTATTACCACCACATCCTCATATAATGAAATACCAAATTTTTCATGACGCGAAAACTCTTTGGCTTTAAATATATATTAAGGATTTATATACACATGATTCTGATTTTGGTGATGTAATCAATGTATATGAAAAATGACATTTAGTATGTTTTATAAACATGGTGGGTTTATATTTTGCAAACATTACATTGTGTGTAGCTTTGTGTTCTTTGCATGAATCATTTGTAAGAGAAGCTCATGGTGGTGGTTTGATGAGTCATTTTGGTGTAGCTAAGACTTTGAGAATTTTGCATGAACATTTCTTTTGGCCTCGAATGAAACGTGATGTGATAAGAATCTGTGAGAGGTGCATCCCGTGTAAACAAACAAAACTTAAGTCGAAACCTCATGTGTTGTATACCTTTTTACCAATACCTTGTACACCTTGGATTGATAATTCTATCGATTTTGTTTTAGGATTACCTAGAACTAATAGGAGGATAGACTCAAAAAAATTGTGATGGTAGATCGATTACTCAAAATGGAACATTTTATTGCATGTTATAAAACTGGTGATATAAAATATATAAATGATTTATTTTTCAAATAAATTGTTAAATTACATGGAAAGCCTAAGGTCATTGTTTCTCATAGAGATGCAAAGTTTTTTAGTTACTTTTTGAAGATTTTATGGGGAAATTTGGGAACTAAGGTGTTATTTTCTACAACTTGTCATCCATAAACGGATGGTCAAACTAAAGTAGTGAATAAAACCTTGCCTTATTTGGTGCGTGTTGTCATAAAAAAGAACTTGAAAACATAGGAAGATTGTTTGCCACATTTTGAATCTGCATACAATAAAAGTATACATTATGCAACCAAGTATTCACCATTTTAAATTGTTTTATGGTTTTAACCCATTATCTTCTTTAGATTTATCTCATTTACCTTTAAGTGAACTTGTGAGTTTTGAAGAATAATCACGGACAGAATGTGTCAAGTCTATTCTTGAAGACGCACGAATGAACATCGGAAGAATGATTATACAATATGTTGATGAAGCCAACAATTGAAATAAGAAAATGGTGTTTAGAATAGGAGATTTAGTTTGGTTGCACTTACGGAAATAACGTTTTCTTGAGAAACGATGTTTAAAACTTCTCACTCAGAGTGATGGGCCATCTTAAATCGTAGAACATATCAATGATAATACCTAAAAACTTGACTTACCAGGTAAGAATAATGTTAGTGCAAGTTTTAATGTTGTTGATTTGTCTTTTTTTAACGTAGGTGATCATTTGAGGACAAATATTTTTCAAGAGATGAAGAATGATGCAAACCAATGAGATGGATATGTTGATCATATCGGTGGAGATGTAGTTGATTCTGAACAAGAAAATTTGTAGTTTCTAGCGGTCCTAATCTTGTAGTCGTGGTTCTAATCTTTATAAGTGAATGGTAAAGGCTCAAACAAAATTTATTGATATGTTCTTAGGGTTCCAAAACAAGTCTAATTATCGATTTTCGCCATACTTGTTGGTGGATTTCATATTAGTAAACTAGTTCCACATAGGTATCTTTGGAAACCTTTGGTTACATATTCACGCACCTTTGATCTAACACGTATTTGCCCTACACCTTTGACTCTAGAACTACATAATACTTGTCTTCAGTAAACTAATCTCTTCACCTAAGTTTTGATTGAGGGTCATGGCAGTAGAGATTCATGAGCTAAAATCCTTAATTATTGCTTACACACTTTCGTCCCTAAAGGTTCGATTATCCTGCCTCAATCATTTTTAACCTACACTTAAAAATTCTCCATCTAGTCTTATAGTGAATCCAATATTCATTATCTTGATGTTTCAAATACTATTTAGAGATATCGAGTCCACGTGCTTCCTATACTTGCACAAGTCTCAAGTAGTTTGTCAATTTTGAATTTGGTAACACCTTGGTCAGAGCATGTGAATGATTTTCAGCACTTTCAATCTTTTCCACCTTCACTTGCTCTCTCTCTCCACCATATCTTGGATGATGTGTATCTTGATATCTACGTGCTTATTATCTCATTAAAATTGAGATTCCATGTTAAATGAAGTGCACTAGTATTATCATATAATATAGTTAGTTATTGTTATTTATTAGTGACCTCACTCAACAATCATTGCAGTCGTATGACTTCATTCATTTCTTCAGTAGCAGTCATGTATTCGGCTTCCGTAGATTATAAGAAATAATCTTTTAAATACATGATTTCCAACTAACCCTTCTTCTGAGTTAAGTACACAACAAACCCGAATTTAGTTTTGTTGTGTCAAGACAACCTGCATAATCAAAGTCAACATACTTTTCATCATCTCGTCAGTTTTGTAATTTTGATTATAACAGAACCCAACTGAAGTCGTACCCTTCAAGTATTTCATTATTCATTTGAGGGCTTCATAGTGGGGCTTCCCCATATTTGACATAAATTTTCTCAAACTACTAATACAGTATGCTAGATCAGTCGTCGTGCATATCATTGCATATATAATGCTTCCAATTATA
The DNA here is from genome assembly GCA_036936605.1 of Limnanthes douglasii subsp. nivea. NCBI lineage: Eukaryota > Viridiplantae > Streptophyta > Magnoliopsida > Brassicales > Limnanthaceae > Limnanthes > Limnanthes douglasii. The sequence continues at coordinate 352,952,245 of JAUPFV010000002.1, read as the reverse complement.
TTAGCATAAGGTATCTCTTGCATGAACTTCTTATCTTTTAATTTGGTTGGTTCATGAGGGATACTTAGTTTGAAATAAGCACCAATAGAAGTTCCAAACTCTTTAGATTTGGAAATATTGTATCTTTTTTAGAAGCTTCTGTATGTATTCTTGTTGAGATAACAACATATACCCTCTCAATTTGTTCCTCTTGATATCCATACCAAGTATCATTTTAGTCGTTGCCAAATCCTTCATCTCAAACTCTTCTTCAAATGACTCTTTACTTTTTCAATTCTCGTCTTGTTCTTACCATCTATTAGTATGTCATTTATATACATTAGCAACATGATCTCCCTTTACACGTGTGTTTCCCCTCCATTAAAATATACATAATTGTCATATCATATCCTCACATACTTAACGGTTCTAATAAATTAATAAAAACTTCTATTCCACTATCTCGACGACTGTTTCAGCCCATATAGGGGTGTTTTCAACGAACACATATCATTTTTGTTTCCTTCTTCAAAACCTTGAGGATGACCCATGTAGATAGTATCCTCTAGTTCTCTATGTAGAAAAGAAGTAGTAAAATCCATTTGATCTAACTCAAGAATGAATCTAGCAAAATGTCATATCGAAACCTTTATTGGAGTTTCACAACTGATGAGAAAATTTCATTGAAATCAACACCCTCATTTTGTATGAATACCATAGCCTCCAACCTAGTTTTATCTCTGAATCACTAAATTTCATGGATACTTTTCTTCTTCTTGAATATATATTTACTCACAACAAGCTTCTGACCCTTCAGCTGCTTCATAAGAACCCATGTATCATTCTTCTTCAGTTAACTCAGTTCATCCATCATTTCCTTCAAGCATTCCGACTTATTAGTACTCTTAATATCATCATGATAACTCTCGGGTTAAAGAACATCTCCGTCTATTTCAATCAATAAAGCATAACCTATAATATCATCAAATTTGTACTTCTATGTAGGATTTTTAAGTCTTCATGCTTTATCGCTCACCAAATGGTAACTATCAATATCATCATATTGATCATCAGTCTGAACATTCAAATATTCTAGGATATCAAATTCTCAGCCATCATCTAACTCATACAATAGGTGAACCTCCTCTACATGATCCATATATGTACCAAGTCTGACATCATCTTTGGTAGAAACATCTTCAGCTTAATTCTGATGATCAGACTTGTCATCAACTCCGCATATCTTCTCGACAGTACTATATCTGGTCTCCACCGCCTTAACCAATGATATAACCTCCTCTTTAAATACCACTTCTCAGCTAATGAACTATTTATAACTTCCAAGTTTTAGACACCGCAAACAATACTATTTCACTCCTTTCAGATAGTCGAGGAACGAACATTTTAGTGTTATCGACCGAAGCTTCTTGTTTCATATTTGTGTAAGCAGCACATCCAAACGCACTCAAATGTTCCACCACGATTTTCTTTGCAACCCATATCCCTTGTGGTCATTTAAACTTTTTCTGTCGTAAATGGCCTCATATTGGTGATATATACAGTTGTCATTGCAACTTATTCCAAGAATCTTCGGCCCATTCCAGGTTTCAGAAGTATACACCTTAACCTTTTAGAGTAAGGTTTAATTCATCCTCTTCACATGCCTATATTGTTGAAAAGTTCATTTCACGATCCTATGTCAAGCAATGCAAAGTTTAGAACAGTAGCTATCGACTGCATCATTCACATATTCAAAAAATTTGTCAATACTCAACGTTTTCAGTATTTTTCTAGTATGATTCTCTGCGAGCCTCTTCCAATTCCTAAATCCATTAAATGTTTTATTTGTGGTCTTTAAAAGTATAACTCATAATTTTATGGAGTAGTCATCAATCAAATCTATAAAGTATGTAGCACCATCCATGGCGGGCTACCTTGCAGGACTGCAAAGTTAGAAATGAATATATTTCAAGCACATCATTGGGTGTATGGTTGCTAGGTAGGGACTTAACATGTTTGCTTTTACTTAGCATACAACTTTCACATAAAATAAAATTCTGATTTTTGTTACCATCTAACAACCCTTGTTTGATAAGATCAATAAGGCATTTCTCACGTACATGTACTAACCTCAGATTCCACAGCTTGGTTAAATATCTTTTCACACTAGACACACCTTCGACCACTGTGGAACCTTCGAGAACTAACTTACCATTAGTTCTATAGATTTTTCATAATAACTAGTGAGCCTTGCATAATTCTAAGGTTTAGTTTAAATTCACGTACATACCTCACATTTGTTATTATTTTCTCAAGTCTTGAGACAAATTGTCCAACGATTCCGACCTCCTTATAGCATAGAAATCATCATTCTTTGGTATGATCTTGCCACCATCAAACAATCTTAAGTTTTCAAACCAATATATGTTGGATGTCATATAAAATGAAGCTCATGAATCCAAGACTCACTTATCATTGTGCTTACAAGTATAAGCCGTCAAAAAACCAATATAATAATAACCATTCGGGACCATTGGATCATCTTTGACTTCATACTTTAGATAACTATCTTTATTTATCATCTTTGGGAAATTCTTACTTATATGACATTTCGTTATGCACAACCAACATTCCACTTTAGAACCACTCACAAGTGTCATTGATTTTGATCAAGATTTTCCATTCTTTTTATTAAATTTATTCTTGAGGTCATATCCCTCATACTGAGTCTGAGACCTTCAGAGTCACTCTTCATAATTGTCTTTCTTTAAAGATCACTTGAGTTTAAAGTACTTTTTACTTTGTCCATCGTACAATAAAATTTTCCATAAATCATGGTGTCACCAAAGTGCTCATACACCTTGAGCATAAGACTCAAAAATATTATTGACTGATCCTCATCTTCTACCTTGACTCCAACTGAATTCAAATCAAGAATGATTCTTTTAAAATCATCCAAGTATCTTCGGAGCTATTTGATATTATCCATTATCAGCGCAATAGTGATTTCTTGAGATACAGTTTGTCGACCAGAATTTTTTTCATGTAAATAGCTTTTAGTTGGTTCCATATCCCCAGCGTCGCATGCTCTTCAAACACCTCTCGAAGAAACTCGTCCCACAGACTCTAGATTAGAGCATTGTATGCCTTGGACAATACTCAATAAAGACTACATTATATTTATTTTTCTAAATCCAGATCCTACAAATTTAAACAATATTATCATATTATTTTGAAAAACGATTTAGAGTCCTTACTACTCAATCGTTAAAAAATATATTATCTGACCAAATTAAAAAAACACTAAAAAAAATATAAACGGATCTATAAAATATTTCGTACTCAAACCCACAATAAAAAAACTGGACGCCAAATAGAAAAATTAAAACAAATTTTTTTCCAGCAACCCCCTCTGATTTAGATACAAATTTTAAATGCCTGTCTGAATCCGATATCATCAACAACAGATAGGTTTCATATGTATCTTTTGTTTTGTTCCTACCGGATCCGGATTGTTTTGTTCCTACCGGATCCGGATCCGGATCAAAATAGAGTATTATTAATATTCTCTGGGCTTTGATAATTTTTTAATGTTCAATGTCCTAATCCGGAGGCCTAATAGGTACGTATTTTGTTTTACGAATTCGGATTTGTGAGCCACATTTTCTCAGATTGTTTTTTCCAACAATATCCAACCACCAACTAGACTTTAGACATACAATAATTATTGGATCAATACATATTTTACCACCCAAAATGCTGCAGTAATATGCTTTACCATAATTGATGAGAAGACAAAAATAACAAAGAGTTAAAAAATACAAGAAGATGACTCGTACAAACTTATACATTCAATTTCTCAGTACAATTTTTCATAAGAAAATAAGTTACACAATAAAATAGTACAAACAAGAGTACACGTGAGTATGTGACAAAGGGAAATTTCAACAAGAGATACAATAAATGCAGTTTTTATTCAATCTATAACACAGCTTTATTTTGGGTATATAGTAATTTTAACATTTACAACTTCCTGCAATAGAATCCAATTAGCCGAAACTGGCCTGTGTCTCCCAACGAAGATCTGAGGAAAATTCAGACAAAGCAGCACGAGGATTACCGTCTGAAATAGCCAAATAGTACTGGGCGGTACCGTCATCAACTTGCATGCTTCTTTTTAACGAATCAATTAACCTTTTCTTCCCTCGGTCTGATATTGCCCGGGTTGATAAAGACTCCAGCTTTTTGTCAGGTCCGCCTTCTAAATATAGTACTGCAACTTCCCTTTTTGCATGTGTATCCAACTCGATGTAGCATGTGCTATCAATAAGGAGGGCGGAATTGCTTATGGGGATTAATAACCTGTCCCTTGAATATATGCCATGGTCGCTCATCATGTTATTTAGACGTTTAATGTCAGTAACCTGCATGTTTGAGAAAAAAGTGAGTTTTTAAAGTTTTTGGCATGAAATGTTAAGCTAATCAGAGAGGAGGCACGGATTTCAGATTCGCTTTAAAGGGAAGAGAAGGTATTAAGAGAGAGGTACGCGAAAATGAAAGCTGCAAGTAATAAAGATGCATGATTGAACAGCCATCTTACAATTATAATTTTCTTTTTCTTTTTCTCTATAGCGCTAAGTCCAAGATCTAAAATTTTGAGCAAGAGCCCGTAGATGTTTTATTACAAAAAAAGTATGAAAAGGAGTAGGGAAGAGTACTCTATTCATCGCTCGATACTAATACCAACACACCACCAACCCATGAAAATAATCCCAAACAATGCAAAGAGATGGGAAGCCAGAAATATAGATGACTATCAAGAATAACACATCTATTTTCCAAAATAAACAAGTTCTCCTAACTGCAGTTGCTCTAAAACTCATGAAACTAAATAATGAGGGGCAACTAAAGAGGTAATATGGCCTTTTGTTTCCTCCGTTTATAACTCTAACATTTTTCGTACCAAGCACCACTTTTGACCATAGGCTCCTCATTTCACTAAGCCAAGCACAAATTTAATCTTCATCTTAGTCAAATCTTAAAAAGACACAAGTGATCCATGTTAAAACACACAACATTAGTGTTTGGTCATATAACTTCAAGCCCTTGGTCACCTAAAACCTTTGAATTGCTATCACTCGAAATATTATATACCTTAAGCTTGTTCAAGAATGTCTATCGAACTCGATTTTCAAAGCAAAAAGAAAAGGATAAACAATCTCGTAATGTAAGGACAACTTCCTCAGTTTCTGAACTTCAACTGAACATATACCTTAAACTTACAAAGACTACGCAACCAAAATCATAAGTTCTCTTTAGTTTCTTTGGGGAATTGATTAGATCATTAGAAAGATGAAAACTTATCCTCAATTTGCAGATTTCAACTAAACATCTATACTCTAAACTTCACAAAGACCTCACAACTAAAATTATATCATCAGTGAAAGAGCCAAGACAATTAGAAAACTAAGAAATTTTAACAAAGTAAAATGCAGTTCGAGAAGGGAATAGCTAGTAAGTTCTTCGTCTACTTTTTCCGTTGTCTCCCTTAAACATGACAATTCCTTCAAGTTTCTCATCAACCAAACAGTAGCATATGACCCCAACTCCGATTCGAATTCGGTTATCATTTCTCATCCAATTCATAATCTAACTCAACTAACCCTAAATATAAAATAGTAATAACAATAACTTAATTACAAACTAAAAAACTTCCAATAAGCAATATACCTGAACGGAGTACTTGACGGCGAGGCTCGCTACGCTATCGCCGCGCAAAATCCGATGCGAAATTGCGAACTTTCCAATCCCGTTATCTCTCCAAAACCCTACCGATGCAGGCCTGCCGATCACCTCCTTCAGCTGCCACGGAGCCATAAAAGCTCTAACTACCATGGCGTCATCGGCAGCGACGGAATTCCATACTCTGCAAACGCATCTCGAGCGCGCAAGATCAGCGATGGATAGCTTCTCAAAGATGAGGCATATCGTATCCCGAGTCGACAAGGCGGCGAAGTGAGAGTTAAAAGGAGATATCGTGACGGTGGATGCGGCGGTGACGGTGGAGGAGTTAGCGGTGAGAGGCGCTGTTAGGGAGTCTCCGTCGTCCGTTTCGTGGCAACAGCAAGCCATAAGATCAGAGATGTGTGGTTTATACGTGATCAATAAAAGTATTTCGCAAATTATTGAAGGCTTTATTATCGGGTATGAGGTGACCCGATTCCAGAATATGAACCAATCTATCCGCCCGGAGGATGTGGATCCACTCTAAATCCGTTTTAAAAACATATTCCATTATAAGAATTGAACTTTGGGTTAGGTTATATTGGAACTCCATTTAGCTATAATGAGATTCCAAAATCAGATTTTTTTTTTTCCACTTGGGAAATGTCAATTTTACATTTCATTTATAAGTCTAACTTTGTAAGAAAAAAACAATTTTGTTTTACTTCTTCTTTAAGCTTTTTCTCTAAAAATCCTAAAAGCCCTTAAAAACCATGGATTTAAGTGATTTGAGTGAAGATTTCAGCTGTAATATCGATGATTTTGCATCGGAGGAGGAGGAGTCGTTGACGGACCATCTGGAAACCCAAGATGAGGTGATTTTCGTTTTTTTTTAGTTTCAGTGCGAATATAGCGCTGGTAGTGCTACATATTGGATGAACTGCGAACCGAGGATTCGCATATTTGAATGGAAATATATGCAAAATCGCGAGCAGGCTGTTCGCGAATACACCAAATGGACGAATAGTGTGTTCGCGATTTTGCCAACCGTGCGAGCACTCCGTTAGCAATTATACCGAATAGACGAACGACCAATATGCAATTTTGCCAAATACACGCGTTTAGTGTTCGCAATTTGGCCAAATAGTCGTATTGGTTGTTCGCGATTTGGTAAAAAAGTCGAACTCTTTGTTGGCGAATATGACCTGTTTTGCAAATTAAATATCGGTTACAATTAAGTATGTTTTCATATAATTGCATCAATCACATATGTAGGGACCGGATCAACCGCCATGTTCGATGGCCGATTACACGAAAGTGTTTAGTACGGACACCTTATACACAAAAGCCGATTTGATCGATTGGGTCGAGTCCGAAAGCATAAAACTAGGATTCATTTTGCTCCGTAGCAAAAACGACGCGGTAGCAAAAGTATGAAAACTCCTAGGACATATTTTAGGTGCGAGAGGCACGGGGTTTACAAACCTAACCCCAAACCGGGGTATGTTAAGAAGCGCCGAGAATGTTCATCGAAAAAATGCGGGTGTCCGTTCTATTTAAGAGGGAGTCCGGTCTTAGAGCTACCCGGTTATTTGAAATTGATAGTGCTAAACGGGAAACACAACCACGAACCATTTTTGCACTTGGATGGTCATTCACGAGCCGCTTGACTAAAAGTCGAAGAACAATTGTTCGTTCGTAGTCAAATGGAAGTCGGTTCTCGACCAAGAGAGATATATTGCGGTTTGAAGATTAAAGACCCACAAAATGTATCAAACATGCGCACGATATATAACATGCGGCGGAAACATGATTTGGTTGATAAAGCGGGCAATACCCAAATACAATACTTGTTTTCTAAGTTAAAAGAACACGAGTACTATGTTTGGGAGCGAACTTGTGAAGCAACGGACGAGATCCCCGAGTTGTTTTTTGCACACCCTAAAAGCATCGATTTCATGCGCACTTTTCCTCAAGTTCTTATAATGGATAGCACGTATAAGAATACAAGGTATAAGATGCCTTTACTTGAAATAGTTGGCCAAACTTCGACGAAGAAGACATTTTGTGTTGCTTTTGTTTTTTTGAGCTCCGAGAAACAAGAGAGCTACACTTGGGGATTGAGCGTTCTGAAGAAGGTGTTGACGAACAACAAGTGCGCATTACCTAACATTATCGTCACCGATAGGGAGTTGGCTTTAATGAATGCTATCGATGATATATTTCTGGACGCAACTCATATGTTGTGCAATTGGCATATTGGTAGGAACATCACCTCTTACGCTAAAAACGTTTTACCGAATTCGGACATGGCCGAAGAGTTCGGAGAATATTACCAAAGGGTAGCCTATTCGGCCACGCTCGAAGATTATAACAAAAACCTTTTCGAATTGCACCACACGTATGCATTTTGTCCATTGGTTATCGAGTACGTTATGAAGCAGTGGATTGAGGATTATGGACACAAATTTCTCAATATTCACACGAACAAATTTAAACATTTTGGCAACCATACTAGCAATCAGTGAGTTATATTTCCATCTCCACACAATATTTTTTAATATCAATTGTTAGAAATCTAATTTGTTTTATCTCACGTTATAGGGCGGAGAGTGCTCACTCGAGCCTCAAGCGGGCAATTGGTAGTAGTTTGTGCACGTTTGAGCAATTTTGGAAAAATGTTTATGCATTGCTTATCGCTCAACACTCTAACATTTTTGAATCATTCGAGCTTAGTAGGTATCGTCCAAGAAACTCAACTAGGGGGGCTAACAAAACCATCTACAAGGATATCAAAGGTGAACTTTCATGTACGGCTAATGGAGACAAATCTCGCAACGGTCTTGAAAATATGGTTCACTCCCAGAATGTGTGGGTGTGTTATTAGGACAACTCATAATTTACCATGTGCATGCGAATTAGCTTTGATTTATAAAGAAGGAAGGGCGGTTAGAAAAGATGAGTGTGATGTTTATTGGAGTACATTAAAGATCAAACCTAAAGATGAGTTTGGTATCGAAGATGAGCTCACGAGAAAACTCTCCTTAATAGATAGCACCATCCGCGGTTACGGGCAACACGTCCAAGATCACGTCATAAATAGGATGACGCAAATCCTACATCCCGCTAGAGATCATGTTTTGGAACCTAAGGAGCCGGTTGTCACTAAAGGTAGGAAAAAAGCCGGCTGGGACAAATCAACTAAATGGGACCCATGCGAGTGGGAATACGATGGTAGTCTAGGCGCTAGCACTCCCGGTACGAAAGGTAGCACGGCTGCCTTGGTAGCTAATAAAATATTTTTAGCGCCAAAAGACTAAGCGAAAACCAAGGCTCAACAGAAGAAAGAGAGAGTGGCTCGATCGAAAAAATCATCGAGGGGCAAAAATTTTAGCGGCTACGAGAGTTCGTTTCCTAACTATTTGCATGACTACATTTCTAGCGTCGAAGACGTGTCTCCTGATGGTAATTGCGGATTTTGGGTTGTTGCTTTGACGGTATACGGTAAATCGGATTCATGGGACCAAGTTAGACGGGATTTGATCGGCGAATTTCTAAATGAATGCGAGCTATGGGAGAGAGTGTTTGATGGTTCACAAGGTGTAGATAACCTAGTGAGAAGGTTGAACGTTTTTTAATTGTATGGGGCTGGTAGTCGGCATTGGATGACGTTACCCGATTTAGGCTTAGTGATAGCCACTAGATACCAATGTATCGTATACCACCTTTCACTCCACCAATCATACACTTATCTACCTCTACTCGATCGTGTCCTAACATGGAAGTTGGTATAGGTTTTTTCACACGGTAACCATTTCGTAAAAGTAAGTATACCAATGAATCTTTTAATATTATATATTGTTTTGTTACCAAATATTTATCTTACTTTTATTTGTGTAGGTTGTGTTGAATGAACCACTTCCGGAAATCTATCCTATTTGGTTTCCGTTTCGCACGGAAGAAGCCGTCACCAGTTGGGCAATACCGCTCGACAAGCGATTGAACAAACATAACTAAATCAAGCCGGCCCAAGCATCGACCGCACGCGAAGAGCCACTATGGGTCTTCGATTTAGTCGAAGACTTATGATTTGTTTATGCATTAGTTGTTTTCAACTTTCGCACTTACGAATACTTTATTTTACTTTCACCTCGGTTTGTAATCGATACTTCCACATTTTATTTATTTCGAAAATTCCATTTCATAACATTATTGTAAAAAAAATAACCACCTTAAATTAAATTACATTTTGCACGTAAACATTACAATTTTAGCAAAATAAGGTGACAAAAAATTCAATTAATCGGCACAGTGCCAAATTCGCGAACACTGAATGTTGGGTTGTGGCAAAATTGTGCACGCCCAACGCTACAATTGCACGAAATTGTGAATGGACAGTTCGCAATTCCGCCCATTTATAGCCGCCTGCATTCGCGAATCTGGCCAATTACAGCATTCCATGTTCGCAAAGACCTCTGCAAATTTTGTAATTTTCCTATTTTGTAACTTTCCCGAGTCCAAAACTCATTTTTTTACCAACATTATACATTAGTTATTTGCCTCGAATGATTCAAAATTTGTTCGAAAAAAAACTACTTCAAAGTAGCTTAAAGTGGTCACAATTTCGACATTTTCACATTTATTTAGTTTTTGAGTCCGAAACTCATTTTTTTACCAACATTATACATTAGTCATTTGACTCGAATTATTCGAAATTTGTTCGGAAAAAAAATCTAAAAAATGGTAAAAAAAACTATTTCAAAGTAGCTTAAAGTGGTCACAATTTTAACATTTTCACATTTATTTAGTTCTTGAGTCCGAAACTCATTTTTTTTACCAACATTATACATTAGTAATTTGATTCGAATGATAAGAAATTTGTTCGGAAAAAAAATCTAAAAAATGGTAAAAAAAACTACTTCAAAGTAGCTTAAAGTGGTCACAATTTTGACATTTTCATATTTATTTAGTTCTTGAGTCCGAAACCAATTTTTTTATTTTACCAACATTATACATTAGTCATTTGACTCGAATGATTCGAAATTGTTTTGCGAAATTTTTTTTAAAAAACTACTTCAAAGCAGCTTAAAGTAGTGACACATGTAAGGATAATGTACTCTGAATAGGAGACTAATATTGTGACACATAATATATACAAAAATACACACATATCTATGATTATTGTTACAACCCACGTGGTTTAGAAGTAGGGTCTCATTATAGCTAAGGACAACACTGCATTCGAAAGGGTATGAATATCGCTATAATGAGACCATATCCAAATATTAAACGCCCACCAAAATTGACTCGCCCCCTATAAAATAGGACATAAAATCTAGAAAAATACGACACTTGGCAAACATATAGCATTCACAAAAATATAAAACTCGTTAACGTTTACATATGGAGTTTACGGCGGACAAAGACTACCATATGCTTCAAGCTGTGAAGATTGCCCGCCAGATACTGGGGGAAGATACCAGCGATCAGTTTTTCGAGCGTGTCCTATGTACGATGTATATAAACTACGGTTGTTTAGGTACAAGAGGTATCGTTGTGCGTACTCGTGACCAGATCAAACGCATATACATTTTTTGCAAGCCAATACAGCATTTGTGTTTCTTGCCATCGTTAATTAAGCAAGAAGCAGCTTCCGTCTGGAACCTGAGCTTGATAGACTGCATCACGAGGGATATGGTAGCATTTCTAGAGGACAAGATTATTGCAAGGGGTGAAGTCGATGATGTGGAATACAAACTTAGATACGACTAAGCCTTCTACTGATGTTATTTTAAGTTGTTATTTTCTTAGTGGTTGTTATTTGAAGTTGTGATTTTTTATATTAGTTGTTGTTTGAAGTTGTGATTTTCTTAGCGGTTGTTAAGTTAAGTTGTGATTTTTCTTATTAGTTGTTGTGTGAAGTTGTGATTTTTGTATTACTGGTTGTTAATTTAAGTTGTGATTTTCCGTATTAGTTGTTGTGTGAAGTTGTAATTTTCTTATTACCGGTTGTTAATTTAAGTTGTGATTGTTTTTATTAGTTGTTGTCTTAAGTTGTAGGTACCAAAATAAAAACTACAAGATGCAAACAATTAAAAACATAACATAATGCTCAATCGTCGAAGTCATATCCCAAGTTGTCGTCAGAGTCAATCCCCTTAAACCTTTTCAGTAATCCTATTCTGAAGATACGCTACCATATCCCTAGTGATGTAGTCTACCACCTCATATTCCAGACGACGACTGCTTCTTGCTTAATTTTAAATGGTAGAAACAACAAACGATCCATTGGTTTGCAAAAAATGTACCTCTGCTTGATTTGGTCAAGGTTACGCACAACAAAACCTTCAGTTCCTAAACGGTCGTAGTTGTAGTACATCTTACGCAAGACTAGCTCGAAAAACGCATCGCTACTATCCTCCCCCAACTCTTGGAGGGCAAGTTTCACTGCCTCGAGCAAATGGTAGTCTTCATGAGGGGTAAACTCCATTGGTTAACCTGTTTATGTTTGAGGAGTGCTTAACGTCTATTTATAGGCTCGTGGTTGTTTGGGCGGGAAATTTACAAACGCGGGTGTTTTTTTGCGGGAATTTCAGTAGGTGTCTCGTTATAGCGAGACACCTAATAATGGAAGTTATGCTATAATGAGACCCCTATTATTGCACTGCAACATTTGAGTACTTTTGTAAATATTAGGTGTCGCAAAATCATTCGTCAACTTGGATTACTTATCCTTATCTTACAAGTGTCGTTTATTGATAGGTCTACTTGGATTACGTTATCTTAAGCATAAAAGTTGTATAAAAAGACGTTTTTGAGGAAGTAAATGTTATAGAAAATATATCAATTGCAAAAATGTGTCCATGGACTGAGGGACTGAGTTGGAAGATCAATATCTGATGATGGCATCAGCTGAATTTGGTAACACAAACATGATAAAGGGGGGTAAAAAATACTGGGAGGCATTGCTATGCAAGATGTACTTCATATATGGAAGGGATGGTGTTCAGCCACCTAGAATTTCAAGACGTGTTGATGAGGTGAAAGCTAGGTGGTCAGTCCTAGTCACATTCCGTCAACATCCAGTTTCTGGCCTCACCGAATTGGCACGTTGTGTTGCGTGTAACCGGTTCAACTGTCAAGTCACGGATTCCATAACAGAGGACCAGCTGGATTTGGTCCGCGCTGACATTATTGACATCCGGTTAGAGGAAATGCGTGACTACCAGGATGCGAAAGAATAAAGGAAGTTGATGAAATGGAACTGGCCAGATAGATAAAATCCGATTTGGCTTTATGTTAAAGTTCATGTTTCAGACTATGTTTTAGCGTGTGTTTTATTTTATGTTTGAGTGTTTGATTCGGTTTATGTTTGAGTTTATGTTTGAGTTTCTGATTCTGTTTATGTTTGAGTTTATGTTTGAATTTCTGAATCGGTTTCAGTTTGAGTTTCTATTGGAGTTTGTGTTTCTAAAAATATTTGAGTTTGTGTTTCAGCTTATGTTTGAAAGTTTATGTTGCATTTTCTGCACTTTGATGCTGTAATTCATAAAAACATAAAAACATAAAAACATAAAAACATAAAAACAGCAAACATATAATAATCCTCATAATAAAATCAAATCAACGAAAGCAACAACTAAAGTAAAACAAAAGATAGTAACAAATAATCGTCCTAGTAGTCATATAATACAAATCCAGTCAATCACTCACGCGGTACTGGTGCGCCAAAAGCGAACACTCGTGCATCTCCTGACGCATCTCCTCTATACTCATCTCGTCCGCTCTCGAATATCAATCAATCACACGATCACATATATCATATAGTCGTGCCTGATATAACATCGCACTCAGGGTCTCTGCAACATGTGAACCAGATGGACCAACCACACTAGGATCAAGCAGGGTGTACCATAAGTGGTCACGGATCCATACGTCGTACAAAGAGGTACTAGGACCTCCTATAGCATATGTGTCACCACGAATCCTCGGGTCAATAATGTGCGACCGTCAGGCGTTCCATGTGGCCTCATCCCCACAAAAAGCGCGTGCTGACACGCCTCATCATGTCTGCTGGTAAAACAACCCGCAACGCCGGTGGTATATCCTGAATGTGCCCAAGCTCTCGAGCGATCCGAAGTGGATAGTACGCCTCAACTATGTCGATCGCCTTCAGCGTGTGGTCAATCCAAGCCACATCGCAGAAAGGGAATTGATCACGTATCATGCGGTAAGGCATGAACCAAACCTCCACCGTAAGTTAATAATGTTTTAAAAACTTTAAGTAATAATAAAATAACGACTAATAAACAAATGTAACAAATCATCATAACTCACATGGTTCTCCTTCAACGAACCCAGTAGCTGTCGGATGTTGATACGAGTCTCATCATCCGCACGATACGGTGAAGGTACATATCGGCAAATAGGGCTCGTAGAGAGTGTTGACCGTAGTAAAAAATGAGGGGAAGTGATCGTATATCCACGTCTCCAACATGGCAATAAAACATGCAATCCCTAAAGTGGAGTGCATGGACGACTTCTAGATGGTGATACAGCTGAGCTAGTATATGCTGGCCCCAGTTGTATCTACGGGATGTCCTATAATGCTCTACAAACTGCAAGTAATCTAACGATATATTTTTTCCCGTCTTGTTCACCAGAATACAACAACCTAGCACGTGGAGCAGAAAACCCCTAGTGACACACTCTACGGTACCATCAGACATGGTATCATCCATAAAATGGAGCTGCATGTACTGCTCACGTAAAAACTGTAAACGAACAGATCTAGCACTACCCTCCCTGTTACGCCCTAACTCAGTCTTAAGTGTATCCTCGGGTATACCTAATGCCCTAGAATACCATGCCAAACGCTATCCATTACTAGGAAATGACAGAATCAAAAAATCATCACCTGTGACCGACAGACCAGTAATAACGTGGACGTCGTCTAACGTCACCGTCATCTTACCAAAACAGAACTGAAAGTTGTTGGTCTCTGAATCCAACCTCTCAAAAAAAGCATCTACAAGGTGTACGTTGGTACTCCAACGCTCCAAGACATCAGTGAGGGGACCGAAGCAAGACATCATTACCTGACGTCTGGCCCTGCTCTGCCCAGTAAGATCCCATGCACGATGGGTACCGTACATCTAATAAGTAGCACCGCGACGGTCGACGAGCCTACATAAAACATCAATAACTTAGACATAATATAAAAGACCATACGCCGTACTTTAAACCAATTATTACTTACTTATCCTCCAAAGATGTTGTATGCCTCGTGTTGTATGTAGTCTGGGTAAATAGCAGGCACATGCGGATTCACCTTCTGAAAAAGTCGATCCAACGTCCCAATTGTATGGGATATAGTAGGGGCTGGAGTGGAAGCACTAGGCCTACGCCTTACAGACCGTGACCGTGAAACAACCTCTTCATGCTCGCTATCACTGCCCGATCCTGAATTACGAAGAGTTGTATGTTGTGTGCAAGGCATGCTGAAATACAATAAATAAAATCATTGTGAATAGACAAGTAACTTTGGGAATAAAAACAAGAGAATGTGCCAAAACGGCCAAATTCGCGAACTGAGCATACACAATTTTGGTGAAATTGCGAACAGACAGTTCACAATTTCACCATTATTGGTTGTGCAAAATCGCGAGCAACCAGTACGCGAGCCTGCATGGGTTGCGAACTGGCTGTTCGCGAACCGTGCAGGATCGCGTACGGGTTGCTCGCGATTTTTCACAACTAGCAACTCCAAACCCTAGAATTCAAATCGACCCCAAATCACAAAATACCCAACCAAATTCAACAAAAATGGTACCAAAACGTTGATAATGAGTCGACTAACACGTATCTACAACTATTTTTTCAAAAACAACAACAACATATACATGAAAATCGGACTTTTGAGGAAGAACCTATAACTCTAAATATCACTAAAAATACCTAAGTAAATTGCATAAAAATTACATGAATAGGTATAGGATTCATACCTTAACATTTTTGTAAGTTCGGATTTGAGAAATCTTGAGTTTGTTTTGGCGGATTTTGAGAGGTTTTGGTGAAGAGAAGAGAGAAAAGAAGATTTTTGGCTGAAAATACAGCTTTTATATCAAGGGTAAATGGGTCATTTTTGGGATCTCATTATAGTCAAATGAGGTCTCATTATAAAAGGGTCTCATTATAGCCAAATGGGGTCTCTATTTAGCCTTGCCCTTGAATTTTATATCCAATCGGACTAACCACACCTTTTTTAACAAAAAAATCAAAATTTTATTGAATAATATTTTATAATTTTGAAAAACTCTATCCGATCTTTTGCTTATTCAGTAATAGAGTGATGGTAGAACCTAACTTGTTAGTTACATTGGATCTTATTAATATAAAAGGTGTAACACTTGACTTCATTTGTCAAGATTCCGTGAATTATTAACAAGAAACTGTTATTTTTTATAGAATTATACCCTTCATTATTTTCAGAATTTGAAATATAGATAAGTGGTTTTTTTCCAATCCACTTGTCCAAGTTCCAAAATATACGACGCTGAGTAACATCTTTTATATACATTAATCTTCTCCAAGTCAGTGATCATTTAATACTTGTTTCAAGTTAAAGAGGATGCCTAGTTTTACAGTAGACAGAATTCATATGTTTGTCGCATAGAGTTTTGTTTTCTCGAAATTAAAACCAAAACTTACAGGCATACGTATCATATAAGTCAATGATTATTCTCACATTCAAACCATCCTCTTTATAGGGTTTACAAAGGTTGTCCCATTTAGCCCAGTGAATAGCATTGTATCAGTTCTAATCTTCCACCAAAAGAAAGAGAGGTAGAGTATCATTTATGTATTTTTTGTCTAATTTTGTTGACGAGTTCATCATATTTACAAGTTCTATTATTATTGTCTATATAGATACATAAGTATTTTATTGGAAATGGTTTATATTTAAAACAGTCGTCTCTTCTAGAGACTTAATCATTTGAGAGCTCAACTTAAGAGAAGTAATTAAATTAGATTTCTCATTATTGATGTTTTTGACGAGAGATGTAAGAAATTGTTTAATATAGTAATGTTGTTCTTAGATCTATTGACAGATATAACAAAGTCATCAGCAAAAGCAAAACATTTTATGTTCATTTAGCTTCTAGTATTGAATATAATTTCTTGATGCTTATTGAATAGGCTATTAATACCTCTGATTATGTAATTCTCATCAATTATAAAGATGTTATGGGAGATCAGACCCCATGTTTAATGGCATTTAGGCCTTTAGAGTAACCATGAAGGTCACCATTAATAAATAAAGAGAAGAATACATAGCTTATACTATTACTGATGAGATTTATAAAGATGCTATGAAAACCAAAGGCTTTCATAACATCAAGTATAAATCTGTGAGATATTTTGTCGAAAGCTTTTGTCATGTCAATTTTTAAAACAATGTTACCACCCCTAATTTTCTTATTTATGTCATGAATGATTTTTTGAGATAATAGGATCTGATCATGGATATTTATCTTATGAACAAATCCTCCTTATTCATGGGATATAATCTTTGGATGATGATAGTAAATCTATCATTAATGATTTTGGATGTAATCCTATTAAAAACAATGCAAAGACTTATTGGTCTAAAGTCTTTCTACTGTTCATAATTTTTAATTTTGGGAATAAAACATATGGCGGTAGCATATATACCATTAGAACCAGATCTACCTTTGAAATATTCTATGATTGCAGATCAACAATCAGTTTTTTATTATATTCCAACAAGATTGATAGAAAGTTGCATTGAATCCATCTAGACCAATAATGCTTTTAGTTTTTAGATTCTTAACATCTTTATGAATTTCATCTATAGTTGGAATAACCATTAATAGATTGTTGTTTGATTTTGTGATTAAGGTATGCGTGATTTCTAATGGGTCAATATAAAGATTAACGAGATTGTTATTAGCTAGAAGGTTTTTAAAATAGTTTATAGCCAGATCACACATCATGTTATGTTCTTCAATCCAAATACTCTAATGTCTAATTCCATTAATTATGATTTTCCTTTATCTTTTCTTAACAAAATTATGGAAGAGATATGTACTGTTATCACCCTCATTGAACCAATTAACACAACTCTTCAGCTCCCAATAAGTTTATTCTATTGCCAAGAGAAGAAGCTGATTAACGGTAACCTTTAGATTTTGAAAGATTTATCTTATCATCAATGCTTTGAGTATTTTAAAACTTATTTTCATAAAAGCTGACTTCTTCTTGAGCTTTGGCAACAACATTAAAGATGTTTACAAAAACCTCATGATTCCAAGACTTAAGATTTACCTTAATTATTTTTAATTTAACCCAAAATACATTTAAGAGATGGCCAAGAATATGGATATTCCATGATTCCTCAATTGTTTGGTAAAAATCAGTGGTTGGTTTCACATGTTTAGGAATTTAAAGAATTTTTTCAGGTTTTAAATTATTGCTTGATATAGTCATAACCGTCGGGGCATGATCAAAACAAGTTTTTGGAAAGCGTTTGACTTGAATGTGATCAAAATAATTTCTCATTTGCGTATTAATAAGAACTATATATAATCTCTTCTAATTCTTATTGTTGGTCCATGTAAATAGGGATCCAATGAAGCCCACATCTTCTAATGAGCAGTCCAATATTGTGTTGTTAAAGTCGTCAAGACTTTATAAGCACAATGTTGAAAAGGACAATTATTTGTTACATTTGTTATACGATTAAAGTCACCCATAACATCCACTCAACTGGATTATTGGATAACTCTCTCAGATTATCCAATAGTGGGAGACTGTTGACCTTGGAACGTTTGGCATATATAATAGTTTTAAATTCCTTGTTGATGTTTAATAAAGCCTTGTTTCGCTTCCATTTTTTTTTTGCATATAGGCTCAGTAAACTATAGGGCCCAGGTTTCTCCTAATTTATGCGTACTAGATCAAACAAATCCTAGTACGCTCGTATGATCCTATCTTACTTTTCGACTTATAAAAGCGTACGAGGGACTTCGGTAACCTACTATTTAATTTTCTACTATTAACTCTTGGGAAAAATTGAACGTTTTTCCTCAAGGGAGGTTTTAGCCGACGAATGGTATTTTACGAGACATATATAGGGCTAGTAGCAAATCAAATCTAATGAGTCTGAATTCTGTCTCCACCTCGGACAGGGTCAGTTCGGACAATGTCTACCTAACCGGACAGGGGCAGCTCGGACACCATCATCTATTGGACTGTTCGAACAGAACTAAAGTACTTAAAACCTAATCATTTCTTGACTAAGCTGTCTGTTCTCATACTTAGAACTAATGGGTCCTTAAACGCGACCCAGGTCCATTAAACACGACCCGAAAGCCCATAAGGCCCAAATATAAGGGTATAAATACCCAACCACCAACATTAAATGAGGGTAATGAAAATTAAATACAACCAGGCTGCTTAATTCTCCCTCTACACTCTACTCAAACATTAAATACTCACAAACTTCCACAAAACTCTAAACAAAAATTACAAACTTACCCTTAGATAGAAATAAACCACACCAAATTGGCGACCACAGTGGGAGAACGATGGTGCCTGAATCTAGTATTCAAAACCATCAGAAAAACCGGTCCAAATGAATCCGGACGCACCAGAAGTACCACTAGCTTTGCTCGAAGTGGTGGGTGAAAATGATGAATACACCATCGAGGAGCGTGATAGATTAAAGGGTGAGATATGAGCTCTGAGGGCAGAGAAAGAAAAAATGGGCATAAAAGAGAAGTCAAAGGAATTAGTTGCTCATCATACTGACAACCCTAGAGAGCATTAGCCTTCGAAGACCCATGCGAGTACGAAGAAGACTCATGCTAGCTCCAAAAAATCTCACCGGTCCAAACCGGTGGAAAGTTCTGATTCAGACTCAGAATCTTCTAGTAGCTCATCGGGCGAGGTTGGAGTTGAAGAGTCCTTATCCTCTAGTAGTGATGAGGGCCGATCTAAAAAGAAACAAAAGTTGATTAAAAAGTATTCAAGAAAAAGGGATAAACATGGGAAGTTAAAAGGGAATATAGGCAAAGGATCATCTCATAGCCGGAGACACGTAGACGGGATGCTCGTGGATCCTTTTGCCTTCCATGATGAACCAGGTGTCTTTGCAACTCCCAATGAGGATACCGTTTTCAGTCGTGGCAGTAATTGGAGACAATCTCCATTGTCTTCCAAGATCCTGTCCGGAAACCTCCCTAAGAGGTTCAATAATACGAAAATGGAGAAATACGATGACAGTAAAGATCCGGACAACCACTTGGTACAATTCAAAAATTTCATGATGAATTTTGATGATGACGACAAGTTGCTTTCTAGAGGATTCTCCCAGTCCTTTACGGGGAGTGAAGTGGTATAATAGCTTACCACAGGGGTGCATCAGAAATTTCGACACATTTTGGGTGGCCTTTCGGAGGCAGTTTGTTGGGAGTAAGAAATTGAAGGGCAATGGGGACATAATTATCCATTATGCCCAAGAGCCGAACGAATCATTGAAAGAATACATAAGTCGTTTTGTAAACACCAAAAATGGGTTGGCTGATTCCTTTGAGCAAGTAGCAATAGCATCTTTGAGGCAGGGCTTAAACCCTGGAAATTTGGCTGATTCAGTGACCAGGAAAAAAACGACGTTGATGAAACAAAGAAAACTAGGGTCCACATGCAGGTGAGGTCTGCCCCGGCTGCACCAAACCCCAATCAAAATCAGTCCGGGAACAAGGTAAGGGAGGCTAGGCAGGGTCATAACAGAGCTAAAGCTCAATCTCAGCCAGCTGCGCCTGCCAAGAATCAGCAATCTAGAAATAAGAGAGGGCCTTGGGTTCAACCGGAGTGGTTTGCTGAGTTAAAAGAAAATGTAGCCACCATTTATGACAAAACTAAGGAAGAAGTACACTATAGAAGGTCGGTTGCACTACAATCCCCTAGGGAGCATCGTAACAATTCCTTCTGTCAGTACCACAATGATACTGGCCATACCACTGATGATTGCATTGCTTTGAAGCAAGAAGTCCAGAATTTGATTGAAAGAGGAAAGTTGGGAGCATATGTTAAAAGAAGAGGAGGAAATAGGCCTGATAATGCTCATCGGCCTGGTCCAATAAATGCAAGCACATCCGCTCCGGAGGGAGCTATGGTGATAGGCGAGAGGTTTGACGTAGAGTCAGAATATTTGGACCCTGATCCAACTCGAAACAGAGTGGGTGCCATTAAGGAACGTTGTAAATCAGTGTCCGGGCTTATTAATTTTTTTGAGTCACTCACAATTTTCGGAGGGGATACCATGACAACACCCACTGCTTCTTCATGGAAGAGGCACGTTCATACATTAGCTACCCAACTTGAGGGAGGCATGACTTCCTATCAATCACATATTCCATTTCCCTTCATTATGTTCGATGAGGATGATTTGAGGGATATAACCGGTCCTTATGAAGATGCTGTTGTGATAGGAGCATCCATTGGGGGCAATGACATAAGACGAATCTTGGTGGATACTGGGAGTTCTGCCAATATCCTCTTTTTAACTTCCTACAAAAAGATGAAAAATCCTGCGGTAATTCAGCGTTCGAACAGATCAATTGTGGGTTTCACTGGAAGCTCAGCAGATGTGATCGGGGAGCTCGAAGAAGAAGTTTTGTTGGGCAAGGGCCCTTTTAAGAAGATGGTTAGAATACTGTTTATCGTGGTGGATTGTCCCACTTGTTACAATGCTATTCTAGGGAGGTCTTGGCTCTCTAGGATGCATGCAGTGGCCTCAATAGTCCACCAATGTTTGAAATATATTGTGCAAGGACAAGTGGGAGTTGTTCGGAGCAGCCAAAAGATTGCAAGAGAATGTTATGCAACAGCACTGGCTCCTCGAACGTTGGGAGCAGTTCGTATCAATGAGGAATAGCAGTTTGAGGGGCTTTCTGGGGGTGAGGGTGAAATTGATGACCCAGAGAGACCCCTGGAGTTTTAATACCGGTCGAAGAAGTTGAAACACATTCTTTGGAAGAGGTAAAAATGTTAAGATAGGGTCCAAAATGGCACCCGAACTGAAGGGTAAAATGTTGAAGTTCTTAAAAGACCATCAGCATGTTTTTGTTTGGTGCAATGCTGATGTTACCGGGGTGCCAGCAGATATTATATCACACCACTTGTCCATCCGAAGAGACATAGCACCTGTGGTACAAAAAAGAAGAGCTTTTTCCAAAGAAAAGGCTGATGTCATAGTTCAAGAGGTCGACAGGCTTACTAAGATGGGGCATATAAAGGCGTTTCAGTATCCTTTATGGACAGCCAATCCAGTCTTGGTGAAAAAGAAAAATGGCAAGTGGCTTATGTGTATTGATTTTACAGATCTTAACAGGGCTTGCCCAAAGGATTTATACCTTGTCCCCCGGATTGATCAACTAGTAGATTCTACAATCGGGAATAAACTACTATCTTTCATGGATGCCTTCTCCGGGTATAACCAGATTCAAGTAGATCCGGAGGATCAGGAGCATACCACGTTTGTCACTGATAGGGGCCTTCATTGTTACAAGGTGATGCCGTTTGGGTTAAAAAATATTGGGGTTACCAATCAGAGGTTAGTAAACAAAACCTTTGCTGATTAAATTGGAAGAAATATGAAAGTGTACATCGATGAAGTGATGGTTAAAATTGTGGACGAAGAGCTACACTTGGCAGACCTCCAAGAAACTTTTACCAACTTAGTAAAAGTGAATTTGAAACTAAATCCTGAAAAGTGTGTATTCGGAGTACAGTCCGGAAAATTCCTAGGGTACATAATAAGTGAGCAAGGGATACAGCCTGATCCGAACCAGCTTAATGCTTTATTTCAAATGGAACCTCCTTGAAATATTAAAGAAGTACAACGGTTGACTGGGAGGTTGGCTGCTTTAAATCGATTTATCTCGAGATCTTCGGACATATGTGCCCCGTTTTTTCAAACTTTAAAAGGTGCCAAGGGATTTGACTGGACATCACAATGTGATGAGGCCTTCGATGAGATTAAAAAACATCTGTCCTCCCCCAAGACTTTATTTAAACATGTTGACGGTGAGACACTCTTCGTATACTTGGCAGTTTCCAGTCGTGCCATAAGTGCTGTATTGATAAGGGAGGTTGATAATTATCCCCGTTCAGTGTATTACATCAGCAAGAGCTTGGTAGATGCAGAAAAGCGCTATCTAAAGATTGAAACGTTAGCACTAGCCCTGGTAATCGCTGCTAGGAAGATGAGGCCTTATTTTCAGGCTCATCCTATTATTGTCCGGACATCCTATCCCCTGAAAAAACGTGTTACAAAAGGCTGATATTTCGAGTAGAATGAGTAAGTGGTTGGTGGAGCTGGGAGACTTCGATATTGATTTTGCTTCTCGAACAACAACCAAAGCCCAAGTTGTGGCTGATTTCTTAGTTGAATTCCACTCAGATAGGGATATAGAGCAAACAACTGAGATGATAAAAAGGTCTGGGTTGTCCGGACGAATAGTGGATCAAGTACTATGGGATGTGGTGCAGGGGTATGCTTGACCTCTCCGTATGGTGACAAAATGTACCAAGCTATATGTTTTACTTTTAGGGCTTCCAACAATGAGTCTGAATACGAAGCTGCTATAGCTGGTTTAAAGTTAGCTCATATTTGTGGGGCCAAAAGGGTCAAGCTGATGAGTGATTCACAGCTTCTTATCCACCATACGCAAGGTCAATCTGAAGCAAAAAAGGAGCAGTTAATAAAATACTTACTTCTTCTCAAAGATGTGGCACTTAAGTTCAAGAGTGTTGTTTATGAGCACATACCCCGAACAGAAAATGAGCTAGCAGACTCCCTGGCGACTATAGCCTATACTGAATCATACCCTTGGATCCATGTGCTGGAGTGCCCTTCCATCCAGCTCAACATGGGCAAGGAAGAAGAAAGCTTCGATGTACAGATGGGACAACCCCAAGATTGGAGGTTTCCTCTCCTCCAATATCTCTCTGATGGCATCTTGCCTCCTGATAAATCAATTGCAAGAAAAGTGAAGCACAAGTCTCGTGGTTTTATCATACTAAGAGATGTTCTGTATAAAAAGTCCTACAGTAAACCCCTCTTACGATGTTTGGGGGTTGATGAATCTCAAACAATCCTCTCTGAATTACATGACGGTGAAAGATCAGCTCATTGTGGATTCAAGGCTCTGACAAGGAGAGTTTTATTGGTCGGTTATTATTGGCCCTCTATAATGCAAGATGCTAAGGAGATGGTGAGGAGGTGTGACCCATGCCAGAGATATAGCAATGAAATTCATATCCCAGTCATCCCTTTAGAGTCAATTTCTGAGCCTATACCTTTTGCTCGATGGGGGTTGGATTTGGTGGGACCTTTACCTATGGCGTCCGGAGGACGCAGGACAATAATTGTTGCTATTGATTATTTTTATTTTTCGAAGTGGATCGAAGCAGTCCCGTTGGCAGTTACAACATCAAAAGCTGTCATAAAATTTATTTTGTCCAATATCTGTTGCAGATTTTGCATCCCACAGAAGATAACAACAGATAATGGGCCACAGTTCGACAACAAGGAAATGGAGAGTTTCTGTGCCTCTAGAGGTATACAACATTGTTTCTCTTCACCTTTCCACCCACAAGCAAATGGTCAGGTTGAAGTGGCTAACCGAACTATACTGTCCGGATTAAAGAAGAATTTAGAAGGGGCTGCTAGAAAATGGCCCAGTTATTTACAAAAGGTTTTGTGGGCCTACCGGACTACACCTGGGGCTGCAACACAAGAGTCACCTTTTGCCTTGGTCTATGGGATGGATGTTATAGCTCACATAGAAGAAACTCTCCCTTCATTTCGAGTTCACAATTTCTCCGAACACGCTAATGAAGTGGCGATCAGAGGTCAGCTCGACTTAATAGAAGAAAGAAGAGTTAAAGCTCACCTTAGAGCTGCACACTATCAGGGTTTAATGAGAAGCAGTTTTGCTTCCAGGGTTAAAAGAAGAGATTTTCAGCCGGGGGATAAGGTGTTAAGGAAAGTCTTCTTACACACTAAAGAGAAGCTGCTCGGCAAACTGGCCCCAACTTGGGAAGGACCTTATATGGTTATTGAAAGGCTTAAACCTGGAACATACTGGCTAGAAGACAAGGATGGAAAGGTTTTGAGTCACCCTTGGAACATTGAGCATCTCCAAATGTACTTGGAGTAGAAACTATGTAAATATTTACTTGTTTAAAAATCCATGTAAATATTTGGGGGCATACTCTTTCCTACCCTGGTGGCGCGGGGAGGTTTTAATGAGGTGTTCGGGCTTTTTTTTATAAAATTTGATGCCTTCTTAAAAATTCGGAGTGTTCTTACTTTGTTTCTTGTCACACCATCCGGATTGAATTAAAGAAATGATGACTACTTAAACATTTGTCATCGGAGAATTTAGACACTCTCGCTTTAGAATATTTATGAAATAACTAAGGGCTGTTTAAACACTAGCCACTAAAATTGAAACAAACTATGAAAGAATGCAAGAGTTGTGCAAAATAAAGACATCTATTAAAATAACTAAAGTGCCTTGGCCATCCAAGGACTTTAAGTTTTCAAAACAAACAGATTTGTCCGAACAAACACCGGACACGGTTACAAAAATGCCTTGGCCTTCCAAGGACTTTAGTTTAATCAAAATAAAAAAACAAAAGATAATTGATATTCTAAGACTGAGCCTTTGAAGATGGCTCAGCCTCACCTGTTTTCTTCTTCTTGGGGTCATCATTCCCCTCACCTGGACTCTCCCCGGTGTTCTCTTCTTCATCGGATGAGGATGCATTGGAGAAGTCATACCTGTCGCCCTCAGCTATTGTATGGAAGGGAAGGTCTGGATACTCTACAAAAGACCATAAGTCTCTTAGATTCCTCTTCGGAAAATTCTCATGAAAAAGCAAGACCATGTCCGACTTCACCTTGTTATACATATCTTCTTGACTGTCAATCACATTGTTGGCATAAGCATCAATCTTGGCCTGGAATTTTACCTCTTGCTCCCTTAGCAGATCAGCCTTGTTCTCTATAGCCTTGGACACCGAGTCTTCGAGGGCGATCTTGTCGTTGGTCAGAGTAAGAATGACTTGATCTTTGGTCTTCAACTCCTCTTTTGAAGAGGTAAGATATTTCTCCAACTCGGACTGCTTTTCCCGGAGGCCTTTGATAGTATCTTCTAGGGCAGCTACCTTGGTGACCCAACCCTCCTGGCTCTTCTTAAACTCCTCGTTTTCTCTCTTCAAAACATCAGCATTTTGGTTGGCAGCAAGGAGGTCTCCGGACAATCTCTCTTTGTCAGAATTAAGGGCAGTAATGATTGCTACCTGACCTCGTACTTGCTTCTCCAGGACCAACACTGGCTGAACGGTACTCAGTATAGAGTGAGTTATAGCCTCTCTTTTACTTGAAATAGTGAAGGTTTTACCATTGAAGGTAACGGTGTTCGAAGTACTTGGAGGGAGATAGAGCCCAGCAAAGTCATCCCTGGGGAGATTTTCAAAGTAGTCCCCAAGCCCCTCAAGCCCTGTAATGTTGACGCCGTCAATACTGAGATCTTCTCCTCCAACCTCATCGGTTCGAAAGTCACCAGGAATCTCTTCTGCTCTTGTTGGATCAGTAGGGTCAACAGGAGGGAGAGGCTCCGAAGGCCGGAGAGAAAGTTCATCACCCCTAGAGGTCTTTTTCTTCTTGGCCTCTCTCTCCTTGCTTTCTGCTCCCCGTTTCCGATCTCTCTTATGAACCCTTGGGGGTTTTGGAGATCCTACTTCTTCCCTGGCACTCTCATGCTATACTACTTCTAGCAGAGCAGCATCGATCTGGCTTGGAACTGGCCCCTCTGGGTTTGTTGGAGCAGTCTCCTCCACTTCGGCAGGGTTAGCCTCAACCGCACTCTTCTTGCCTTTCCCTTTTTTTCCTTTCATTTTACTTGGGGCCTTGGCTCGACCAGGTAAGTACAGTGACCCGTCCGGTGCATGAGTTCTTTTAAGGACTACATCCTGAGGGGGTGGAGTGGTAAGTTCCTCCCAGGTCAAGTCTCTCCAGCCAGTAGTGTTCCAGAGATGGGACCTTGCGAGATTTCCTCCGGTAAAGGAGTCATGAAAATGGTTTCCCCACTTTTCAGCAGCCCAAGTGTTGATCTTGGTACAAGTGGTCTGCCCGGCCTTTAAATAATAGTTGAAGTCTTTGGGCAGCTCTGTCAAGAAAAGAGACAAGATCAGTCAGTTAAACAAATTTGATAAAAATAAACATGAGAATGTAAGGTGGGATTCTTACGATCACTTCGCCATCTGCTGGTGAGGAGACTCGGGTTGACTCTGGCTTTGATCTTCTTCCCATTCTCCCAAGCGCCGCTCACGAACAAGAATTAAGTCCTCCAGTTTCTCTCCGACTCAAGCAGGTCATCCACTTCTTTATAATTATCACCCATGTTGAAGTGATAAAAGGGAATGTGGTGGTTTCTGCAGAGGCTGGCCACAGCTGCGAATTCCTCCATTGCTAAAGGAATTCCGGAGAGCCTGGAGGCCATGATACAGGCCATAAGAGTGTACCAGGCGTTGGGGCTCAGTTGACTAGGGAAAAGTTTGATGAGGTGGAAGTACCTAACTATCTCCGGAGCTAAAGGAAACCTTAGCCCCCACTTAAATAGCTCAGTGAAGATAACTATCTCTCTAAGCTTGCAGTCCATTGGGGTTTCAGGGTCTATGGGGATTCTTATTTTCGCGTTCTCCGGAACCCCCCACTTCGTATGCATCCGGCCCAATTCGGCTGTATGGATGAAAGAATAAGTAATTTTTTGTAAGGTAAGAAGATATTTAACACTAACCTTGTGGAAACAAGGTCCCATTTTCCTTCAAGGATTTCTGGTAGATCTGGGTGCCTAAGGCATAGTTTTTCTTTGCCTTTATCCTTCTTGGAAGCAACATCATCACTAGTTTGTCTGGAGAGTTCGGACTCGAACGAAGCCTCTTCGATAAAATCCTCCATTATTTCCTCCATTACCGAGGAGGGGTTTTCAGTTGTCTTTGGGAGGGGGGAATTAGAAGTTGGTTCAGTCTGACCTCCGGACTGTTGAGCTCCAATACTTTCCTGGACTCTGGCCTCCGGATGTGGCTCAGATGTGGTGGTTTCTCTTCGGAGGCTTGAGCTAGTGGCCTCCGGTCCGGACAGCCTGTCCTTATGTACTTTTATGGGTGCCTCTGACCCTATATTGCAGTCTTTGGCCCCTGATTTTGAAGGGGTGCCTTTGGAAGCCTGCCATTTTACCAGCCGACCTTTTCTTCGATCGAATAACTTGTTGGGAGAGATATCTGCATCTGACCCCATGGCAATAAATGGTGAAGGATTTTTGAAGCTGGTAACTGTTTTCCCTGGTTCAACAGTGGGCTCTGATTCTTGAACCGACGAGCCTGAAACAATAGGAGAAAGGTTGGTTTGAAACAATCTCCTCGGTTTGACACTTCTGGTTGAGGAGGAGCCCTGGTCAGGCTCTGTGTTTGAGATCACTGGTTTGTCAATAGGGGAAGTAGGTAGGCCTGCAGCAATGCGCCTCTCCCGTTCAACTTTTTGTGCCTTTTCTAGCTCTGATAGATTAAGTCACCCGCCTTTGATTAAAGCGTTCCTAGCTGTGAACATAAACTCACAACCAAAGAGAAGAATTTGTGTTTGAGAGAGAAAGCTCTGAAAATTAGCAAAGTAAATATGAAGATGATGGTAAAACAGTGGAGAAGTGATTAATTTATAGTAAACACCCAAAAAGGTGATTTGATTCCTAGGAGAATTCGAAATGATTTGCAATGATTAAGGAACCGGTGATGATGTCATCTTCATTAAATAAAGAGGTTGCTTTTCAGAGAAGGTGGGAGCGAAATTCTAGGTAAAAAACGGTTAAAATAACGAACCAGAGAGAGACACGTGTCCCACGAACTATGCCAAGAAACCGTTTAAATTCAAGGAACCTTTTTCAGTCCGGATAAAACTATAACACAATTCGAAGGACCTGTCCGGATGTAACCGTCACTAGCAACGGACTGTTTTTTAGGTCTTGCCAAAAGTTTTTGAAAACCACCTAAAAAGGGGGCTCCTGATGAGTCCGGATTCTGTCTCCACCTCGGACAGGGTCAGTTCGGACAATGTCTACCTAATCGGACATGGGCAGCTCAGACACCATCATCCATTGGACTGTTCGAACAGAACTAAAGTACTTAAAACCTAATCATTTCTTGACTAAGCTGCCTGTTCTCCTACTTAGAACTAATGGGTCCTTAAACTCGACCCAGGTCCATTAAACACGACCCGAAAGCCCATAAGGCCCAAATATAAGGGTATAAATACCCAACCACCAACATTAAATGAGGGTAATGAAAATTAAATACAACCAGGCTGCTTAATTCTCCCTCTACACTCTACCCAAACATTAAATACTGACAAACTTCCACAAAACTCTAAACAAAAATTACAAACTTACCCTCAGACAGAAATAAACCACACCAAAATCTATGGAGTCATAACAATTTGGCTAGACCAAATTGGACAAGACATAGGCTGAGAACAACACACCACATATATTCGTTAAAGCCAAAATCTCTTTAGCATGGTCAGTTAGATCTGCACAATTCAAACTCGTAAGATAAATTTCTCATCCAAGCCATACGGTCTCGGTCAACCACAAGATTCGATATATGATCATTCGTGCGAAATATATTATGGGCACAAAAAATTAAATCATAGAAGGTTATAGTACGTCCACACTTGGAATATTTCTACTCATCTTTCAATCCATTCGCAAGGACTAGGGGGCTACTAACGAGGGCTAGATTTATAATATATTTAAACCACATCTACAAAGGGGATTAACATGTAACTTACCTGAACCCTAACATTATAAAAGACTTGGCTTAACGCTAACATATGTATCGTGACTGAACCTTCAGGTACACACTTAAGTAGCACATTTTGTCTTATTAATGTCACTAAATATGTGATATAATATAAATTTACTATGTAATAAATATAAATCTTATAATTGTAACCAAGCTATAAGAGTTCCACCGGTTAGTTCATTGAGGTTTAACAACGAAGACATGTTTGTGCACCAGAAAATTAGTGAAATAAGTTCCATAAACTGTTTACAGTTAAGAACCTTATCCGCTCCATATTTTAATAGATGAATAAATCTTTCAACCCATATAGTGATACCTTCCAATTGGTTGTTTATGAAGAAGACTTAAGTTTTGCTGCCATGACATTATCTTCAACTACCCTTTTTCTTCTTAATAGAAACCGAGTGCCAAGAAGAAAGTGAAGGTGGAATGTTTAAACATCCATCTAAAGATAAACTGAGGCGAACCTTTTGAAGGTTGAAGGATCAAAGAAATAAGTAACAAAAAATGGAAGGTTTAATTGTTCATAAGGGGATTATCACTATTGTTGATGGAGGCTCGATATGGGTAGCTACTTTAAATAAAGTTGATAGCTTTAGAGGCTTAAATGACCCCTATAAGAGGGTTCATCTAACCAGGAACTCAAGCGATCCTAGAGGTGAAATGATCTCAAAGGAGAGGAAAACATCTCGCTCTATATGCATACAATTTTGGCTAAGTTGTCGCTTGTTACGCCACTACTTCAACGAGCAATATCGTGTGTTCTAGAAATTTTTTAATCAAAGTATACACATGCAAACTTTTCCTCAACATTGAGGTATAAATTGTTTAAGTTTAGGTACTCAATGTTTACTTTTTTATTGGAAAAAAAAACATTTTTTATCTGCTAACTTGTGCGGTTTTCAAGTAGGTTTCGTTTTGATTGTGTGAACTACATATTGGTGTAAGTTGGATGCGATATATTATTTTTTAACTTATGGTAACATATGGTAGACCTTCTAACAGATTTTGACACTACACTTTTTGCTGAAGTCTTCTTAATATTATGGAAGATAAAAAATAGTTTACGTATCCCATTTATCGAAGTCTTACCGACAAATCCTTTCTTTATTGTAGGGGATTTTGAGAAAAAAAATCCCAAGCGTACATTGATATCCTTGAGTTAAACATTAGTCACATAAATGAAAAATATGTGTATTAACTAGCTGATTTTGTCAACTCCTTGTTAAAACCCTTCATACGCCATTAGGGTAGTAAAAAATGCACGACGAGTCATTAGATCCGAATAATAAATAAATAAAAATAAAACAAAATACAAGAGTTATAACTTTATGAAAAATAAAGATTCAAATGTTTGATGTCACTAGTTTATAGGTCTTTGCCTTAACCTTTTTTGAGACCGTATACAATCTTTCCTTATTTGGTTAAAATATTTTTGTCCTTATAATCTCTAGTGTGTTGGAATACCTTTATGAAGATTGTGTCTCATATTTTGAACTCACGAAATTGGATTTGGGAACAATACCTAATGTACATTAGAGTTTTCTAGTGATGGAACCTGGGATAAGTCGTATTATTTTTATCTTTATGACATGTAACTCGATCATTGTTGTGGTAGTATTGCTTTATGTTGAATAAAAAGTGATTAAAAAATAAGGTAAGACGGTGACGGCGTAGCCAACTGCACTCATGCCATAAACTAATGCGAAATTAGTTTTTGCATTAGTAATTTGAGGGTCGTTTTATACACTCATAAGACTTTGATTTGTTACTTCTTGTTTGATATTAGAGTAAGGATTGATAGGCATTGAGAAGTTTTGTTGGATACCTTTCGTTCGACAGAAAGAATCTACTTTTACATTATGAAAATCGAAGGCCATTATCATTCGTGATTATGCTTGGCATACCAAACCTATATCAAATGTTAGATTTAATGAAATTGATTATATCATATGCCCTTATTCTTGTTATTAAGTTATGTTTTTACTCACTTGAAGGAGTATTCTATTTTGAAAAAAATATACTAACGTCCTCTATGAGCGAGAATGTTGTAGCCAAAATAGTTCGATGCATCAGTCCTAAAGCCTTGAACTCGACCTAGAGTTAGAGGAAGCATTATAAGGTTTAGTTTAAAGTTGTAGAGCAGGTGGGTGAGGTTGCAGCTGAGGGTTGGCTCGATGTTCGAGAGCTATGGTTTGCACAAGCCTGATCTCTCTCTTAGTAACATGGTGGTTCCTATTTCCAAAAAGGTTTAGAAGTCTTTTATATGTTATTCTCCACCGATGATGGCTCGTTTTCGGAGAAAAATAGCATTCTCACTATTAGTGGAATGGCATACACTGATAGAATGGAAACGATAACGATGTCGAGTTTGGCGGAATCCTAAGATATTTATAGCTTATATTCGGGACAAAGTGCTGCAAAGAATCTGAAACTCCATCATCTCTTTGAGTTGTTTCCATCTCCGCATAAATTTAATTAAATTTGACTTGAGAGGTGGAAGTCTGGAGACCACATTCTCCATTGGTTCTTGAAAGTTTGTTAGTTTTGGCATGTGAATCCGTTGTTGCTCTTCTGACCGAGCTTAAAGTACTATTAGGTTAAAGAGGTTTCCACACCCTTGATGGATGACACCCATATCCCTCTAATTCGGATGCTTGCATAAGGTTCTGCTACCTTGAAAATACCATACTTAAAATAAAAAATTATGATTAAAAATTAATAAAAAAATAAGATCATAAATAATCAATAAATTATATAACTATATATTTTAAAAAAAAAATTAATTATTAAAAATCTAATCTTTCATGTACACCATTCACGAAATATTAAAATTTGTTAGGCTAACCAAACTTACATAATTAAGTTAAACTAAATTTTATTTATAACTTACTCTATTATTTTTTGTTGTTTGTTTTTGTGTCTACGCATCTTTATTTCAACCATGAACTATTTTATCATGGTCAAATAAGAGATAATTTTTTTTTGTAATTAAATAATTGAATTAAATAAATATTTATTTTATACCATATCGGTGACAAAATTAAATTGAATTATATCAATGAAATGTAGATAATTTATTTTTGTACATGTGATCTATTTATTCGTGCACTATTTGTATTATATTTGTAAATTTAAATTTAAATTTATAAATATACTAACTTTTGTTTCAATGAACTCCTCATTTTTATAATTCAATTATGTAAGCCTATAAAATTTATATACTTTAACCAATGTTAGATTTTATATTTTTTGTTTCAATGAACTCCTCATTTTTATAATTCAATTATGTAAGCCTATAAAATTTATATACTTTAACCATGTTAGATTTTATATTTTAAATTAATAGTTTTTTAGTTTAGTGGAAGTTATTATAACTAGTCAATAATAGTTAAACGTTAAAATCGATTTTTAAAATAATGTACTAAACTATGAAAAAAATACGCTATATAAAGTTTAATATTGATTAAAATTACGGTAATAATAATATTTATAATTACCATAAGAATAAAGAAACTAATATTTAATTATTATTTTTAAAATTATTTATATAAAAGTTGAATAATATAAAATATTGAGGAATTGCACCTATAATACCCACTCAACTATTCAATTGTCATCTAGTATCCAAAGGTTTGATGTATTATCACTTACTCCTTCCATTCCATAATATAGGGCGTTTAAGGTTTTGGAACATAAACCAATAAATACAATGATTATTTCTCTCTCTTATAAAAGACAAGAAGCAATCTAATTCTATTGGGTCAAAGTTATTAATTTAATAAAAAGAAATAAACAATAAAATATTATTGGTAAAAAAACATTAATGGCTGCATTGATATTACCAAACGACAAGTAAAAGGGAATTTTTTTGTGTTTTCTAAAACTACCTATATTAGGGAACGAAGGGAGTAATAGTTAACTCAACTACCTAATTGTCACTTAATACTTAACATTATTTTAATACCATAACTACCCTTAACCCACTATATAAGTAGAAATTCTGTTTTCTTTCTCCTTTTGTAGCTTTTAAAGATTTGAATTTGTTGGCCGTTCTAACCACCTAACTTTACAAACCACTGTGAACCACCAAGAAACCACAATTTTCAAGTGATCGGAGTGTTAGAAGATCTGTTTATTTCTGTAACTTCTATATAAAACCTATCTAACCACTGTTTTCTACGTACAGGAGCTGATCACTCGTTATTCGACATTGTTGGAATCTGTTGTTTTTTAGTTTACGTGTTGCTTTTAAGTAATCGTGATTAACTACCGATTTCAAAATTATTTGTTGGATTTGTGAGTTATAATAGGTGTTATTCTAATGTTTATATTCTTTCATAAATCTTGTTCGAGCTTTTCTCTAGTTTTTTTGTTTTTGTTTCGAGTGATCTGTGCTAATTTTGTTAATGTTTGTCGTTCATCCTTGTTTAACTAGTTATATACTCATTTTTAGTGTATTTGATGTTGATTTTGAATGTAAAATATGTGTAGACTATGATTTTTAGTTGTCCAGGCATTCCCGACAAAAACTGCGAATTGTATTATGATTTTTAACGTAGTAGATGCAAATTGTGTGATGTATTTAATTTGGAAAATCCGAATTGTTCTATGATTTTTAACGTAGAGGTTGCGAATTGTGTGATGTATTTGATGAGGAAGATGTGAATTGTTCTATGATTTTTAACGTGGAAGCTACGAATTGTGTGGTATATCTAATGAGCAAGATGTGAACTGTCTTACCAACTCTCAGGGTTTCATGAGAATTGCATACATCTCTCAGGATATGCTGCGAATTACAATTATAAGAGTTACAAACAACTGCCAGGAAATCCCAGCGTTACAAACAACTCGCAGAGAAGGATGCGAATTGGTCAATTGTAGACTAAAACTGTGAACAATTCGCAGCTTATAGTTATGCACAACTCGCAGGAGAAGATGTGAGTTGCTCGATGCAGTAACTAATAACTTGCACTGTTTTTTTTGAATTAATAACTAATAGCTTGTTCAGTGCAGGATAAGGTATGTCTAAATCACGAGTTTGTATTTTTAAACATGGTCACCAAATCGTGCCTTTCATGGAGTTTGAAAGCTTTCAAAGTATCCAAGAGTATGTGGAGAACACATGGGAAAAGCTTGTCACATGTGACTACCTAATTACCTACTCCTGCGGGGATCACAATAATTGTTTCTTTAATAACCAGAAAATTTTGTTGGATCGGTGTTATATCTTGATTTGGAGCGTTTAAAACAGGTTAGTTTTCTCATAGAACAACACATCTTCGATAAAGGTTCTAGTGATAAGTTTTCTGGTGAAAAGAGTTCTGGTGATAAGAGTTCTTGTGGTAAGGGTTCTGGTGTAAAGCGTAAAGACCGTAGCATAAATTTGGGAGAACCATCTCTTAATCAACTAGTTAGCAGGGAGAGTAGTAACAGCTTAGTTAATTCTGACCAGAGAAAAAAACAACTTGTTACTGCTGGTTGGGCTGATGCTATTATAGGAGTGAGTCAAGATTTTGAAGAAGGTACTGTAGGTCTTAGGTTATCTTTGTGCAAGTTTTATTTAAAGCATGGTTTTGCTTTCAAATACTTGCACAACACAGCAAACAAGATCACTGCTTATTGTGAAAATAAGTTCACAAGCATATGCAAATGAAGACTTTATGCATCTATTGATTCCAACATCGGCTTGATGACGATCAAGAAGTATGTTCTGCACCATACTTGCAGTCCCATTTTCTCCCAGAAACATAAGCGGCATAGGCATTTGACATCAGATTTGATTGGGGAGGAAATTCAAGATTCTCTCCAGACCTGCCATTCATTGACAGCAAAAACCATACAATCGACTGTCAAACAAAATTACGGTCTTGGCATCTCTTACCGTTTGTCATGGAATGCTTTAGAGAAGGAAAGGAGGGGAGTTTTCGGAGATAGTTTAACTTCTTTTAGTTTACTAAGCGAGTATTTTACACAATTGAAGAGCCGCGATATTACTACAGATTGCCGGTTAAAGTTATCAGCTGGAAACCGCTTCAAGCATTGTTTTGTAGCATTAGGTTCATCCCTTCAGGGTCTCCATTCATGTCGTCCAATGTTGTTTATCGATGGAACCCTCTTATATGGAAATTATAAGGGTACCTTGCTTACTGCCTTAGCAAAGGAAGGTAATAATGGTTAGTTTCGTGTAACTATTTAATCTGAATGATTAGGATGTTTTGTTGGAAATTTGTAAAAAATTCGCATCCTATAGTTGCACACAACTCTTAAGGAATCCTGATATTTCAAAACAAATCTCATGAGAGGATGCGAATTGGAGCAGTAACTTGATATGCAAACAACTCTCGGGAGAGGATGTGAATTAGGCTATTGTAGACATAAAACTGTGAACATTTCGTAACTTATGGTTGTACACAATTCTTAGTCTATATTTGAAAGCAATTCTCAGGAAATCATGCGAATTGTTTACATTTTTGACATGCTTGAGTTATATTATATTGTTCATTTGCTCTTGGTATAGTTAACATTGAAGATTGTGACAATTGGATGTGGTTTTTGGGGTGTTCAAAACCTCATTTGTTGGAGTGCCAAATCACATTTATTTCAGACCGTCATTTTGGTATCGTTAATGCTGTTTCTGTCTTGTATCCAAACTGCTATCATGCGTAATGTTATTTCCATCTCATGTAGAATTTGAAAGCAAAATTGGAACACGCTAACATAGACTATAAAAAAAGGATGTTGAATTTCTTCTATCGTCTTGCTTTTGCTTCCAGTCAAGACCTTTTTAAAGATATACTAACAGATTTTCTATGTAAAGGTGGTGACATAATTAGTGATTTCTTGCTAATTTACCCCCGGATAAGTATGCGCGGGCTTACGTTAAAGGGGAACGATACGGGTCTATGGCTTCTACTGCGGTGGAATCTTTTAACAATCAGATCAAAAAATATTGCGGCCTACCCATTGTTGAGTTTATTGACTGAATTAGAGTCTTGCTTATAACTCCAGTTTCACGAAGATACGAAGAGAGTTTAAGCTGGAGTACTAATTTGTTCCCCGAGTATGAGAAGAAGCTAAAGCAGAATGTTGACATGTGCCGAACTTGGGTAGTACGTAAGTCGTCCATAGTCATGTTCGAAGTCTTTTCAAATCCTGTGGCTTTTGTTAATCTATTAGATTTTAAATGTTCTTGCGGATCATGGCAACAATAGTGTTTTCCATGTCCTCGCGCTTTAGCGGTAATACAGTATACCGACCAAGATTCCTTTACGATAATAGAGCCCTTCCTTATGGTTAAGAATTACAAGGAAAGTTACTTTTTCAGCATACCAGCTATAACCAATTTTGGTGAAGGGTCCAGCCCTAATGATCCTTCGTTTGTTGAAATTCTTCCTCCGAACGTTAAAAGACACTCCGGAAGGCCTAAGAAAAAAAGAATCCCCTCCAGAGGAGAAACCTTAACCAAGCAGTTGAGGTGCGGCCGTTTTTCGAAATGAGGCCATAACAGGAGGACTTCTGATGTTCCAATTTAAAGACAATTCATGTTGTGGACAACTCTCATTGGCCATATTGATTTGTAATACTGTTATTGTTGTGGATAATATACTAAATTTTTTTACAGTTGTTTGTTCATTTACACATATTATTTTTGTTTGTATTACAGTAATGAAATGCTAGGTGTTTGGTTAATATAGCTATTTTTCCCAAGTAACTTCAAAGAACATAATTTCACGTAATTCGCATGAAACACCGCGAGTTGCATGTCATTCGCATCGACTATTGAGAATTATGTGCAAAATCTAGATTTCATATTCCAAACATCTCTTAAGGATTCCTGAGATTTGTTTGCAACTCCCAATATGATGCGAATTATTTTAATCTAGAATATCTATAGGAATAATATTGGAAACAACATCTCAGGTTTTCATGCGAGTTGTTTGCAACTCCAATAGGATGTGAATTGTTCGCATCTCCACTATCTGTGAGAATAATATTGTCAAATAACATCTCAGGTTTTCATGTGAGTTGTTTGCAACTTCCAATAGAGTGTGAATTGTGTTCATCTCCACTATCTTTGGGAATGCCAAACAACATCTCAGGTTATCATGCGAGTTGTTTGCAACTTCCAATAGGATGTGAATTGTGTACATCTCCACTTTTTGTGGGAATAATATAGCCAAATAACATCTCAGGTTTTCATGCGAGTTGTTTGCAACTTCCAATAGGGTGAGAATTGTGTGTTAATATTTCCAAATAACGCACATGGTCTCCTAGGAGTTGTTTGCGACTACTAATAGGGTGCGAATTATTCACATTATTTCACGTTCACACATTCACACATTCATATATGATTAAAAGTTTATACAAAAAAATGGATTACAAAAAAAGGATTGCAGGCTTGATGCACTAACAAGTTTCAAATAATCACTACAACTTTAGTGTTTGTTAGTTGCATTCCAAAAAAAACAAAAAAAACAGAAGCAGACACTATCAGTCATCACTAAAGGATTCTTCACCTTCTTTCTCTTCTTCATGTTGGTGATCAGCCTTTCCATTGTGCTCTTCCTCCTTGTTATCTACATCCATTATGCTTATATATTTGGTCCTCGATGGACCAGCATCGTCCTCCCTCTCCCTTTTCCCGTTTGGAACCTCTGCACTCTGAGTTGGAACCTCTGCTGACTGAGGTGTAACAACCAGAGGAACCACTTCAACTGGTTCAGAGTCAGTAGAAAAGTACAAGTCGATATCAAAGTCCATAATAGAGGTTGGGCTGTTTGATGGTGTCGTCGAAGTGATTAAGTCTGAGCTTATGTTAGTGGTTATGCAAGACCAGGAGTCACCTAAAGAACCAGAGGAGGTGGAAGTTGACATGATTGGAAATTGAAGATGTAAAAAGTGTTTAAAAATATAGAGTTTGTTTAATTTATATCACGATAAGATGCGAACTGTTTAGTGGTAGTTTTCTCAGCCTATATCAGGATAAGATGTGAACTGTTTAGTGGTAGTTTTCTCAACCTATATTAGGATAAGATGCGAACTGTTTAGTAAGAATTTTGTTTTTTATACATACCAGGCAAAGATGCGAATTGTTCATATACCAACTATTCTTTAATGTCAGTTCGAAAATTTCATACATTGCACATTTCTGAAGCAAAAAAAACTCTATATACCCCAAAAAATTACAAGAAATATATGTACAAAAAAATCATATTGTCATACATAAAAACTATATTACTACTAGTACGAGTTGGTGTCACCATCATTTAGGAACAAATAAAACATTTCCGCTCTGAAGTCTTTTACCATATCTTTATGGTAAGTCTCCTGCATACATCCTCGTTGGGTAATATCTCTAGCGTATTGACAGACAAAAATACCACAGTCAAGGGTGCCTGGTTTTTGTTGTGCGATTTTTATGTTATTTCTCACCTTCCACCCTGTCTTTGTAGTAAGTATGTATTCTTTATCCAGTAAATACTTAATTTGGTTATAATAATTCGTGTTAGAAATCAGCAAAATACTTATACTGTGGATGCCAAACAATTCGCAGCTTATATTGGGAATTGTTTGGCAAACCAATCCAAAAGTATTGCAAACAATTCTCAAGATATGCTGTGAATTGTTTGGAACTCTAACGGATTACACTTTCATACAAATCTCAGGACTTTTAGTTGCAAACAAATCTCAAGAAAAACTGAGATTTGTTTGCATTTAAAGACAACTGATTTGGGCATTGTTTTTAAAATGTGTTTAACAGTAATTGTATCAGTTAGGTATTTTAACATATGTGTCGGTGTCTTTGTTGTGTGCTCCTGTGCTTTGAGTTTAGGCAGTAGTGGGTTGTATTTTGTTGCTATCCTAACGTCTATATCAATGACGAGAAACATCCAATGGTTGACTTGGTCCGGCTTCTTGCTGCATATTGGAATGAAGATGAGGTTGTAGTTTCCATCCACTTTACAAAAAATATCGTCGACTAATTTTTTTTATTTCCAAGCCTATTTCCATTTGATGCTGCATTCAAGAAAGATTACATTACAACGAGAACATGCAACGTTTTTATAGTTTATAGCTAAACTTACCGTAGTCATGCCCGAAATCAGTACGCAGTCACATTTCACTCATGGAATAGCTTTGCATGGAACTTTGAAATTTACTTCTTCGAGCATCTTTCGAATCCAAGCGTCCATAACCTATGAAACGAGTTGTTTATTTACGTCAAATATACGAGATCTGTTTGAAACATTCAAGAGAGTTGGTTGGCAATTGGATACATTTACGTCCAGCTCCAGTTCGAAAGGTAGCGCCAACATATCAGTCATTTGCACACTAATTATGTAGGAAAATTTGGTCAATGGTA
This sequence comes from Limnanthes douglasii subsp. nivea, assembly GCA_036936605.1. Lineage (NCBI taxonomy): Eukaryota > Viridiplantae > Streptophyta > Magnoliopsida > Brassicales > Limnanthaceae > Limnanthes > Limnanthes douglasii. Next base: position 352,912,224 of record JAUPFV010000002.1, on the reverse strand, counting down.
AGTTCCATACTACTTGATCAATGGAGTCTTCACTGACTTTAGTTATCTGTATTTTGTGGTATTCACCGAAATCGATACGGTCAGTTGTTTGTGTTTTCTTTGGCCATTCGGTGAATGTTACTTTTGGCGGTGGACATTCTGTTATAATTATCTCTTCCTCTTCCTCTGCCTCTGGATGCTGTGTTGGTGTCAGTAGATTAAAAGTAGGCTTCTCTATCTCTTTACTTGACTTGAGCTTATAAAATAACAAAAATTAAAAGAGAGTGTGTCTAGCATAATAATATTAACTTCCCCAAACAAGTCGCATGATAACATGGGAATTGTGTTCAGTTCTAATTGAATATAATACAAGATAACTATCAGGATAACATAGGAATTGTTCGAGTTCCCAATAAAATCGAATGTTAAACGATTCACAGAATATCCTGATATTTGTTTATAACTCGTAATATACATCCACACAAGTCTCATGATATGCTGCGAAATAATAAAAATAGCCCTAACCACACGGTCAGTTACAACCAATGTCGTTGACTGTTTCGGCGTTATCTCTGGATCGTGTCGGTAAAAATAATTTATGTCATCCTCTGACATATTCTCCAAAGACCTTTGTATTACGCTATCGAACTTAAGATTATCAATTTCATTTAAAAATGTCTGTGAAACTTGAGTGTAAATACCATCAATAGATGCATCAGGTAAACATACTGTGTTATTGTTCGACTTTGGAGCTTGCGGTTGTTTCGGTACTGGTACTACAATTTCACCTTGGCTTAGAAATTCTGACTTTGCATAGGCCATTGTTGGTCTTTGAGGCACATCTCCATCTCGGTTTTGGTATTCTAATGGTGCTTCTCCCTGGCTAAGTAGTTCCATCTTCTCACAGGGATTGACAAATTCTAACTCTTCCGGAGTTACGTCTTGTGTTAGCCTTTCTCTCTTTGCCAAGGCTATGTGTTGTAGTTCTTCTTCTTCTTCTTGATTATGTTGTTTTTGTTCTTCTTGTGGGTGTTGTTCTTGTTCTTGTTGTTGTTACTACTGCTCACCTAGATTTTGTTGTTCTTCTTGTGGGTTATCTGTCGGCCTGTTTTTTCATACAAAATTCAAAATAAAAAGGTGGAGGGGTTAAGTATACTGCAGTCTGAGTTACAAACAGGTTGCATGCTAACATGAGAGTTGTTTGAGATCAGAATATCAAACAAGTCGCATGATGACCTGAGAGTTGTTTGAGATCAGAATATCAAACAACTCCCATGATACCATGCGATCTGCATGATACCCAGATCTATAGAAAACAAGTCTCAGGATATCCTGAGAATTGTTTGGACTACACAACATTCCTGAGATTTGTTTGAAAGTTATCCTAATGCGAGTTGTTTGAATATGTATACAACGAGAAAACCCCTGACTGTTTTAAATACATACACTGATTTTATTTGAATATGTATACAACAATAAACATTAGTAGATAGACAATTTCATCACAACAATATATTAAGATGTTTGAATCTTATTGTACTTTCGATCCACTTACATCTTCACGGCTATCTGCGTCTGTACGTCCAAATTATTCCGCTGCCACTTCCTTCTCACGAGCTTCTACCTCTTTAGCTTTTTATTTTTGGCAGCCTACCTCCTCTGCTATGTGAAGTACGAGTTGTTGGTCATTCGCAAGAGACTCGTGTCTTTCTTTCTCCTTTAGAGGACTGAGACCTGTCACTGTCTCTTGTGTATGAGGAGACTTGTCTGTGTGTCTCTTCATGGTGTCCGTCTTTGTGGATACCAACAACTCTTCCTGTCTTTTACTAGATGGTACCGGTACGGGTGAATAGTTCCCATCAGCATCCTTCTCTTCCGGCAGTACTCCATCATGCTTTTCAGTATCTTCCATTTTCCCGTCCTGATTTGGGTCCTTATCCTGAATTTCATCTGGCACAGATGCCTAAAATTTAGTGGACGTCGCTTTAGATGATAGTGTTGGTAGTCTAGGTCCCTTCTCAATTGTAGGGCTTCCAATCTGGAAAATTGGGTGAGTGAGAGCATTGCGGAGTTGTTGTGCTTCAAGCTCCGCTATCTTCAATTTTAATTCTTCTAGCTAATAAAGTAATAGCAGACGTATTATAACATATTCCGTGCTGATTAAAGCGATTAAATCTACGTTTATGTAAGGCTCAATTTCATACTTACTTATTTCGCTTGTTTGTCTATTTTCCGCTGGTACTTGTTCTTATCGTTGTACGTCTTCAAATGCTTCGATGTACCTACATTTCCAGACTTATTTGGAGTAGCTGCTCTGTGTTTTAGGATAAAATTACCGATTGTGTCACTCATACTAGTGGTGCCTTCGTCCTTGGGCTTCTACTGGGATGTTCCGATTAGCGTTGGTGGAATCACTAGCCGGGGGACTCTTTGTGGTTGGGGTCTGACTGATATCACATGATTGGATTCTTTCTGTTTTTGTGATGCCCGTTTTCTTGGTTTTGGGGATGCACTTTTCTTCCTTTTCTTTGGTCTTTCTTCTGGTGAAATCGATTCAGTATCTGCATCTCCACTACCTACTACTCCTCTGAATACTTTGCTTTCAACCTCAGTAAGACATAGTGGACCTTCCAAAACCTACCAAGGGAGGAACATGAAAGTAAATAGCTGCATGCGGTTTGTTTGGAAAATATCAGGATATAGACTAACTTTTTTTTGCAAACAACTCGCATGATATCCGGATAGTTGTTTGGAACTCCATCAGCTTGGAGTTGCAAACAACTCTTAGAATACCATGCGAATTGTTCTCAACTCTATCATCTATTAGGTTTCTAAAATCTCTCATGTTTTCCTGAGCATTGTTTGTAAATTATTAGCTGCGAATTGCTTGATACCTTAATTTAATAGAATATCATATAAAAATCAGGATAGGCTGCGAATTATTTGATACCCCAATTCAATACCTATATAGATCACACCTGATCATCTTTCAGATTGGGTATTCTTACAAGCAGCGACATGGTCGATGATAGGCACTTTAATCCCCACCATTTGAAAAATCTTGGGATCAAGGTTAGCTTTAAAAACTCTAGCCAAATTGTTAAGTGCTCCGTGATGAAAGGTTGTATCAGGACAAGTATTATCATCAAGATGCTCTTGTATATAACTATTATTTATACTAAATAAATAAATATTACAATTAGAAGGGCGACGCAACTAACGAATCTATCAGGTTTTTGGATAGCTAAGCAACTCCTGATAGACTGGGGAAGCTTAAACACTATTGATCAGGACCAGTCGTAATCGTTTATTCTGCTGAGGTCTTCAACAAAATAAATCACACTCCAACCTAAGATATCGCCAGATACTGAGTATAATAGGGTTGAGCACAAAAACAGTATCAATAGTCGTGCAACACCTTCCAACTCATGCTCCCCCCTTCGTTTATAGCTCTTTCTATACATGCCTGTAAAACCCACGACAACATGCTATGTTAGTAAAGTACAACATCCTGCTTATAAGATGAAGTCCATTTACAGGTACCTTTAAAATAGAGTTCGTTATGGTTTTAGTATTTTTCGGTCCTATCTTCCTCGACGTTTCACCCATGAAGTATTTCTTCATCATCCTTGATTCGTTCTCCTTGCCATTTATGTATCTGCTGTGGAATGCTATAGCTTTCGTTAACGGAATTTCCTCTGTGTCGTGCTTCAGCCTGAATATGACCTTCACATCATCCGTCGTTAGCTTCATAAACTTTGACCCAAATCGGAAGGTGTCTTCATCGACGAAGAACCTCTCCACAACATACTGAATTTTCGAATAGAATTTCTTCTTTGGCAGCTCTGCCACATTTCAGAGGTCGAACGACATTTTCAAAAGCGTGTAGAAAGGTGTGTTTCTTGTAGCTTCGATGTGGGTAGTGGTAATATGCTGATCATTCAACAGTTTGAGAAGGCTCACCAATCCTGACCTGTAATAGCTTGGTTTTGTTGTCATACTTCCTGCACAAACACAAATCATCATTTGCATGCGAATTGTTCCTACAAATGAACTTTATCAGCTTGTATTCTCACACAATTCACATGACAAGCTGTGAATTGTTTGCAAATACAAGTTGCGAACTGTATGATATATACATGCAATCAAGATGCAAATTGCTTTGAACTATAAACAACGATGAAGCTGTGAATTTTTTGCATACCTACGTGATAAAGATGCGAACTGTACTACAACACACATGTACAGGTTGCGAACTGTTCTCACATCGAAAGAACACCAAAATCAACAAACAACTACCTAATGCACATCTAACAAACATCACAACTCTCAGGAAAGTATTAACATTACATGCAACCTAACAAACCCATGTGTTCGAAGATAAACCTAAAAACTTACAGACCAATTATCATCACCAAAAACTTGATTCTGGTAAACTAAGCAACGTCGATCGTCAAATAACAGAAACAAGTTGTTCGAAGTCATCAAAAACGTAAAAAAGGACATTTTCCACTAGAATGGTGTACCTTGTTGCCGTAAAACATTGTTTCTTCACCGGCCGGTGACCACTTGACGACAACTTGTCCAACATAACCTGGTTAATCGGTTGACGGAGTACAAGACGGTGACAGGTACAATATCGGTGAAGGTTGGAAGAACAATTTTCTGGTGGTTTCTAAAACATTTAGACGTGTTTGGGTTGTTTTAGGGTGCTGAGAAGGGGGAAAATGGGTTTGAAGTGAAAAATGGATATATATATATATATATATATAGTCGGGGGTAATTTTGTCTAAAATTTAAATGGAGGTACTAAGTAACACTATCCAAAATTTGGGTACTAGTGGGTAATTACATACTTGAGTGGGTATTTACTAGTAATTTTCTCTAAAATGTTTTTATTTAAACAATATAATCTAAAAAAATCATTTAAAAACCAAGATATTTGTATATATATTTTTTTCAAAAGAACTTTTGTTATTATGTTTGTCCTTATATCTTAAGAAAAAAGATTAAAAAAATAAAGAGAAGTACTAGTAAATACCCACCCAACTACCTAATTACCCACTAGTACCCGAAATTATGATAGTGTCACTTGGTATCCATTTAAAATTTGGACAAAAATACCCCTGACTATATATACCTGATGGTACTTTCAACGGTACTAACCTGGAAGTTGTTTGAAAAACATACCTGAGAATTGTTTGTGACTCTATAATCTGCTAGTTGTTTACAACGCTCTCTATTTCCTGAGAGTTGAGTGCAACTCTGTTATCTGAGAGTTTTTTGCAACTCTCTCGATTTCCTGAGAGTTGTTTGCAACTCTCTCTATTTCCAGAGAGTTGGTTGCAACTCTATAATTTGGAAGTTGTCTACAACTCTCTCTATTTCCTGAGAGTTGTTTTCAAAGAATTCACATATTACTTGTGAAACTTTATTTTTAAAAAAATTTAAAAAAATATCAGCAATGAATCTAGTTTTGTTCATCTTAAAAACAAAAAGCGATGGTACTATCATATATTTTTTTCCGAGCTTCGGCTTGAAAGATATGGATCTTTTAAAAAATAAAAATAAATAGAGAAAGTAAGAAATAAATGTTTTGGTTACGTGGTTGTTGATGAAGGGTGAGGGTAGTTAGGGTATTAAAATAATGTTAGGTATTAAGTGGAAGTTTAATAGTTGAGATGGGTATTAAAAGGTAATAAAATGAAACTTGGGTACTAGATGACCATATAATAGCTGAGTGGGTACTTTACGTGCAATTTCTCTAAATATTAATAAATTTTATTTAATTTTTATGTAAAATTTTAACTAATTTAAATATAATAAGCTAAAAATTAGTGGAAATATATTTTAAAAATAAAATAGTTTAAAAGTTATAACTAGTAAAATATATTTTAAAAATATAATAGTTTCCCCCTTCCGCTCATTTGTCAGTAGATCTTCATTTTGGATTTTGATCTTCGCCTTCATATGCAAAAGGTCTTCCTCCTCATCCTCTTCATCAAACCTCTCCAAGCTCTCATTTGGGGGTATCAACTTTCTTAACTCCCCGAGGTGCACCCCTAGGTCTTTTCTCAATATCTCTAGGATAGTTTCTTTGTGTGTCTACTATCATATTCCAAACGCAACATCCATCACCTTCTTTTTCCTCCAGCGCATCCACCATCAGGTTGAATTATCAAGTTTCAACGCTGACACCATATATGCTAGTTCGTCAATCATCTTCGCCTATGCCATGTTATGCTTAAGCAACCCGACACTTTGCGCCATCCGATTGTCATTTTGCGCACTTAGCTTTGAGATTTGCGAGATTAAGACACTCTCACCATTGATTGGATCTAGGTTCTATTTGTGGATGAGTTCCTCTCAGTTGACGTTGTTTCGAGTAGCTGTTCGGTTTCTGCCTTATCTTGGGCTATCTTTTCTGCGCTCATCTAGCCGACCCGTAAGTGTGCTTGTATCTCACTAGCTTCGTCGTCAGCCCCTTCACCCACTCAATATAGGTGTTCTGGCTTCTAACTTTCCATAATTTAATGGTCATCAGCGGTCATACTGCAATACACCAAGACTAGTGAATTATGATGACTTTGTGCATCATTATTAAAATGCATTAATCGTATTCCTTATTAATGGTACAAAATTATACCACATTTATAACTTTTATTTTAATTTCCAGCTCCAGTTGTCGTTGCAAAATCTCTGCTATCGTCGTATTGTCGTAACAATTTAGCTATGAGCAGTACTTTAGTTGGTGGAGGGAGCGTCTTTGGGCACCGAAGCCTTCCTCGCAAGTGGCTCGCTTTCTTCTTCTTCTTCTAATTCATCGACCAATGATAGTTTACAGTGTCACAGACTAACCTTTCTTCTTCAAGTATTTTTAATTTTTTTGTAACGACCTCTTTTGTGGACTATACCGACGTTACCTTCTTATGTCTTTCCACCTGCTCGGCATGACTGTGCGCTACAACGGGAAGACCTTCCCCATGCTAGTACAATTGCTACACTCGGTTGCTTGGTAAATTGTGCACTCTTGGCTACGTCGACCACCCCATCCCTCTATATGGCCTTCTTCGTGTTGGGGCTGGTCTCAAATCGAGCCTGTTTTTTATCTTTAGGTGACTTTACTTACTAGTCCTTCCTTTTCTTTTTTATAAGGGGTGTCGAGTTTGATCCCCGTTGATTAATTTGATTTTGATACATGTATCGATTATATCAAAGGGAAACAAACCAAAACCAAAAAAGGTAGGGGAAATAGAGCAACCAAAGTCTTAGAATTGATTAATACTGATATTTGTATACTGTTTCCAAAGTAATCATGGAATGGGAAGTGGTACTTCATATCATTTAAATATGATTTTCTCATTTCAAATACCTCTACCTCTTTCCTGAAAAGTCTGAGACCCTGGACAAGTTCAAATATTGTAGGACCAAAGTTGGAAAAAAAACTTGGTAAAAGAACTAGAAGTGTTAGAATTTATTATCGCGATGAATGCTATGGTAAATATGATGGGTTAGATGAACAACGTCAAAGTACGTTTGCAAAATACATAGAGGAGTGTGCCATAGTCCCTCAATATATAATGTTCAGTTCACCCCACGTGAATTGTGTATATGAGAGTCAATATTGTATACTAAAGGATATGGTTAGAAGTATGGTAGGTAACTCTACTCATTCATTATCTCTCCGGGGTGAAGCCATCATATGTGTCATATATATACTCAATAATATACATTTCGAGGAATAATTTGTACAGATTTATGAAGATTTAATATAGATACTCAGGTATCAGAAGATTGGACTTTAATGTTAATCATTTTGGTCTTGTTACAAACAAAGCTATACTTATAAGAACATTAATGTTCCACTTGAGGGTCATTGTCATGATGTAGTCCAATAACAAAAACAATCATATTAATTATATTTTATATAATTAATAAGTGTTGGGTTTATATGTGACAAAGCGTTATGGACTTATAAGTGTGGTAACCATGAATTTGGGAAATATGATAGATTGGGCCCCAATCTGAACACTTAGGCATGAATGGATAATTTTGGGACTAAATTCATAAAATCACTTTAATGGTTGTGGTTTCCGATCACAACATTTTATAACTTAATGGACTTTATATAACTAGGTTTTTAGTTGTATTTACCTATAAAATGAATGACTGGAGTTAGACATTCCTTCTACATAAACTAAAAAAGACAATCTCTATTTTGGTGAGAGGAAGACTAACAACGTTTTTTTATAAGAACAAGATCTTGACGAACTTTAAGCAAGTTTCAAGTCTCGAGGAACTTGCACTAAAGAATCAATAATGGTTATGGATAATAACAATAAAACCCGTAAGTTTAGTTTATTTTATGTTTATATATAATTATATTAAGGGTTCAATATTTCTGCATGCTTGATAAACTAACTTGATACGATTCAATTAATTATATTTTTTTCTTATGATAGGGAAATCGATTCGGTTTCTTAGGAAATCCGTAATTTTCTATTCTTCTAGGTAGAGAAGTCGTGAGCTTATGTATTTTTGATAGAGAAATAACTTCTATTTTTTGAAAGAAAAAGTTTGCTAGAGCGAAAAAAGAGAAAGTTGGATGAGAGAAACATAAATTTATGAAACTGTTATTATTTTTAAAAGCTTATTTATGTATAAATACCATTTTTGGTAGATAATTAGAATGTACTAACTATTATTAAGTTAGGATTGTAGGGTAGTATGTCGTAATTAAACTCATGGTTGAATCTTATATAGTTATTGACCCTAAAATATATGCATATAAATATAGCTATTCGATTATTTTGTCAGTCATTTAACCGAGTAAAGTTCTAATACAACTTTGCGTTCTTCATATCCAAAATAAAAAAACTCGGTATGTTCTTAGCCCACTAAAAACATTTCATCTAGTTTTGAAGTTTTTTTGGTTGCGTGAGACTTATTTTGGAACTATATGGTATGCCCCTTAGATGTATTACATCTTGCAAACCACAACATTTTAAAATTTTGTACCATTAGCTGACATAATTTTTGCTACTTCGTTGGTGGATTTTGTCAAACATGACTTCAACAAAACTCCACTTAATTTTTCAGAACTAGGATTGATTTTCATCACAAATGATGCTTCCATTTATATAATATTGATTAAAAATAATATAATCCACTATGACCAAACAAATGCCTAAACATGTCAAATAACAATAACATAATACGCGATGATGGATCAAATATAGACACATATCGAATAAGTATAACGTGATTTATGATGCAATTGAAATATAGGAACCAATAAATCCATCACTTAACGGAACATAAGGTAAAAGTAATATTATATAACATAATTGATTTATTTACAAGAACAAAATAATTTCCGCAAAAGAAGAAATTCATATATCTTTAATATGTTATGAATGTGGTAGGCAACCATGTAAGGAGAAAAATATTGCAAAGCATTTATGAAAAAAAATGTACATCATATATTAATAACACACTTTCAAGTATAAATGTCGGTTATCATTTATTTTGGCCATCAAATTCAACCTCATGGATGTATGTTTTTCCTCAATACCGTTAAGCACTTTAGATACAGTCCAATATCCTCAATGTATGTTTGGCACAACATCTTCAATGTGAGAAGTATAACGATGTAAAAAAATTAGAATGTAACTCGCGCACAATAAAACATCGCTGAACTTACTAAAAGTAGATTTTGGTTTTTTTAATCGTTTAATAATGTTAGTTTTTTAGTGGGAACATTAAGTACCGGGCATGGGCTTAGATTTGTTCCTGTCATACTACCTACCATATTAGGCGTACTAAAACTATTTTTTTGCTCAAGGACATGGTCGACATAATATTTTTCATGTTTGGTCGATCGATTTGGTCACACTTTTGTCTACCTATAGTATTAATTAGTTATTTACATTCTACCACATGACTCATTTTGGGATGAAATATTTACATCGTTTTTTTAATTATATGATCCTGAATATCTGACATGTAACTACGTATAGAAATTTCGATTATATCAATGGTTTTGGAACATCTTCGAACATAGTTTCTAAACGAGGAATGATGTCTAAAGTTTAACAAAATTATATCAATAGTTAGTTATTTTCCCATTACATAATGCAACATATATGTTTTGTTAACATAACATTCACATGTTGTTCGGTCGATGCATATATCTCTACTTTTTATACATATGAGTAACAATAAATCTAAGGTTTTTCTTGAGAATGAACCTCATAGATGCTGAAATATATCAATATTATAAATATATTAACATTAAACTTACTTTTTCTAAAAAAATTTATTAATCTTTGAGTGTTGAAAATCAAGCAATGTGTGAACTGTGCACCCATAAATTTTTGAAATTTAGTTGACTTGAACCAATATATCATTTTAGGTTCGAGTAAGCGCTCTTAAACCTATAACATAAAAATAAAAGAAATTATTTATAACATATATTTATTTTAAAACTGTAAATTATATATTGAAAATCACTTATTGATTGGTTATTGTGCTCTTCAAATGTTGAATCTCATCCGTGCAATGATAACGAAATATTTTATCCTATGATTTCAACCAAAATGTGATAATATATTCGGTGACGATTTAGATAATGGGAAAATAATTATTTTATTGTTTCTAGTTTTGTGTTCAATTTTTTCTCAATTTTTTATTATATAATTTATTTAAAAGATTATTAACTTCCATGTACCTTCTGATTTAGCCATCGAATTCTATTCTTTTGCAATAATTTTTTATATATATATCATTTGCATAACATGTGGACTACATTAGGAAAAATATATTCAATAGCTTGAATCAACACTAACTTCCGATATGTAAGATAACATTTGGTAATACATATATATTATCACTCATCATTAAATATAAAATATTCAAAGTCCATGTGTTACTTCTTTAAACTCATAAAAACAAAATCACTAAAAAATATAAGATTTGTTGAAGTTACACCAACAACTTCAAACAATTATATTTTATACCATATAGTCACATAACTACTATTGATCGTAAGTACTCATGGAAATATGGACAACGACTGAATTCTTATAGGATATGTGAAGAATATTTAGGTGATACGTCTCATTCATCAGTTATCTTATATCTTTCTTTAGGTAATTGTTCTCTATCATTTTTTAAATAAGGGTTGCATATGGAATTGACCGAATTTCTGAATAAAATGATGTATTTACCAAATATTATAGATGTTTCATATGTTGGATAGATTACTCAGGTCATATTTCTTCACATTTAAATACATATCCCTATAACAAACACTCAAAAATGATAATTTGTGGACCAACATATGATGAATAAGATATGATTTTAACTTAAATGAACAAAAGATCTTCAAAGAAACGCCGGTTTAAATAATGACTATGTTGACGAATGAGTGAGTGTAGGATGAAAGAATAAAAAATATATTCCAACAAGAAAATTATTCATTTTACGGTGAAATATTGGTTCCACAAGAATAAGGATCATATGAGTAAGAACAATCCCAAGAAGAATAAAGGAAATAATCAACAAAATTTTGAACTGGATACATCAATATTTTATGATGGTTATGAGTATATTGATGATTTAACGGTCTCTACTTATAAGTACGGTAAATATTTGGGTTATGAAATCTAGAGATTCGTTTCATGTGACTTCTAAGTAATAATGATTTGAATACATAAAAGAGTTTGAATGTTGTAAGGTCATTTTGGATAATAGAAAACTTTAAACTTTGAAGAGAATAATGATTATAGGATTCAAACAATTTACATGACTTTAAAAAGTTATAAATATATGAGTTACTACTTGAAATTACACGAAACCTTACGTCTATAAAAATTTATATGTGGAAAAATATAATTATAATGGTATAGATGGTAGAATTAGGGCCATGCAAGGGTCACTGGTTGTTATATATGCTAACATGACTAATGCTATTATTGTTATGGAATAATTAGTAATAATGGGAAGTGTGTCTAGTGTTGAGAGTGGTTCTACCAACATACAGTTTAATATTTTTAACGATTTGAAGAAACTGGTGGAGAATCAGTCCATGAAGTACCTGCAAAAGTTAAGAATTGAAAATGGCTTGGAATAGCTATTATTACAAAATTGGTATAGTTAGACAGTAAGCCATGAGAGGAACTCCTCAGTAGAGAATTACTGCGATGATGAACTAAACCTCTTTAGAGAGTATGAGTTGTATTCTTCTGCCAACTAGCATGGGTAAGATATTATGAAGAGAAGATGTCAAGAAAACTACATTTATCCTCAACGAGAGCCTCTGGTTTCTCATTTATTCAGAAGGTGTAAAAGGGTATAAAGTGTGGTGTTTGTGACGTAAGAGTAGGAGCACTTTCATTGATTATGTAGAATTAAATTAAGTTGGAAAATCACTTCTCTCAAAGGTTAATACTAAACCTATTATTGTCAAGAGTTGAATCATAGTTGAGGTGGATTTTAAGTAGAAATGTGAAACAAATGATGTTTATAGTGCAACTACTTTCAAGTTTGATAAATGTCTTGTATATGTAGAGGAATTTGAACCATCGTATGGGTTTTGGTTTTGGATAAAATTATGATGATTTATATTTTTTGGATGTTCAAACTGAAGAGAAAGAAGAAGATATTGGGAATTATCGGCTGACAAGGGATATAACATGAAAACTTAGCACGCCTACCTAAAGGTACGATTGTGCTGATATTATAGATTATTTTTTGTATGTTAAAGTGAAAAGAGATGTTTAGGAACCTTAGTATTATTACTATGTTATGAAAAATAATGATATATTGAATTTGTAAAAGGTTATAAATAAATAAGTGAATTCTCAAAGGATGAATGACGCATTTATTTGTAAAGCATCCAAAAAATTAGAAGCTTTTTTATATTTATGAAGCTGGATTACCTAGTATAAAAGCTAGATTATTAGCTAAGGGTTGGAAATAATAAAGTATTGATTTCAATGAGATATTCGCATGAGTTATAATAAACCCCTATAAGGGTTATACTTTTAATTTTGGCTAGATCTGATATAGAGTTAGATCATATGGATGTTACTATTATCTTATTATATGAAGAAGATAATGAGATGTATATTAGCATCAACCAAGTTCATATACTACATGTAACTTCTTCAAGTTTGGGATTTAGGTAGATTGAATGTCTCATGTAAAGAGTAGTTGAGGCCTCAGCCAGTCGATTAAAAATTCATTGTAAACCTATGTGGAGAGTTGTTAATAAAGGCTCAGAGTGATAGATGCATGAACTTATCTGCTGGAACTTGTGTGCATGAGCTTAACTACTGTAACTTAATTGCATAACTTATCTAGTGAAAGTTAAGTTAATAAACTTATTTTCTTGAACTTAAATGTAAGAACTTAACTGCAAGAACTTAAGTGCCTGAACTTATATTGTAAAACTTAAGTGAAAAAACTTATATGCTGGAACTTAAGTTCATAAACTTATCTGGAGTGAGGGTTCAACTACTAAAAGATACTTAGGTTTATGTCTAGAACTAGATTTTGAGCAACAGTGAGGAATATGTGTGGATACGACAACTATATTTGTTGATAAAAACATGTTTGATCTAGGTGTGCTATAAAGTTTTCAGGTGTAGTACATGCGATAAAAATATCAATTGTGTTTTAAACATCAATCATTCTTTATATATATATTCAAAGATAAAGAAATGTGCAATGTTGATGATTAAGTTGAGTCTTGAAAGAAGAACATATTTAGAAATTTCATTGAGAGAAACTATATAAGTCAAGAGATCACTTAAGCTTGTATTCTTTTTCGATAAGTTTTTAACATAGTATTTTGAGTAATTATGTTATGTGTGTTTTTTAGTTTTTTTGTAATTGTTATTCTAAAAAATGAGTGTCTTTTTTACTTGTAGATCTAAGATCTCTCCATAATTTAAACCACCTTTAATCGTTCGTGTTGTGCATTTGATTTTATTCTCGTGTTTTTTGACTATTTTTTTGTTTGAGAACAAAGTAACAAAAAACCACCACTATCTTATTATTCATACAAGTTGTCGTCGACATAATTGGTTTTAATAATAAATCTAAAACTCGCATATTATGATGATTTTGTCTAACAATACAAAATAATTCTATAAAACACCAATAATTTGATTCAATGTCATCATCATTGATTTTTTAAATCTTAAATTTTTTATTATTAGACTTGAAATTTGATTTATTATTATTAATAATAATGTGAATTATAAGACGTGCTTTATTTTATTTCTTTGAACTTTCAAATATTTGAGTTTATATAAGGAAAAATCTGGATAGATTATTTTATCTATGACACTAATTTAATCATTCGAATTTAATTTTTATCTAATTAAATTCATTAAATTAGTCATTTTGATTATCCAGTTATACTAATATAAAATTATTATTTATTAATATTTTAAAAAATTATGTTATTTTTCAGAGATTACCCACAAACATTCAAAACTAAATTTTATCAACGTTTTTCGTGAAAAAAACAATTTACTATACGATATCAATCTAAGTCTTTTTACCAAACTACACTCTAGTATAAATATTTGAAACCTCTTGTCAAAAATATATATTTTTTCATTTAAAGATTTGGAAATTCATATTTTAAATCGTACTTTAGAATTAATATCCAAAAACGTCATCTGTTATATTTCTTTTAAATGAATAAAATTGGATCTATAAATAATATTTTTAACGAGATCATTTTAACCAATTCCTATTTTTTAATCATTGTTTCGCAATTCATATTTAATCATGTTCGCAATTCACGTTTAGTAAAAAAATAATTAAATCCAATCTTTTTCTTTTTATTAAAAATATATATTAAATAATAAAAAAAAGGTTCTTACAAATACATGGGGCATATCTCGAGGATTGGCTTAAAGCCGAGAAAGATTAACCGAAGAAAGTTGGCTTAAACTTGGCCGAACAAAAACAACAAAACAAGGGGATGTGCTACGACCAATATGATCGAAGAGACAAGTAGCAGAAGCTTCGTAAGTGAGCAAAGACTGCAAACCAATAGTAATAGACGGTTTCATCAATCGATAAAAAAATAAAATTAAGTAGATAAAATGGTTAAATTGGCTTGATATGACTAAAGAGACTAAAAAGCAGCGTCGTAAGTCATTAAAGCTAGCAGACTAGTAGTGATAGAAGTCTGCAATAATAAAAACAAAATAATATTAAGTTAGAGAGTAAATGGAATGGGAAGGCCATACAACCTTAGTACCATGAAATCTGAACCGCTGGTCAGAAAACACGCGATAAGATATTACCGAGGCTATGGTAGGCGAGGAGCTAAATATTCTAGCATTCCTCTCACACCAGACATGGTAGATGACAGCGCCAAAGCAGGCACGCCAAATGTGTCGTAAACTGGATGGAGACCAGTTGGACACCTCATGGATCCACGAGACCCAATTATTATTGTAACTGAAAGAAAAACCAAGTTTGAAGCTTGCATAATTCCAGATGCTCTGAGTGTAGCTACAGTCATAAATGATATGATTAATGGATTCAGAGGCATAATTGCATAAGACACAATTCGAGGGAGTGTTTAAACCCCAACTCAGAAGCTTATCACGGATGGAAATATTCCCTTGGATATCAAGCCAAAGGATGAATGAGTGGCATAGAATATTGACAGCCCAGCCAACACACGGGATATGAGAACGGATGGCGTTTTAGGTATCTTTAATAGTGAACTTGGTGATTCCTCTCTTAGCGATCCAATAGTTGACGTCCTTGCTCAGAATGGAGAGAGGTTGAAAGCAACCACAAGTCAAACCATAATGAGGTATTCTCTATGTTACCAATCGCCACCCTATACAATTTGCTAATGAAAGGCCTAAGATTTAAATAAAATATCAAGTCCAGGAGGAAGAAGAGTCAATCTTTAAAGACCAAAAGTTATTGTCTTTAATCTTCTCAGAGTAAATTCAGTCACACCAGATTGAGTTGTCTTGTTTACTAATGATGGACCACAAATGTTTGAGGATGACCGCCTGATTCCAAATTTTTACTTATGGTTTGTATCACTAATGATGGACCACAAATGTTTGAGAATTTAATCTTTAATTCTCAATTCTTATTTTTTAAAATTTTTTGTCTCACGATTTGTATTTAGATAAAAAATTAATAAATTTGATATATGATTCGCAATTTGTCCCGTAACTTTTGTATGTGATTTTCATTTACTTACGTTTATAATTGTCACTTAAAAATAAAAATCTAAAAAAATAACCTTTGATCTATACGGTAAATTTTCCGGACATAATGATTTCAAAATTATTCTACTCATGTGGCTTGAGTTTTATGATAACAAGTATAGCTATAAAACAATATCAAAGTTATTTAATGTAATGTCGTTTTTGTAAAAAAATTAAAATTTAATTTAATTTTCTTCAAACTGGAACAAGTAAAATTTAACAAAATAAGATTATTTTTATAAAGAAAACCGAAAAAACTACTGGTGTATTTTCCGTGATGTTCATGGTTTGTTTTGGAAAAGTTGAAATGGAGGAAGTTATAATATTATATCATATTTTTAGTTCTAATATATTTTCCTAATTAGATTGATTTGCATTTGCCGATTATATCTTGTGTTGTTGTATGAAAAATAAGAGAATAAAAACAATGTAATGGATCCAAATTACCCATGGAAATTCTCATCAAGTTCTAAATGCTTAGAATGAAACAGATGCCAAAAGAATTGGACTCCCACATAGGAAGAGCCCAACAAATCTCCCCCTCACGACTATGTGGGAGGATTCACCATCCCGACGATCAATCTACAATGTTCAAGCTTTCCCCTAGGCAAAGCCTTTGTCATCATGTCAGACCCATTATCATCTGTATGAACTTTATCAACCTCCATTAGTTTAGCATCAAGAATATCTCGAATCCAATGATATCTCACATCAATATGTTTCGACTTTGAGTGAAATGACGAATTCTTCACGAGATGAATAGCACTCTGATTATCACATAACAGTACATTATCATCAACCCATTACCGAACAGTATCAATGAAGAATTGTCTCCACCTTTGACAGAACTGCCAAATTCCTTCATCACCGAATTCCTTTAACAAGTAATCCACGACTTGTTTCCCATGTGGTCCATGTCCGTAGGACAACTTCAACTCACGTATAGACGACAAATTTCCATCACTTTTAATGGTTGAATTTTTTGCCGAATGGTCTATTAACTTTTCGAATAAGTTAAGTTTTCCTTGTCAAAAAGATTCCAAATCAGTTTCTAGCTATTAGCTATTTTGAAAGTTTGGATTTAGATTACCTAAATCCAAGCTCATACTAACTTTATTTTGAAAGTTGTTTGCAGAAGATTGTTGTTTCTAGATTTAAAAAGGCTTGCTGGACGAAGGGCTGAAGTTTGTGTTGAAGAAATAAAAATGGTGGAAGATTTTCTGAAATTTTATTTTCCTCTTTTAGAGGCATTCTTTGTTTGGGTTGTCTTTAGCGGGATTTTAGTTTCATTTGAATTCTTCTAAAATTTGGCGCCTGCTGCCAAATTTTGGTTTTGTAAAGCTTATGGTGGGCCATGATCACCTTGATTAATATAAAAATTATTTTTTATTAAAAAAAAGTTTGTCAAAATAAAATATGAATAATAGTTAAATAAATAACTTTCTTGTGGCATCTATAAATTTAATAATAAACTAAAATTCGGTTTTTGAAAGAAGAATAAACAACAACAAATCAGCAAAAAAATGATTGTCAAATAAAAACTATTGAGTTCCAAATAAAAATACAAACAATTACTTTATCAAATATCTAAACAATAAACAATAGTGCAAGACATTGTCATAGGAGAAGACTCGTGGATTCGGGAATTGGGAAATTAATCTCTTACAGCATTTCTCATTTTCTATATATGAAAATTACTATGATAAAATTGACAACATAAACCTTTTGGAACGTGGGATAAGAAAAGAGCAACTCCTTCGGTGGCTGCAGATTTTAGACTGATAGCTCTTTGTAATGTTGTTTACAAAATTATCTCTAAAATCTTAGCTAATAGAATTAAAGATTTATTTCCTTATCTGATTGATAACTCCCAATCGGCCTTCATCTCGAGAAGAAATATCTCGGACAACATCATTCTTTCCCAAGAACTCCTAAGAGGATACCATTCTAATGCTAATGGTAAGAGGGTTGCTCTTAAGATCGATCTTATGAAGGCTTTTGACAATGTTCGTTGGCATCTCATCCTAGACACTCTTGTGACAATGAATTTCCCGGATAAGATGATCAATTGGATTATCAACTGTATTTCCTCCCCCTCCTACTCCATTATCATCAATGGTGACCCTTATGGAAACTTCAAAGGTAGAAAGGGCCTCAGGCAAGGGGACCCACTTTCTCTTTTCCTCTTTGTCCTTGTCATGCAAGTTCTTTCCAGTACCCTTAAGGAGAAGAGTTTAAAATCACGAATCTCTACTTTGCAGACGACCTTATGATTTTTTCTCATGGTGACGTTAATTCTCTTCTCCTTATCAAAGAGGCCCTCAAAGATTTCTATACTCTTTCGGGTCTCAAAGTCAATCCTACTAAAAGCCATATCTTCATCTCGGGTATCAATTACCCTCTTCAAACCGAGCTTTTTTCCATTGTGAGTTTCCTTGAAGGCTCCCTCCCAGTCAAATACCTAAAAGTTCCTCTCCTTACTGGTCGTCTTACCCATTCGGATTGTCGTTCTCTTCTTCACAAGATTACCGCCAAGATAGACTCTTGGACTTTCAAGAATCTGTCATATGCCGGTAGACTTCAGCTCATCAAATCTGTCTTATTCGTTGGGCAAGTGTAATGGTCCTCCATCTTTATCCTTCTTTCTAGGATCATTAAAGAGCTTACCCAATATCTTCGTCGTTTTGTCTGGTCGGGTTCTGCTATGAAAACTCATGAGGGCGGCCTTGGGATCCTAGACCTCAAAATCTGGATTCAGGCGGCTGTCTTCAAGCATCTTTGGTCTATTATCAGTAATAACAATGATTCGTTCTGGAGTGATTGGATTAAAATTAAAAAAATAAAAAATAATAATTTTTGGGATCTATCTATTGGATCCTCTCCTTCTTGGATTTGGAGGAAAATTCCCCGTCTTCGCCCTTTGGTGAGCAAATTATACAGGGTGGCTATTGGTAATGGATCCATGGATTCTTCCCACCTCTCTTGCTTTTCATTACGGTTCCAATATCATTGATGATTCCATACTCGGGAAGAACTTCAAAGTCTCGGATATCATCCTCAATGGAAATTGGAATTGGCCTTCAAATGTCAGATCTGCAAGAGCTAGAAGTAACACAAATCTCAAAGAGATCAACAGACTCATCCTCACTTTTCCCTCTCCCAACTTCTTTTCAAAAGACGTCCCTTTTTGGATAGCGAAAGGTGGATGCATCAAGTTCACAATCAAGGATACCTATAAAGCCATTCGTTCACCCGCCCCCACTGTGGGTGGGCCGGGTTAGTATGGAATAAATACAATATTCCCCGTCACTCCTTTATTTTATGGTTTACTGTCCAAGGAAAACTATCCACTAAGGATAAGTTACTCAGCTGGGGTTCCAATACCCCGCCTGATTGTATATTATGCAACTATGCTTCTGAAACTATAGCTCATCTCCTCCTTAACTGTATTTTTACTCAGAGTATTTGGACCAATGCTAGTTCTAAACTTGGATTCTCTTTCACTCATACTAATTGGCTATCTTGGGTTAACGAGGCGTCAAATTGGTCTCATTCTCGAAACCGTCACCTTTGGCGCACTTGTTTCGGCGCAGTTATTTACCACGTATGGAAGGAGAGGAACTCAAGAGTTTCTGGTTCCCCTTCAGCCAATGCTTCTCTGGTTTCTCACCGAATTTTTTCAGATCTTCGGTTCAGATCCATGGGACTAAGATATGCTGGCATTTGTAACATCTTACCCTTTACTTATTCTCTTCTATATTGCAGGTTCTTCCGATTCGGCCTTGGGTACTTGGATTGCGGACTTGCTGGGGATTCTTTGGGGTTCACTTCGTGTTGGCTTGATGGTCTTGTTTTCTTAGCTTTCATGATTCTAGATTTCTCCACTTAATTTTGTTCTAGATTGTCTCTTTTGTTGTTCCTACAATATTCTCCGGCTACCTGGTAATCCTGTTTGTCGACTTTTACTTGTCGATTGTATTTCCTCGGGGTATGCCCTAGGTACTTGTATAAACTCTTTTATTTATTTAACGTTTTTTTTCACACTAAAAAAAAGAAAAGAGGGATTATTCATCCACTTCCCAACACTTTTGAAGATCTTTGTATCCGTACGAACCATGTCCTTCCTAAAAGCCGCCTAACAAAAGAATTAAAATAAAATAGGGTTCTTTTAATTTTTGAATCTAATTGAATATGATGGCTCTTAAGATTAATTATTTAGTGTGTTAAGTCGATAATTGATTTTAAAGTATTTTTGCTGAGATTAATTAAGTTGTTAAAGATAAAGCATAAAGAATATTATAGAGATAAATTGTAAAAGGTTGAATTTAAAAATAATTTTTTTTTATATTTAATACATCTATTTATATGAGCCATAAGTTCCATGGCACACACATATGTATCCCATTGGATACTTCATCTCACGTTATATTAAGAATAATATTATAGCATAAACTCGATCCCTCACTTGATCAGCCGTTATCGCTTAGACTGAAAATAATATACAATATATAAGTGAGTGAAACACCTTAACTAGTATGAGGTCTTTTGAGAGTACATCCAAGAGAAAAGTCGTGAGGGTCTTCTGGCTGGCCCAAGACGGATAATATTATTTGAATGGATTATCTTGGAATGACTTGTGTATGTTAAGTTTGTATCCATTTATAATGGATTGTCTTCGAATGACTTGTGTATGTTAAGTTTTAATCGCCTTCGAACATATTACATTCAAATGGTTTGTGTAGGTTAAGTTTGTATTGCGTTCGAATAGATTATCTTTGAATGACTTGTGCAGGTTAAGTTTTTTTTTACTTCGAATATATTATCTTTGAATGGCTTGTGTCGGTTAAGTTTGTATTGCATTCGTATAAATTATCTTTGTGTGGCTCGTGTATGTTAAGTTTTTATTGCCTTCGAATGACTTGTATATGTTAAGTATGGAAAAAATAGTTAATCTTTGGATAAATTGGACTAATAAATAAAGATAAGAATATATAAGGGAATAAGCCAAATTGATTAGATACAAAATGCCTTGGGTAACCTAAGGACTTAATAAAATTCGGGGAAAAAAGATGACAAAAGTGCATTGGCCATGCCAAGTGCTTACACATGAAAATCTGAACTAAATAACTAAATTCTTTGTAAACGACAAGGGTTTGCACAAAAATAACACATAAAAACTTATTAGCCTTTGGGCTTGTTCCCACCGGCATCTTCTTCATTTTTTTCTTCAGAAATCTCACCATCAGAGTCTCGTCATCACTATTATCAGAACCTTCATCTAGTGAATCCTCATAAATACCAAGGTCAGCTATGGGCATGTCAGGAGGTATCAAGTTATATGGGACCATTACCTATGAAGTTTCAAGTCAAGTGTGGGAACTTTTTTATTGAATTCCAACACCATATCCGATTTGGTTGATGCATCACTCTTTTGTAAGGATCTATCATCCTATCTGAATATGCATATATGGCATCACCTACCTCTTGGATAGATTTCTATTTGAGAGAAGTAATTACATCATTTTGTTTCTTGATAAGAACCTCTTGAGTTGTCTTCTCGCCCAATTAATGCTCGATGGTAGATTTATCATCAGCTTGTTGGTTCTTCAAGAAGGTAATATCCTCGAAGGTAGACGATTTTAGACTTCCATAATCATCTTGCAGCTTTTCATGGTTGGACTTTACCTTTGTCAACTCTTCCTTGACTAATTTGATCTCTTCGGATAAACTATTATTTTTCTCTTCTTCCTATTCGGTTGAAACCTTCAAATATTTGTTTTCCTCTTGAAGAGAAGTGATTGTTTCAATTTTCAACCTTACTTGTCTTTCCAATTTGACAATTGGCCTCACATAGCTTAGTACTAAATACCCCAATACATCATTCACATTGGACAATTTGAAGGGAACCCCTTCAACACCACAACAATAACAGTTTTTATAGATTTAGGAAAGTCAGTTTCAAAAGCTTTGAAATCAAAAGCACCCATACCTTCAATTAGGCTAACATCCCTGAATACATGTTTTTCAGAATGAGGAATTAGTTGAAAAGGAGGATCGGATGTTGTGGCTGGTGGAGGCTCATCGACAAGAATTTTTGGAGGGATAATTTCTGAATGAGGACTAAGACTATCTCTCAACGAGTCGAGGTCCTCTACCTTTTTTGTCTCTCTTATCACTTCATTGATTACCCATTATATGTACCTTTTTCTTCTTAGGAACAAGATATTTTGAGGGCAACTCACCTCCCTTAATAGTAGAATCAACTACAACTAATAAGCATGAGTTAATTTTATTAAGCTGTCCTTCTTTTCCTACCTTGGTAGCAAACTGTGATGAATTTTTTTTGCACTTTTTATCCTTCTTGTTATAATGATTGTGGGCTCGATTCCTTGTTGGGAGATACAATTTACCATCAGCGGCTTCAGTTTTTTCAAGGGTGGAAAAGGCCGATGAGGAGTGCTAAATTTCTCCTATGGAAACTCCCGTTCAGGATTAGTCCTCCACATATGTCTTCGAACAAGTTGGGGAGAGTGAAGCCATAATGGAAGCCATTGGACCACTTCACATCTGGCCAATGATTTAGCCTTTTGAAAGTCACCTTCGCATCAACAAGATGATGCAGATAAGGCTTCGACATAGCTGATACAAAATAAGTTAGGGGTAAGTAATATAATATTAAAAATAATTATAACGAGGCATACTTGTATTCTTCCAATATCTTGTGAGTTGCCTCGGATTACTTTGGGATCTAATATTTTTGTCATTTTCCACCAACAACTAATATAAAGAAACTTAGTATTCCATATCTTATCCGCCTCCAACAAATATCTACTACTTTATAGTCATTTCTCATATTAAAATAATAGAACGGGATATGAGTTGTGAGACAGTCCAACAACAACAGCTAGTTGCTCATTGGGAATCAGAGTCTTCGATAGCCTTGAAGCTATGCTAATTTCCATTATTGTGAACCATGCGTTTGGACTCACTTGTCTTGGGCAGAACCGAACTAAACTAAAGTATCTTGCTATCTCGGAATTCAAGGGAAATCAAAGGCCCCAATTGAGCATATTAGTGTAAACTACTAACTCCCTGGAGCTACAGCTCATCGGAGTTTTTTCGAGCTTAGGTAGCCTTACTTTAACTATTTCAGGGAACCCTCACTTAGCTCGAATAGCCTATAGTTCATATTTATGAAATTAGATATATGGAATTTTATCTAAAGCTATAAGGTATTTTAAAATAACCTTTTTGAAATTGGGTATAACGCATCCGACGAGTGACGAAGGAAGAGGTTCGATTTCTCTTATCAAGGCTATGTTATTTCCCTTGTCATCGCTCTCTTGTGGTTCCTTCAGATTTTTCTTATTTGTTGGCCTCCATATTTTCTTCCATATTCCTGGGACCAGATCATGAAGGCTTAGTGAGTTGAGTACCAATGTTCTCTTCAATAAGATGAGAGGATGCAGCAGCCGGTGTTGTAAGATTTTCTTCTCTGCTCTAATCTGGTGGAAGCTCAGTTGGAAGAGTTACAAGGTCTTCTTCCTTGTTCAGACTTTGTGGAGGGGGGATTACTAGTAGTTTCTTGTTGCACAATTGGTTTTTTTCTATAGAGGGTATATTTTTTAGTTTTAGATAGTCTAGTTATTTTATGCGGGGTACTTTCATTGGTGTCCAATCCCATGGCTTTGAAAGTAGGAGGGTTTCGATGGCTAGTGACCCCTTGGGATTGGGATGATTTGGGTGGCTTAAGAAAACGATTCGGTGATGTAAATGACTGAGCAGTCGAAGAAGGTTCGGAGGAAATGTTACACTTATTGTAAGGATAAACTCCTCCATAATCAATGGATTGAGTTATGACAACCGTACCTAAGGAGGCACGAAACCCAACAGCGACGCTTAACTTTTTATTTTCTTCTTCTAGTTCGGACAAGTTTAACCAACCACATTTGGTTAATACATTTCTAGCGTGCAAACACCAAAACGATTCCGAAATAATAACATGTGATGGTTAATGCAATAAATGAATGAAAACAATTCCGGTAAGGAATCAAATATCAACAATGAAGAGTTTCTCTATCTAAAATGTAAATTCTTTCTCTTTCTAAAAAAATTATAAAAAGTTGATCTTGAGTGCCCTACTAGATAAGTGGAAACAATAGAATTAGTTAGGAGACTCTAGATAAGTGGAACCGTCTCTATTTTTATTGGTTAGTTTTATATAGGGTAAAATGAGTTCATGGGTCCAATTAAAGAGTAAAACGTGTCATAAAAAATAACTAGTTAAAATTTGTGACCTTTGGATAATAACCATCTTCGAATGATACAATCATATTGAATTCAGATATGTTCATCACCTATACTCAATGCTCGCATGTGATTCAGATATAAGTATGTTAGCCCTCTCAAAATTCTTTTGAGAGGGTTAAGGGGCTAGTTGATGGGGTCTATTTCTTTTAGTGCAATAACCAACAATAGGGTCATATTTCTTCGAGAGGAAATTAAAACCCAAAATTAATGCCATACTGTCTAATATAATTCGACATTGATCGCGAAAGAGAATATTATAGGCTTTCTTTGTTCGGGTTGTCTTTAGCGGGATTTTAGTTTCATTTGAATTATTCTAAAATTTTGCGCCTGTTGCCAAATTTTGGTTTTGTAAGGCTTGCGGTGGGCCATGATCACCTTGATTAATATAAGAAGTATTTTTGATTAAAACAAAGTTTGCCAAAATAAAATATGAATAATCGTTAAATAAATAACTTTCTTGTGGCATCTATAAATTTAATAATAAACTAAAATTCTGTTTTTGAAAGAAGAACAAGCAACAACAAATCAGCAAAAAAAGATGATTGTCAAATAAAAACTATTGAGTTCCAAATAAAAATACATACAGTTACTTTATCAAATATCTAAACAATAAACAATAGTGCAAGACATTGTCTTAGGAGAAGACTCGTGGATTCGGGAATTGGGTAATTAATCTCTTACAACATTTCTCATTTTTCTATATATGAAAATTACTATGATAAAATTGAAAGCAGAAACCTTTTGGAACTTGGGATAAGAAAAGAGCAACTCCTTCGGTGGCTGCAGATTTTAGACTGATAGCTCTTTGTAATGTTGTTTACAAAATTATCTCTAAAATCTTAGCTAATAGAATTAAAGATTTATTTCTTTATCTGATTGATAACTCCCAATCGGCCTTCATCTCGGGAAGAAATATCTCGGACAACATCCTTCTTTCTCAAGAACTCCTAAGAGGATACCATTAGGGGTGGCAATTCGGGTGTTGTCCGGTCCGACCCGACCCGGCCCTGCCGAGTTTTGTCCGGCCCGAACTTGGAACGGGTCGGGTTTGGGTTCAGAAATTGTAACCCGCAACCGGGTCGTGCCGGGTTCGGGTTTCAAATTTGTCCGGCCCGTTCCGGCCCGAAAATCATAAAATATATATATAAAAATAATATTTCTATATATAATAAAAATAATATATTTAAAAAATAAATTAATATATTTAAAATAAATTAAAAAATATTAAAATTAATGTCCGCGGGTCGGGCCGGGTTGACCGGCGAACATTAGCGGACGAGCTCGGGTTTGAAAATATGAGCCCGGAAGCAGGTCGGGCCGGGTTCGGGCTCAAGTGTAAAACAAAAGTAGGCTCAAGCGGGCCGGGGCGAACCCGACCCACGGACGGCCCATTTCCATCCCTAGATAACATTCTAATGCTAATGGTAAGAGGGTTGCTCTTAAGATCGACCTTATGAAGGCTTTTGACAATGCTCGTTGGCATATCATCCTGGACACTCTTGTGACAATGAATTTCCCGGATAAGATGATCAATTGGATTATCAACTGTATTTCCTCCCCCTCCTACTTTATTATCATTAATGGTGACCTTTATGGAAACTTCAAAGGTAGAAAGGGCCTCAGGCAAGGGGACCCACTTTCTCCTTTCCTTTTTGTCCTTGTCGTGCAAGTTCTTTCCAGTACCCTTAAGGAGAAGAGTAATGACAAAAAGTTCAAATTCCATTGGAAATGCCACAAACTTAAAATCACGAATCTCTACTTTGCAGACGACCTTATGATTTTTTCTCATGGTGACGTTAATTCTCTTCTCCTTATCAAAGAGGCCCTCAAATATTTCTATACTCTTTCGGGTCTCAAAGTCAATCCTACTAAAAGCCATATCTTCATCTCGGGTATCAATTACCCTCTTCGAACCGAGCTTCTTTCCATTGTGAGTTTTCTTGAAGGCTCCCTCCCAGTCAAATACCTAGGAGTTCCTCTCCTTACTGGTCGTCTTACCCATTCGGACTGTCGTTCTCTTCTTCACAAGATTACGCTCCAGGATAGACTCTTGGACTTTCAAGCATCTGTCATATGCCGGTAGACTTCAGCTCATCAAATTTGTCTTATTCGCTGGGCAAGTGTACTGGTCCTCCATCTTTATCATTCCTTCTAGGATCATTAAAGAGCTTACCCAATATCTCCGTCGTTTTCTCTGGTCGGGTTCTGCTATGAAAACCCATGGGGCTAAAGTAGCATGGTCCAACATTACCTCACCAACAAATGAGGACGGCCTTGGGATCCTAGACCTCAAAATCTGGATTCAGGCGGCTGTCTTCAAGCATCTTTGGTTTATTATCAGTAATAACAATCATTCGATCTGGAGTGATTGGATTAAAATTAAAAAAATAAAAAATAATAATTTTTGGGATCTATCTATTGAATCCTCTCCTTCTTGGATTTGGAGGAAAATTCTTCGTCTTCGCCCTTTGGCGAGCACATTATACAGGGTGGCTATTGGTAATGGATCAATTACTTTTTTCTGGTTTGATCCATGGATTCTTCCCACCTCTCTTGCTTTGCATTACGGTTCCAATATCATTGATGATTCCATACTTGGGAAGAACCTCAAAGTCTCGGATATCATCCTCAATGGAAATTGGAATTGGCCTTCAAATGTCAGATCTGCAAGAGCTAGAAGTAACGCAAATCTCAAAGAGATCAACAAACTCATCCCCACTATTCCCTCTCCCAACATATTTTCAAAAGGCGTCCCTTTTTGGATAGCGAAAGCTGGATGCATCAAGTTCACAATCAAGGATACCTATAACGCCATTCGTTCGCCCGCCCCCGCTGTTGGTGGGCCGGGTTAGTATGGAATAAATACAATATTCCCCGTCACTCCTTTATTTTATGGCTTGCTGGCCAAGGAAAACTATCCACTAAGGATAAGTTACTCAGCTGGGGTCGCCTGATTTTATATTATGCAACTATGCTTCTAAAACTATAGCTCATCTCCTCCTTGACTGTATTTTTACTCAGAGTATTTGGACCAATGCTAGTTCTAAACTTGGATTCTCTTTCACTCATACTAATTGGCTATCTTGGGTTAACGAGGCGTCAAATTGGTCTCATTTTCGAAACTGTCACTTTTGGCGCACTTGTTTCGGCGCAGTTATTTACCACGTATGGAAGGAGAGGAACTCAAGAGTTTTTTGTTCCCCTCCGGCTAATGCTTCTCTGGTTTCTCACCGAATTTTTTCAGATCTTCGGTTCAGATTATATGGGACCAAGATATGTTGTCCTTTGTAATATCTTACCCTTTAATTGGAGGAACAACGCATGCAATGGTTGTTTGTATTCATTTTTTCTCTTTATTTCTTCCTTTTATTTGATACAAGGTGATGATTCTTCTTCTTCATAAATATTTGATCATTTTTCCAAAATCCCAAACAGCTACCTCCGGTAGTGAGTACTTGTTTCTTCCAAGAAGATCTATTGTCAAGATTAATGAACTTCCATACGGTAAGGAAATAAGTATTAAAATAAAATGCAGCAATACTTTCGCCAACCGAAAAAAGCGTAATACAATAATCATCTCCAAATTCCAAACTTATCGTCTTACGAGTTTCATTGTCATATCAAATGACACTATAAAATGTTGGCCACTATTATTATATTCCAACCAGTGGCAAACTCCATTGATGAATATGGATAAATTCAACTCATAAATAATTTGTCCTTCAATAGAAATAGGAAGCTCTGTCCATTTGTTTTGATTCAATGAATATATTTATGTGATATTATATATCTCTACTCTATTTGCCCTATGTACATATCTGACCACTTTGAAATCATTTGTTTTATGGTCATAACCAAAGCCCACATGGGAACAATAAACCTTCTCTATTCGACAAACTCGATAGAGAATATTAAATATTCTAATGGCAGGATTCCAAAGAGCTACATCGTCATTATCTTTTAAACAAATTATGCCCATACACTCACCTTTGATCGACCACGTAGCTTTTTCTGTTAAAAAAACTAGGATTCTAATATTCTCTTTCGCGATCAATGTCGAATTACATTAGTCAGTATGGCATTAATTTTGGGTTTAAATTTCCTCTCGAAGAAATCTGACCCTATTGTTGGTTATTGCACTAAAATAAATAGACCCCATCAACTAGCCCCTTAATCCTCTCAAAAGAATTTTGAGAGGGCTAACTTACTTATATCTGAATCGCATGCGAGCATTGAGTATAGGTGATGAACATATCTGAATTCAATATGATTGTATCATTCGAAGATGGTTACTATCCAAAGGTCACAACTTTTAACTAGTTATTTTTTTATGACATGTGTCACTCTTTAATTGGACCCGTGAACGCATTTTAACCTACATAAAACTAACAAATCAAAAGAGAAACGGTTCCACTTATCTAGAGTCTCCTAGCTATTACTATTATTTATACTTATCCAGTAGGGCACTCAATATCAACTTTTTATAATTTTTTCACACTAGGTATTTTTAGAGAGAGAAATAATTTACATTTTAGATAGAGAAACTCTTCACTGTTGATATTCGATTCCTTATCGGAATTTTTTTTCCTTCATCAACCGCATTAACCACCATATGTTATTATTTCAGATTCGTTTTGGTGTTTTCTCGCTAGAAATGTATTAACAAAATATGGTTGGTTAAACTTGTCTGAACTAGAAGAAAAGAAGAAGGTAAGGGTAGCTGCTTGGTTTCCTGCCTCCTCAGGTACGGTTGTCATAATTCAATCCATTGATTATGGAGGAATTTATCCTTACAATAGGTGTAATATTTCCTCCGAACCTTCTTCGACTGCTCAGTCATTTACATCACCGAATCGTTTTCTTAAGCCATCCAAATGATCCCAATCTCAAGGGGCCATCAGCTGTCGAAACCCTTATACTTTCAAATCCATGGTATTGGACACCGATGAAAGTACCCCGCATAAAGTAAAAAGACTATCTAAAACTAAAACTATACCCTCTGTAGAAAAAAGCCAATTGTGCAACAAGAAACTACCAGTAATTCCCCATCCATAAAGTCTGAACAGGGAATAAGACCTTGTAACTCTTCCAACTGAGCTTCCACCAGATTAGAGCATAGAAGAAAATCCTGCAACACTAACTACTGTATCCTCTCATCTTATTGAAGATAACATTGGTACTCAACTCACCGAGCCTTCATGATCTGGTCCTAAGGTTATGGAAGAAAATATGGAGGCCAACAAATAAGAAAATTTGAAGGAACCACAAGAGAGCGATGACAAGGGAAATAGCATAGCCCTGATAATAGAAACCAAACCTCTTCCTTCGTCTCTCGTCGGATGCATTAGACCTAATTTCAAAAAGGTTATTTTAAAATACCTTATAACTTTAGATAAAATTTTATATGTCTAATTTCATAAATATGAACTATAGGCTATTCGAGCTAAGTGGGGGTTCCCTAAAATAGTTAAAGTAAGACTACCTAAGCCCAAAGAAACTCCGATGAGCTGTAGCTCTAGGGAGTTAGTAGTTTAGACTAATATGCTCAATTGGGGCCTTCGATTTCCCTTGAATCTCGAGATAGTAAGATACTTTAGTTTAGTTCGGTTATTCCCAAGACAAGCGAGTATGAAAGCATGGTTCACAATAATGTCAAGCATCATCGCTTCAAGGCTATCCAATACTCTAATTCACATGGAGCAACTGGCTGCTGTTGTTGGACTGTCTCATAACTCCCATATCCCATTCTACTATTTTAATATGGGGAATGACTATAAAGTAGTAGATATTTGTTGGAGGCGGACAAGATCTGGAATACTCAGTTTCTTTATATTAGCGGTTGGTGGAAAATGACAAAAATATTAGATCCCAAAGTAATCTGAGGCAACTCACAAGACATTAGAATAATACAAGTATGCCTTATTAGAATTATTTTTAATATTTTATCACACTCTTTGAATATTTTATCACTTATCCTTAACTTATTTTGTATATGCTATGTCGAAGCCTTATCTGCATCATCTGGTTAATGCGAAGGTGACCTTCAAAAGGCTAAATCATTGGGCAGAGATGAAGTGGTCGAGTGGCTTCCATTATAGCGTCACTCTCCCCAACCTTGTTCGAAGAAATCTGTGGAGGACTAATCTAGAATAGGTGCTGTCATGAGAGAAATTTAACACTTATCAGCAGCCTTTTTCCACCCTTGAAAAAATCGAAGCCGTTGATGGTAAATTGTATCTCCCAACCAGGAATCGAGCCCATAATCATCATAACAACAAGGATAAAAAATAAAATGAATATTCATCATAATTTGTTACCAAAGTAGGAAAAGAAGGACATCTTGATAAAATTAACTCAGGCTTATTAGTTGTAGTTGATTCTACTATTAAGGGAGGTGAGTTGCCCTCGAAATATATTGTGCCTAAGAAGAAAAATGTACATATAAGGGGTAAGAAATAAAGTGATAAGAGAGGCAAAAAAGGAAAAAGATCTTGACTCGTTCAGAGATAGACATCCGCTCAGAAATTATCCCTCCAAAAATTCCTGTCGATGAGCCTCCACCAACCACAACATCCGATCCTTCTTCTCCACTACTTCATCCTTCTAAAAAACATGTATTCGGGGATGTTAACCTAATTGAAGGTATGGGTGGTTTTGATTTCAAATCTTTTGAAACTAACTTTCCTGAATCTATAAAAATTGTTATTGTTGTGGTGTTGAAGGGGTTCTCTTCAAATTTTCCAACGCGAATGATGTGTTGGGGTATTTAGTACTGACCTATGTGAGGCCAGTTGTCGACTTGGAAAGATAAGTAAGGTTGAAAATTGAAACAATCACTTCTCTTCAAGAGGAAAACAAGAATTTGAAGGTTTTAACCGAAGAAGAAGAAGAGAAAAATAATAGTCTATCAGAAGAGATCAAATTAGTCAGGAAAGAGTTGACAAAGGTGAAGTCCAACCATGAAAAGCTGCAAGCTGATTATGGTAGTTTAAATCATCCACATTCAAGGAGATTACCTTATTGAAGAACCAACAAACTGATGATAAATCTACCATCGAGCATTTATTGGGAACAATCCCAAAGGCCAATAAGTTTTTATGTGGTTATTTTTATGCAAGCCTTTGTCGTTTACAAAGAATTTTGTTATTTAGTTTGGATTTTCATGTGCAAGCCCTTGGCATGGCCAATGCATTTTTGTAATCTTTTTTCCCCAAATTTTATTAAGTCCTTAGGTTAACCAAGGCATTTTGTATCTCATCAGTTTGGCTTATTCCCTTATATATTCTTATCTTTATTTCTTAGTCCAATTTATCCAAAGATAGTTAATCTTAATAAACAAGTCATTCGAAGGACATAAAAACTTGACATACACAAACCATTCAAAGGTAATCGATTCGAAGGAAATAAAACTTAACATACATAAGTAATTCGAATCTAATCCATTCAAAGAAAATAAAAAATTAACATACTCAAGTCATTCGAAGGCAATAAAAACTTAATATACACAAGCCACACAAAGATAATTTATACGAAGGCAATACAAACTTAACCTACACAAGCCATTCAAAGATAATCTATTCGAAGGAAATAAAAACTTAACCTATACAAGCCATTCAAAGATAATCTATTCGAAGGCAATAAAAACTTAGCCTACACAAACCATTTGAATGTAATATGTTCAAAGACGATTAAAACTTAACATACACAAGTCATTCGAAGATAATCCATTCGAAAGATATTGTCCGTTTTGGGTCAGACAGAGGACCCTCACAACTTTGCTCTTGTATGTACTCTCAAAAGACCTCATACTAATCAAGGTGTTTCATTCACTTATATATTGTATATTATTTTCAGTGTAAGCGATGTGGAACAGCTGATAAAGTGAGGGATCGAGTTTATGATCTAATAGTATTCTTAGTATAAACATGAGATGAAATATGCAATGGGATAACATATGTGTTCAACTTATCGCTCATATAAATATGTATTAAATAATAATAAAATAAAATAATTATTTTAAAATTCAACCTTTTACAATTTATCACTAGAATATTCTTTATGCTATTTCTTTAACAGGTTAAATAAATTATCGACTTAACACACTAAATAATTAATCTTAAGAGCCATCATATTCAAATAAGATTCAAAAATTAAAAGAACCCTATTTTATTTTAATTCTTTTGTTATAGGATTTTAGGGAGGACATGGTCCGTAAGAATACAATGATCTTCAAAAGTGCTAGGAAGTGGATGAATAATCCCTCTTTTCTTATCCCAAGTTCCAAAAGGTTTCCGCTGTTAAGTTTATTATAATAATTTTCATATATAGGAAAATGAGAAAAGCTGTAAGAAATTAATTACCCAGATTCCTGAATCCACGTCTCTTCTCCTAAGACAATGTCTTGCACTATTGTCTATTGTTTGGATATTTGATAAAGTAATTGTTTGTATTTTTATTTGGAACTCAATAGTTTTTATTTGACAATCATCTTTTTTGGTTGATTTGTTTTTTTTGTTTGTTCTTCTTTCAAAAACCGAATTTTAGTTTATTATTAAATTTATAGACGCCACAATTTAATAATCTATATGAAAGTTATTAATTTAACGATTATTCATATTTTATTTTAAAAAACTTGCATAGTTTAATGACAGTGGGCTGTAAGAAAGACTAAAGGGATATTGGACTACATTCACTCAGATTTTTGGGGTCCAAACAGAATTTCATCCAAAAGCGGAGTCAGATACTACATGAGTTTAATTGATGATTATTTAAGGATGGTGTGGGTTTACTATATGAAAACGAAAGATGAGGCATATTCAGCCTTTATCAAATGGAAGACGATGCTTGATAAACAAACCAGAAGAAAAATCAAACGTCTTAGGACATATAATGGGTTAAGATATTGTAGTCGTGAGTTCAACGAGTTCTGTGAAACTGAGGGAATAGTGCGCCATCGCACTTGTTCTAGAACACCACAACAAAATGGACTCGCATAAAGAATGAACTGGAACATTTTATGACAAGGCACGAAGTATGCTCTCGCATTTCGGTGTGGGAAAAGATTTTTGGGCTTAAGCTATCAATACAGTGTGTTACTTGGTGAATCAGTCTCCATCAACGGCTATTGATTGTAAAACTCCTTTTGAGATTTGGTCTCGATCGTTGGCTGATTATGAACATTTGAGGGTGTTCGGTTGTCCTGCGTATGCTCATGTGAGAGATGGTAAGCTTGAGCCGAGGGCAAAGAGGTGCATATTTCTAGGATATGTTACTGGAGTGAAGGGATATAGGTTATGGTGTACCTCTCCAAAATCTCCAGGTTTTCTCATCATTAGGGGCGTTACTTTTAATGAGTTTGCTTTGATAGACATTCTGAAGGAAGTAGGAGAACTTTTCGAATTAAGATCGGTTGTGAGTAAACAGGTGGAGCTTAAAGTAGGATCAGTTCCTAGCAGGTCCAATAATTCAAGTGGTTCTGAGGTGGATCCAGAATCAGGAGGTGAAGCGTCAACATCGGATTATAGTGACGATGATGCGCCTGAACCAGAATAAAAACCTTATAGTATAACATTGGGCAGAGAAAGAAGAGCTATTAGACTTACAAAAAGGTATGCGAATCTAGTTGCATATGCTCTGTCAGTTGCAGAAGAAGTTGAGATGCAGGATCCTAGTAGCTATAGAGAAGCTATAGCAAGTTCAGAGGCAGATCTATTGTTTGGGTGCTATGAAGGAAGAGATTGAATCTCTTCATAAGAATAAAACATGGAAGCTTGTTGACTTGCCTAAAGGACAGAAGATAGTAGGCAGTTAATGGGTGTTCAAAGAAAAGGAAGGTAATCCAGGGGTTGAGGCATCTTGATTCAAAGGAAGACTGGTCGCTAAGTGTTTTACTCAAATGGAAGGAATCAACTTTAATGAAATGTTTTCTCCAGTGATGAATGTTTGTTCAAAGAAAAGGAAGGTAATCCAGGGGTTGAGGCATCTTGATTCAAAGGAAGACTGGTCGCTAAGTGTTTTACTCAAAGGGAAGTAATCAACTTTAATGAAATGTTTTCTCTAGTAGTGAAGCATAATTCGATTCGAGTTTTGTTAGCCATAGTAGTTTTTCAAGATTTAGAGCTTGAGCAGTTGGATGTCAAGACTGCGTTTCTACATGGTGAATTGGAGGAGAAAATTTACATGAGACAACCAAAGGGATTTATCGAACCTAATATGGAGGACAAAGTTTGTCTGCTGAAAAAGTCACTGTATGGTTTGAAACAGTCACCTAGGCAATGGTATAAACATTTTGATACATTCATGGTGTCAAAAGGGTACACGAGGAGTCCATATGATAGTTGTGTGTATCATCAAAAGATGTCAGATGATTTTTATGTTTACTTTTTATTGTATGTGGATGATATGCTTATTGCTGCTTGTAGTATGTCACACATTGTGCAGTTAAAGAAGCAGCTTAGTGCCAAGTTTGAGATGAATGATCTGGGTAGAGCAAAGAAAATTCTTGGTATGGAGATTATCAGGAACAGAAGTTTAGGATCATTACACTTGTCTCAACGAAGCTATATTGAGAAAGTGTTACAACGATGCAACATGTTTGATGCTAAAGTAGTTAGCATTCCATTTGCTACTTATTTCAAGTTGTCTGCAGTAGAAGTGGCAAAGGACGATGCTGAGTTGGAACAAATGTCAAAGGTTCCATATCCAAGTGCAATTGGTAGTATCATGTATGCTATTGTATGCACACGTCCTGATATTTCACACGCGGTTAGTGTAGTTAGCAGGTACATGGGATGTCATGGGAAAGAACACTAGCATGCAGTGAAATAGATACTTCGGTATCTTAAGAATACTGTGAACGTTGGTTTAACTTTTAACAAGACCGATATTGGTGAATCGCTTAATAATGTTGCAGGATCATCGGTTGGTTTTGTTGATTTTGATTTTGCATGTGATATGGATAAGAGAAGATCTCTGACAGGATATGTATTTACTCTAGCTGGAAGTGCGATCAGTTGGAAATCACAGTTGCAAGCTACTGTAACTTTGTCTACAACAGCGGCAAAGTACATGGCGGTAACAGAAGCAGTTAAATAGGCAATATGGTTGCAAGGTTTGGTGGCAAATTTGGGCTTAGATAGGACTACTACAAAAGTGTTTTGTGATAGTCAAAGCGCCATACACCTTACAAGGAACCAGATGTACCATGAGTGTACAAAGCACATAGATGTCAGGTATCATTTTATTCGCGATATAATATCAAAGGGAATTGTTGATGTGAAGAAAGTGTCTACACACGATAATCCAGCAGATATAATGACTAAGGCAGTATCAGTTCAAAAGTTTAGGAAGTGCCTAAACTGGATCGGTGTTCGCAGTATAGAGTGAATGCCTTAGGGGAAATATTTGTTGTGAATGAGTCGAATAGTGCATTGACAGTGTACAGTGTTCGGTGGTACAATTTTGTGTCTCACATAGTGTCATTATGCCTTGACTGTGTACCGTGTTCGGCGATATAGTTTTGTGTCATTGACAGTGAAGCTAAAATGGGTAATGTCATCTTTGGTCTCATGTATACGAGCCTTTTAGGACTATTATCTAGTAAGTCTATTTATTCCATATAAATAGATTACTAAGGCTACACAAAAAGACAATCTGAAATTTGTAACCATATCATAGTGAAACTCTTTTCTCTGGTGGCGTCCGTGGACGTAGACAATTGTTGAACCACGTTAAATCTTGTGTTCATTTAAGTCTGTCCTTTGCATATGTTTTGAGCTTGAGTCATTTTGTGATAATTGCATAGTGGTTTAACAACACTTAAATGGTTTAGTTTCTAAATGACGGTAAATCTTTTATTTATTTAAGTTTAATAATAACTAATAAGTATCATTTGAGTTTTTGATAAAAACAAAAATAGTTTTCATGAATTAATTTTGGTCGTCCAATTTTTTTATGTTTGATGAGATTAGTATTCGTATTATTAAAATTTTGAATCCACTGTTCAAAATTTTAATAATATGAATATTAATCTAATAAAAAATGGTTACATCGTTAAATATTTTATTCTAACAGTATATATATATATATATATATATATATATATATATATATATATATATATATATAATTAGAGTATTTTCATAATTGCTTGGTATATTGATAATAATATTATATGAATTGCTAAAACAATCTGGTGAAAATTATTCTCTCAAGTTGTATATATATTTTTTGAAGTATTTATAAAATTACAACTCATAAAAAACTCCAAAAATCCTATAAGTTTATTAATAATTTATGCCATTATTTACTTTATGAACTTGCAAAACATAAAATATATTATAATCAAACAATTTCCCTAAAACTTAATAGAATCATAAAATTTAACCTAAACTCACCAAAACTTTTTTTTTCTACTTTTGTAAAATTGAAAAATCATGCATGAAAGGTAACAAAATCTATGTTTCCAGATACCAACATGGATATGGAAAATATATACACTATTTTATCTTTCTGAATTCTTGAAAAAGTATTTTTTGAACAAAAAAACGTTCGATTCCACCAGATGATGGCACCATGTGGTCTTTGTCGCCATCTCATGACGAAAAATATGATATTTTCTGTCAAACAGTTGGCGGACACGATGACCTACGTTATGCCACAGCGAGCACGATAAAACACCATTTTCTAGCAGATACAACGATCTGAGCACCAATAGCCTGGGACCGTGTCCGCAAGGCTATGACACTAACATCGTCGCGTCCACCAAGACATGACCCTAACACAGTCGCCGCGTCCATCATGGAATTTGCAGATGGATCTGTATTGAATTTCTTTTACTTATTAACATTCATCGTTAATGTTGTCTCTTTTCATAATTTTTATAGTACTTATTCACTAACTAAAGATAATAACTAATTAAAAACTAATTATATACAATATCAATATAGAGATAAACAAAACATCATTTTTTGCAAGTAAGTAATTAAGTGTTTATGATATATTCTTTCAACAAATAAATGGAAACCACCTCAGAAAATTAATTCAGAAAATATAAAAACTCTTCGTGATACAGACATTAGCTATAGATTTAATTGCATTCAGAATTCATTTGATGATAATCATGAATAGCAGTCCCCTAATTACACTTTGATACCAAGTCCTTTATCCTCTCCAAAGAATACTAACAATAAGAAACGGGGACGGTAACATTAGATTACTTGAACTCAAATAATTGAAAGATTACTTGAACTCAAATAATTGAAAATCATTATAGTATGTTAATGTCTTTATGGTTCAATTTACTATTTCTATTACTTTTAATTTAATGATTTATTAAACATAGTTGGATGATTCTTCAAGAATCCTTGTTTGCAACCAAATTTTGGGAAGATCTAGGTCTAATATATTCTCTAATCAAGTCAACGCAGCAAATGTAGCTTTACCACAAGTCTTTTAGTCAATTTCGGCATCTTTTATGTTTAAGTGTATGAAATGTAATATTTTAAAGTTTTATTTCTTGGTGTAAAACTTATTTTATTGAAAAAAATGTTTGGGATACTAACAACGTTTGAGTGACTCAAAAGATAAAGATAATAAATTGCATTTTAATTAAGGGAAATTGCACTTAAAGTACCCACTCAACTATTCAATTGTCACTTACCACCCAAGGTTTGATCAATTGTTACTTAATACCCATCTAAACTACCTTATTGTTACTTACAACCTAATTTTATTTTAATACCCTAACTACCCTTAACCCACTATATAAACCACTTTTTCTGTTTTCTTTCTATTTTTTCTAGCTTTTTGAAGATTTGAATTTGTTAGCCGCCCTAACCACCTAACCCTACTAACCACCACGAGCTGGGTTGAAATCACATTTTCCGGTGATCGGAAGCTGCTAAAGGTTTGTTTCTTTATGTAAGTTGTTGTGTTAGACCTGTCTAACCTCTGTTTTATACGTACAGGAGTTGATCGTCGCTTTTTGGAATCTTATAGCTTACAAGTAATCGTGTTGCGAGCTTTTTAGGTAATTACCTACCGATTTCGAAGTTTTTTATTCGTTTTCTCTGTTGGAATAGGTTCTAGTCTACTGTTTTTAGATGCCATTGCCTGATTTCGAGCTTTTCTCTGTTTTTTTTTGTTATAGTGATCTGTTTAGCTAATATTGTTCGATATATAGTTACGTCCTTGTTTTCTGATGTTATATTCTAATTTCGTAGTGCTTTAGTTTGTGGGTAATGTGTAGTTTACGAGTTTTTAGGACAGTTA
The DNA here is from genome assembly GCA_036936605.1 of Limnanthes douglasii subsp. nivea. NCBI lineage: Eukaryota > Viridiplantae > Streptophyta > Magnoliopsida > Brassicales > Limnanthaceae > Limnanthes > Limnanthes douglasii. Next base: position 352,873,402 of record JAUPFV010000002.1, on the reverse strand, counting down.
GAGTATTGTATTTCGAAACAAATATCAGGACCGGTGTTACATAGAAATATCAGGACAGGTTGCGAATAGATATATGTAGATATACACAAATATCAGGACAGGCTGCGAATAACTCGATGTATGTACACATTTCGCATGTTATGATGCGAATTGTTTGATGGTGCAGTAAATAATCTGCACAGTTTTGTGACTAATGACAAATATCAGGACTTTGTTACCTACAAATATCAGGACAGGATGCGAATAAATAGTTGTAGGTATACACAATTCGCACCTTAGGATGCGAATTGTTTGATGCAGTAGTAAATATTTTGCACCTAGTTTTTTAGACTAATAACAAATAACTTGTATTGTCCAGGTTAAGAGATGTCTAAATCACGAGTTTGTATTTTTAAATATGGTCACCAAACTGCAATTGTGCCTTTCACGGAGTTTGAAAGCTTCGAAAGTATCCAAGCTTATGTAGAGAACACATGGGAGGAGTTTGCCACAGGTGAGTACCTAATTACTTACTCCTGCGGGGATCACAATAATTGTTTCTTTAATAACCAGAGTGATTTTGTTGGGTTGGTGTTATATCTTGATTTGGAGCGTTTAAAACGGATTAGTTTTCTCATAGAACAACACGTCTTCGATAAGGGTTCTGGTAATAAAAGTTCTGTTGATAAGAGCTCTGGTGGTAAGAATTCTGGTGGTAAGCGTAAAGAGCGTAACTTGGTTTTGGTAGAACCATCTCTTGATCAAATAGTTAGCGGGGAGAGTAGTAACGGTTTAGTTAATTCTGATCAGAGGAAAAAACAACTTGCTACTGCTGGTTGGGCTGATGCTATTACAGGGGTGGGTCAAGCTTTTGAAGAAGGTGCTGCCGGTCTGAGGTTATCCTTGTGCAAGTTTACGTTAGAGCATGGTTTTTCTTTCAAATACCTGCACAACACAACAAATAAGATCACTGCTTATTGTGAAAATAAGCTCACAAGCGGGTGCAAATGGAGGGTTTATGCATCTATTGACTCAAGCACCGGCCTTATGACGATAAAGAAGCACTTCCCATACCATACTTGCAGTCCTGTTTTCTCCCAGAAGCATAAGCATAAGCGGCATAGGCATTTGACATCAGATTTGATTGTAGAGGAAATTCAGGATTCTCTCCGGACCTGCCATTCGTTGACAGCCAAAACCATACAATCGACTGTCAAACAAGATTACGGTCTTGATATCTCTTATCGTTTGTCATGGAATGCTTTAGAGAAGGCTAGGAGGGGAGTTTTTGGAGATAGTTCAAGTTTTTTTAGTTTACTAAGGGGATACTTCAAACGCTTGAAGAGCCGGGATATTACTTCAGACTGCCAGTTGGAGTTGTCAGCTGGAAGCCGATTCAAGCGCTGTTTTGTAGCATTCGGTTCGTCCCTTAGTGGTTTTCATTCATGCCGTCCAATGTTGTTTGTCGATGGAACCCACTTATATGGCAAGTACAAGGGTACATTGCTCACTGCTGTAGCAAAGGACGGAAACAACGGTTAGTTACATTTATATAGTTAATGAACGATGTTTTTGTGTGAAAATGCTGATGTAATTCGCAGCAGGTGATGCGAATTAAGCAGGGTTGTGATCCTCACATTTCGCAGTTGAGGCTGCGAATTAGGTATTATGTTGAATAAACTGTACTTACATCGCAGCTTGAGTTAGGTATTATTTAAAGTTTCCACAAGCTGCGAATTCACATAACAAGTTGCGAACTGTTTGCATGATCAATTAAAATGTCACACACATTTCGCATGACAAGCTGCGAATTGTTACAGGACATCATGTGAATTGTTTACAATTTTTAAATGTTTGCATACTGTTGTAGTGTTTAATTGATCAGCCTTTTTCCAGGACTATTCCCTGTTGCTGTTGCTGTAGTTAGCATTGAAGATTGGGACAATTGGATGTGGTTTTTGGGGTGTTTGAAACCACATTTGCTGGATCGCCAGATCACATTTATTTCAGACCGTCATTCTGGTATTGTTAATGCTGTTTCTGTCTTGTATCCAAACTGCTATCATGCGTACTGTTATTTCCATCTCATGCAGAATTTGAGAGCCAAACTGGAACATACTAACAGGGAGTATAAAAAAAAGATGTTGAGTTTCTTCCACCGTCTTGCTTATGCTCCCAGTCAAGAGCTTTTTAAAGAGATACTAACAGGTTTTTTATGTGAAGGTGGTGAGAGAATGAGTGATTTTCTTGCAAATATACCCCCTGAAAAGTATGCCCAGGCTTACGTAAAAGGGAAGCGATACGGCTCTATGGCTTCTACCGCAGCTGAATCGTTTAACAATCAGATCAAAAAATATTGCGGCTTACCAATTGTTGAGTTTATTGATTGGATTAGAGTCTTGCTTATGACTCAGGTTTCACGGAGATACGAAGAAGGTCTCAGCTGGAGTACTAATTTGGTTCCCGAGTACGAGAAGAAGCTAAAGCAGAATTTTGACATGTGCCGAAGTTGGGTAGTACGTAAGTCCTCTTCCGCCATGTTCGAAGTCTTTTCGACTCATGTGGCTGTTGTTAATCTGTTGGATTTCAAATGTTCATGCGGATCATGGCAACAAGAGTGTTTTCCATGTGCTCATGCTCTAGTGGCATTACAATACACTGACCAAGATCCATTGACTGTAATAGAACCCTTCTTTACGGTTAAGAATTACAGGGAAAGTTACTCTTTCAGCATACCAGCTCTAACTGATTTCGGCGAAGGGTCCAGCGCTAACGATCCTTCTTTTGTTGAAGTTCTGCCTCCGAACGTTAAGAGATGCTCCGGAAGGCCTAAGAAAAAGCGAATCCCTTCTAGAGGAGAAATCTCAACCAAGAAGTTAAGGTGTGGCCGATGTTCGAAATCAGGCCATAACCGGAGGACTTGTGATGTTCCAGTTTAAGGACATTTATTTTTTTAGCATAGTTATTGTTTTGTACAGCAAACTAGACATTTTTACATTCCTGTGTTTTTTGTTTTTGCTACTATTGGAGTTGTGATCATTTCACATCCTGGGCTGCGAATTATGTACAATACGCATACATATTTGTTACAACATCTATCAGGATTACATGCGAATTATGTACAATTATGTGAAATTTTAACAGAGTGCGAATCATTGGTAAAATCATATCAAACATTTGTCTTATCTTAGGTTTCGCATGATAGGCTGCAAATTAGGGCCATAATTGTGATGCGAATGGAGTTCAGTTAGGAGTCCTGATATTTGTCATGTGATAAGCTGCGAACTTTCATTTAATAAAATACCAGGATATTCAGTAAGGTTGAAAAGGAGGATTACAAGTCGGATTACAAACATCTATCAGGATTACATGCGAATTATGTACAATTATGTGAAATTTTAACAGGGTGCGAATCATTGGTAAAATCATATCAAACATTTATCATATCGTACGTTTCGCATGATAGGCTGCGAATTAGGGCCAGAATTGTGATGCGAATGGAGTTCAGTTAGGAGTCCTGATATTTGTCATGTGATAAGCTGCGGATTGTTATTTAATAAAATACCAGGATATTCAGTAAGGTTGAAAATGAGTAATATAGCAGGTTAACATGCGAATGATGTACAAAATATATTTGGATTACAAAAAGGAGGATTACAAGTTGGATTACAAAAAGGAGGATTACAAAATATATCCAGAAACTAACAACTGTTTACACATATCACTACAAGCTGATGTTGCTAGTTAGTTGCATTTCAAAAAAACAAAAAACAAAAACCAACTCTAGCAGTTGGTAGATGATTCATCACCAACTGTTTTCTCTTTCTCCTTTTTGTGCTGATCATCTTTGTCTTTCTCCTCTTTGTCTTCGACTTTCTCTTTCTCTTTCTCCTCTTTATCCTCAGCTTCAACATCAACGTCCATCATGCTTAAAATTTTTGTCCTCGATGGACCAGCTTCGTCTTCCCTCTTCCTTTTTGAGGTTGCACCATTTCTGGCTGAGGTGCAGCAGGAACCTGTTATGGCTGAGGTTCAGCAGCAAGCTGTGGAACAACTTCCAATGGTTGAGAGTCAGCTGAGTAGTAGTCATCATATATGTCTAACCTAAAAACAGATACTGGGTTGTTTGGTGGTGCTGCTGGCATGATCAACTCATCACTCCAGTTAACGGTTAAGGATGACCAGGAGTCACCCAGAGAACCGATTGAACCAGAGTTTGAGTATGAGGTGGTGGTTGTGGTGGTGGAAAAAGACATGACTTTTTGAATTCGAAGAGACGAGGGAAATGAGTTTGTTAAAAAATAGCTCTGGTTTAAAATGTAGAGTTTGTTTTAAAAATAGCCTCTGGTTTTCTAGTGTTATTTATAGGGAAATGAGGTGATCATTACATAGCCTCCATGTCCAATCAGCAATTAATGGGTTCTGGACATAATTAGATTGTTTTTTGCGTGCTCAATGCAGAAAACGTTTACCAAGGTATACGCCATAGCCGGTTCGTATTCTTGAATGATGTTATTTAATATTTTATTTATGCACCATGCTGCGAACAGGTTATAAGCTGGTATACCAGGATGCGAATTGTGTGTGTAGTGATAACCATCTCTCAGGTTAGGCTGCGAACTATTTGATATAATTTAGGTTGCGAAGTATTCATACAGGTTTGGCTGCGAACTGTTCATACATACCAGGATAATAATCAATCATTATATATCAGGTTATGATGCGAACTAAAAGATAATGAATATTCATTATATATCACAATTTTGTTTATGTATGCACAAAAAAAAAATTACAACAGACATATGTATTTACAAGCAACTAATGTATTTAGAAGAAATACACGAATCAGCCATATGTGACGGTGTCTATGTCATTTAAAAAGTAATAGAACATTTCTGCTCTTAAGGCAGTCACCATATCTGTATCGTATTTTTTCTGGACTGATCCATGCTCAATAATATCCCTTGCATATTTGCAGACGAAGACACCACAGTCCACGGTGCCTTTTTTTTGTTGTGGGAAGCCTCTTTCCACTTTCACCTTCCACCCTGTACTATATTTGGGTAGGAATCCTCTATCCAACAAATATTTGATCTGTGTATAATAATTAGCGTTAGGAATATGCACAAAAACAAAAACAGTTGGTGACATACAATTCGCATCCTCAGGCTGCGAATTATATGACAATAAATCATACACAATTTGCATCTTAGGTTGCGAATTGTATGGAAGCCTTGATAGGCTGCGAATTGTATGGCAGCCTTGATAGGCTGCGAATTGAGTTGTGAACAAGCTGCGAATTGTATCCAACATAGATAGGCTGCGAATTAAGTTATGGACAGGCTACGAAAAAACATCTTGATTACTCACAATTCGCAGCATACCAGATCTCATTTCGCAGCATGCATACTTAAAATGTGTTCAGATTTAAGTGTATAGTTTGGAATATTTACCAGTAGTGCAGGTGTTCTTGCGGTGGGGTCTATGGCATGAAGCTTAGGCAGAAGCGAGTTGTAGTTTGAAATTGTTCTTCCGTCAACGTCGATGACGAGCAACGTCCAGTGGTTTGTATTGTCCTTCGACTCGGTGCACACTGGAACCATGATGATGTTGGCATTTTTGCGCCCCTTCCTAAAAGCCATGTCCACCAGATTTTCAACTTGCCACCCTGCTTTTATTTGATGCTGCAGCCAAGCAAGAGTATATTAAAGTGATAACATTTCTGAGAACTTTGGTCTATTTACGTGAGCTAAACTTACCGCAGTCATGCCAGAAATCAGTATGGCGTCGTGATGCTCTCCTTTAGCTTTAGTGCATGGAACTTTGTAGTCTGCATCTTCAAGCATCTTTCGAATCCAAGCATCAATAAGCTAACAAAGGAGTTGTAGATTTATGTTAAATATAGAATACATATTTGAAACATTGAAAATAAAGTTGGTTGACAATTGGATACCTTTACGTCCAGCTCCAGTTCTAAAGGTAGTGCCATGAGATCACTCGCTTGCACCCTGATTCCGTACGTAAACTTGGACTCCGGTAACTGCCATACCACTGGATCAGGGGTGTCGCTCTCGTAGGCTTTAACCAACTGTATTTTATGGTATTGTGCCAGATCGATACGCTCAGTTACTTTGGTTTTCTTGGGCCAGTCGCTGTATTCTACTACTGGCGGTTCCCGCATTGTTATTACGAACTCTTCTTCCTCTGCCACTTGAGGCTGCGTTTGTGTCAGTAGCGCAAAACTTGGCTCCTCTATCTCATTAACCGTCTCGAGCTTAGTATGAAACAAAAATCAAAAGTAGATGACGTCAGTGATTATAAGTGCAATGAGTCCAAACAGTTCGCAGCTTAGGCTGCGAAATGTAAGGTAGCAGTTAAATAAATTTATTATTATATATCAGGGTAGGGTGCGAACTATTCGAGGTTCCACTGAACAGTTCGCATCATACCCTGATATTTGTTTGTAATACTCCAATCAGCATTTTCCACAAGTCACATGTTATGATGCGAAATCATTGTAAGTAGGCCTTACCGCACGGTCAGCGACAACCACTGCCGTTGACTTGTTCGGCATAGAGGCTGGATCGTGTCGGCAGAAATCATTAATGTCATCCTCCGACATGTTCTCCAGAGACCGTTGTATTATAGAATCGTAATATACATTATCAATTTCATTTAAAAATGTCTGTGAAACTTGAGTAGTAATACCATCAACAAAAGCATCAGGTAAACCTACTGTGTTATTGTGGGACTCTGGAGCTGGCAGTTGATTTGTTACCGGGCCTACAGTTTGACGTTGGCTTAGCAATTCTGACTTTGCTGACAGCACTATTGGTCTTTGAGGTTCCACCGAAGAAGTGGTTTTGTCTTCTAAGGATGGTCCTTCCTGGCTGAGTAGTTCTGTCTTCTCACCGGGATGGACAGGTTCTGACTCTTGAGGTGCTACCTCTTGAGTTAGCCTTTCTCTCTTCGCCAAGGTTATCTGTTGCTGTTGTTGTTGTTCTTCTTGTCCTTGTTGCCGGTCTTCGTGTTGAACCTGTGGCTGCTGGTGTTGCTGGGGGTGTTCTTCTCGTTGGTGTTGTTGTTGTTGCTGCTGCTGTTCGTGTTGTTGTTGTTGTTGCTGTTGTTGCTGTTGTTCCTGTTGTTGGGGGTGTTGTTGTTGTTCTTCTTCTTGTTGCTTTTGCCGGCGGTGTTCTTCTTCTTGTTGATGCTGTTGTTGTTGTTGTTGCTGTTGTTGATGTTCGTGTTGTTGTTGTTGCTGTTCGTGTTCGTGTTGTTGTTGTTGTTGTTGCTGTTCGTGTTGTTGCTGTTCGTGGTGTTGTTGTTGTTGCTGTTGGGCTTGCTGTTTCTGCTGGTGTTGTTGTTGTTTTTCGGTCTCCTATTTCATACAAAAAAAGAAAAAAAGAAAAGGGTGGAAGGGTTAAGCATAAGTTAATCATTGTGTAATCACATTACGCATCCTGACCTGATATCTATGTTATTCACTCCTAACAATTCGCAGCTCAGCATGCGAAATGTGTAAAAACCAACCAGTTTATTACATAATTCGCAGCTCAACCTGCGAAACGTTTGGAATGACCAACCAGTAATAACCAACCAGTTTATTACATAATTCGCAGCTCAACCTGATATTTGTTTGATAACATCATATCATCTACTTACATTATCTACCTTCTGTGTATGTGTCTCCATGATGGGTGAATTATGGGCATCATCGTCCCTTTCTTCCGGCAGTACTCCAGGAAGAAATGTGTGCTGATCAGCATTAGACAAGGATGCTTGCTGATCAGTGGATTTTTGTCCCTCTGGAAGTGATGCTGGTACCTGCTTTATTGGGCTTTCAATACGGCAGATTGGCAGAGAGATAACATTGTGGAGTTGTTGTGCTTCAAGTTCCGCTATCTTGCGTTTCAATTCTTTCAGCTGCAAAAATGATAGCAAACTTTTTATAAACATATTAAGTGCTGATTGTAGTGATTATTTAAGGTTCAAGTCATACTTACTTCTCTGGCCTGTTTTTCTATTTTTCGCTCGTACTTGTTCTTGTCGGCGTACGTCTTCAAACGCTTTGATTGAGCAGCAATATCGGGATTAGGGTCTCTGCGTTTGAATAAATAATCACCGATCGTTTCACTCATACTGGTTGTGTCGGTGTCGGAGGGCTCTTGCCTGGATTTGCCTTTGGGTTGTGGTGGAATTGTTTTCTTTGGGAGTCTTGGTGGTGGAATCAATGGCTCGGGTGGTGTTGGGTGTTCGAGTGTGGGAGACATCACCTTATTCGAGTGTGGAATCGATGGCTCGGGTGATGCTGGTCTCCTTGTTTTTGGTTTTGATGCTGTGCTTTTCGACCTCTTCCTAGGTCTTTCTTCCGGTGAAGGAGGTACCGTTACTTCTGCATCTTCACCATGTTCATCATCTTCTCTTTCTCCGAAAGCTTCAATTTCAGCCTCGGTAAGCTGTAATGGACCTTCTAAAACCTACCAACAGATGCACATGTAAGTAAATTAATTGTTTCGAAAGTATGAGGGTGTAGACAAACAAATTGTTTTTTATAAGCAGTTCGCATCATACGATGCGAACTGTTTGGTTTTAAATCACATTTCGCATGTTAAGCTGCGAACTATATGTAAAACATATGATGGGAACTAAGTGTAAACCATATGATGCGAACTAAGTATTAAACATATGATGCGAACTGTGCTGAACATGAAGCTGCGAAGTAAAATTCATATCAGGCTGCGAAATGTTTGAGATATTTTTATAAGCAGTTTGCATCATATGCTGCAAACTGTATGCACCCCAAGTTCAATACATATATAAATTTGTTACCTGGTCACTATCCAGCAAGGGTGTTCGAATAAGATATGTCATGGTTGATGCGTGACACTCTAACCCCAACCATTTGAAGAACCTTGGTATCGAGGTTGGCTTCGCTACCTCGTGGCCGATTGTTGTGTGCTCCATGATGAAGGGCTGCATGGGGACAAGTTTTATCAACACGATGCTATGTACATAACTAATTGTTATATTGAATAGATCAATCTTACAACTACAAGGGAGACGCAGCCGACGACTTTATCGGCTCTTTCTACTGCTAAGCAACTCCTGATAGACTGTCGAAGCTTGAACAGAATCGATCCAGCCCAGTCGTAATTGTTTATTCTGTTGAGGTCTTCAACGTAATAAACCGTGCTCCAGCCCAAGATATCTCCAGATACGGAGTAGAATAGCGTGGAGCACAAAAACAGTATCAAAAGCCTCGCCACGTCTTCCAATTCATGTTCCCCTCCTTCGTTTATGGCCTTCTCTATACCCTCCTGTAAAACCAATGACAACATTCTATGTTAGAAATGTACAGAATCTTGCTTTATAAAGATGAAGTCCATTTTAGACGTACCTTTATGATGGCATTTGTTATTGTTTTGGTATTACTAGCTGATACTTTCCTGTCAGTTTTTGACATGAAGTATTTCTTCATCATCCTTGATTCGTCCTCCTGGCCGGCTGCATACTTGTTGTGAAAAGCGCCGGTTTTTGTTAACTCAATTTTCTCGGTGCCATGCCTCAGCCCGAATATGATCTTGATATCGTTTGTAGTTAGCTTTACATACTTGTTTCCAATCCTAAAGGCGTCTCTTTCCAGAGAGAATTTCTCGAGGATATACTGAATGATTGAGTAGAATTTTTTCCTAGGCAGCTCTTCCTCATTACGGATTTCGAACGCCGTTTTCAGAAGCGTGTAGAAGGGTGTGTTTCTTGCAGTTTCAATGTGGGCCCTTGTAATACGCATGTCTTTTAGTAGCTTTAGAAGGCTCACCAACCCTGATCTGTAGTAGCTGGGTTTTGTTGTCATTCTTCCTGCACAAACACAAATCAGTTGGAATGTCACAAATAATTCGCATCACAAGCTGCGAATCGCATACATATAAATACTGGCTTAACAGACAAGCTGCGAAATAAGTTCTGACATGATGCGAACTAGATAACTCAAGATGCGAACTGTATGCAAATAAGTATAAACATTAACTGAGCTGCGAATTGCTTGAATAGTAGGTTATCAAGATGCGAACTGTTACACTTTTTACATGCACGTTGCAGGGATCTGGGAATTATGCAACAAACACCAAAATCAACAATGAACTACCTAATGCAGATCTAACATACATAATATTTCTCAGGAGAGTATCAGTATTACATGCAACTAAAAGTATACCCTCGCTTCGACTATAAACCCATAAACTGAGCAACTATCGTCAGTAGATACTTCATTCTAGTACCAACAGCCTCGCCTATAGTGAATTAAGAGCAAAAAGTGGTTCAAATTCGTCAAAAACGAAAAAAAAAGTATACTTTCCACGATAATGCATACCTGTTAAATTTCACCGGTCGGAGAACGGTTTGTTAGAAGCTTTCAGAGACGACTTCACGACAACTTTGTCGAATGAGATTTACAGGTGTGTAGTCTGTCTGAGTAAAAGAGGCTGACCGGTGCGATAGTGACGAAGGTGAGAAGCTGTAGGGTTTCTGGGTTTGAGAGAGAGAGTATCACGAAGTCGAACGGTTTGTTTTCTGGTGGTTTCTAAAATTAGAATTTTGCGTTTGTTTAGGGTGATAGAAGGGTCGAAAAAGTGGGATGGAATTGAAAAATGGGTATATATAGTGGAAGGGTATTGTTGTCCAATTTATTAGTCTGGGTATTAAGTAACACTATGTTAAAAGCGGGTACCGCCGGGTAATAAAATAGTTGAGTGGGTATTTAGCTTTAATTTTACATTTTGTAATTTTAGACAAAATATATCTTTAAAAAAGAAAACAAAAGCGAAAAAAATTCCAAAAATATAATGGTAGTAATTTCTCACCAAATAATTTTAACTTTTGTTTTAAATAATTTCTTAATATTATTCGATACAAAACAAATTGAATTTCAACTAATATTAGTATTTGTAAATAAGTCTATTTTAATATATTAGGAAATTATTTTATTGACTTCAAAGTTAATTGAATTTGGTTTTAATATAGGGAAATGACACACTAAGTACCTTTTAGCCAAACCTATTACAACCTAGTGCCCTAAAATGGGTTAATGCTCACTAAATACCCATCTCATTAAACATATCCACTTCTAATACCTTTTCTTTTTTTAATACCAAGATTACCCTCAACCTAGTATATAAGGTTGATTTGTGAAAAAAAGGGCCCCTTTTAGCTCCAGCATCTTCTTAATCACTTTTGAATTTTGAATTTTGAATTTATTAGCCTCCTTTCTCTCTCCTCTCTCCTAACCTAACAAGCAACCCATTTTTCAAGAACGTTTCTTCATTTCAAAAAACTACGGCTGATCACACCACCTCCGGCGACCCTATTGAACCACCATTTACCTTACTTTACCACCGGCGATCCATCTAGGAGCCTTATCGGAGTGTTCCGATCACCGGCGAGTTTCCGAAAACAAGTTTAACGTCGTCAGCCTCCTGGGTACTGTTTTGCACCGTGATATCCTCCTAGCTCCGATCTTGCACCGTATCTCACCCTCCTAGACCACCGTACACAGCCTCCTAGCTCCGGTTGATAGTTTCGAAATCGTAGCCGGTCGTTACATTTTACAGGTGAGTAACAGAGTCGAGTTTTCAGTTTCGAAATCGTTTTCCATTTTCGAAATCGATTATAGACTCTCATATAACGTGCGTTAATGCCCGGAAACTTATTTCCATCTGCTTCTGCTCAATCCAAAGCATCCAAACCGGCTCCGATCACATTCCGGTGAGAAATTTCATTTCCCCACCTCTGTTTGAACCCTGATATTTATATTGTTACTCATTGCGATTTATCGCCTGCAATTGTATGCTACATGTTGCTAGATTACTGCATACACCCTGATATATGTTAGATTTGTTTGTACATTAAACCTGACTGCATACACCATGCTATCTTAGTTTTGTCAGGTTGCTATATGTGTTGATAAATAAACCATGGCTCCATATACCCTTATAGTTTAGGTACGTGATATTGCTATATGTTTCCAACAATTTCCTCTTGCTGCTATGTTAGATATAACATGTTGATATATGTGTTGGAAAACAGACCAGTAGTCCACATACCCTGATAGTTTAGGTATGCCAGTTTGCTATTTCTGCTTTAAATTGACCACGACAGATATACCCTGATAGTTTAGGTATGCCAGTTTGCTATTTGTGCTGAAATTGACCACGATCGATATACCCTGATATGTTAGACATAGGATATTGCTATATCTGTTATAGTAACAGTAACACATTCAGTTGTTCTACGCCAACGTTAAACAAACTAACCAAAAGTCCTATAATTCAGGGTACATAATGTCTAAACCAAAAGTTTGCATTTTCAAACTTGGTACGGAGACAAGTATTGTTCCGCTGTCCGAATTCGTAAACTTCGAGTCATTTCAACACTACGTTGAGCAAACATGGCAAGGGCTTGTTAGAGGCAACTACAGCATTACATACTCTTGCGGTGCTCAGAATAATTGTATTTTTAATAAGGAGACCGATTTCATCGGGTTGGAATGTTACCTCGATGTTGAGCGTTTGAAGAGTGTGTCATTTCTTATCGAAGAACATGTTGCTGATAAAGGCTCCGCCGTTAAACGTAAACAACTTGTTCAACTGTTCGAAGAATCCTCTCACCTACAACGAACCAGCGGTGAAAGCAGTACCTGTTTGGCCATTACAACCCCGAAAAAAAGACATCTAGCTACAGCGGGATGGGCGGAAGCTATCATCGGTGTTGGACAGTCATTTCCAGACGGTGCTCAAGGTCTGAGGTTATCCTTATCCCGTTATGCATTAGAGAATGGTTTTGCGTTTAGGTACATGCACAATACCTTTAACAAGATCACCGTTTATTGTGTAAACAAAAATTCAGATGGCTGCAAATGGAGGCTTTACGCTTCTGTCGATTGTAAGACCGGTTTGATGACAATTAAAAGATTTTTCAGTACCCACACGTGCAGTCCCGTATTCACAAAGAAAAAATCCGACATCTGTCGTCCGATTTGATTGCTGATGAAATCCACGATTCTCTACGAAACAGCCATTCTTTAACAGCTAAGACTATACAGTCCACCATCAAGCAAGACTACGGTTTAGACGTTTCATATCGTCTATCTTGGAATGCGTTGGAGAAGGCCCGTCGCGCTGTATTTGGAGATAGCAATACCTCTTTCGGATTGCTAAAACCATACTTCAAGAGGCTACAGATTCGTGACATCACTACGGACTGTCGTCTGGATTTGGCTCCCGGCAATGTTTTCCGTCGCTGTTTTATAGCATTTGGGGCGTGTCTTCAGGGTTTCCATTCGTGCCGCCCTCTGCTGTACGTTGACGAAACCCACCTGACAGGGAAGCACGGTGGCGTGTTGCTTTCAGCAGTGGCAAAAGATGGAAACAACGGTCAGTACAAACACGTCTCAATATACGTTTGATCTGATAAATATGCATACATAGTTTGCGATTTAATAAGACTGTCTGATAGTTTGTCATACATGCTCTGGTATTTTAGGTATTACTGATTGCTAGCTTGGTAGGCTTTGTTTGCTAGATTTGGTTACACATACTGTTATTTGTTAACTATTACACAATCTAAAAAAACATCGTTCTGTTAATGTAGTTCTGTTTTAATCTTCTTTTCCATCCCAGGTCTTTTCCCCGTTGCTTTTGGTATATTTGGTAGTGAAGACTCGGACAACTGGTTCTGGTTTTTGGAAACTTTAAAACCTCATCTGTTAGGGCGCCAGATAACTTTCATTTCAGACCGCCATGCTGGTATTATTAGCGCTGTCGCAACTCTTTATCCTACTGACTACCACGCTTATTGCATCTTCCATCTTATTCAGAACTTGAATAAAGCTCTTGAACACACTAACAGAGTCTACAAACAAGATATGCTAGCGATGTTTAAGAGCTGTGCTTATGCCCCTACAGTGGATCTTTTTAATGAACGTTATGGTCAGTGGTTGCGCCAAGGCGGTAATCGTATTGAAAACTTCGTCAGGAATCTTGCCCCAGAAAAATGGGCTCAGGCATATGTCAAAGGCAAACGGTATGGGGCGATGGCATCAACAGCTGTTGAATCGTTCAATGGCCAGATTAAGAAGTTGTGCTATCTGCCTATAGTCGAACTAATCGACCGGATTAGAGCTCTTCTGATGACTCAAATGTCTCGACGTTTAGGAGAAGGCCAAAGTTGGAACACACATTTGTGCCCCGAGTTTGACAAGATGTTCAAAGACAATGTACAATCCGGTCGGACATGGTTAGTTCGCAAGTCTTCTGCGGCTTATTTTGAGGTTTTATCGGACCCAGTCATGGTGGTCAACATACTGGATTTCAAATGCACATGCGGCTCTTGGCAGCAAGAATGTTTCCCGTGCGCTCATGCGTTGGCTGTAATTGCATCTATAAACGAGGATCCTATGACTTTGGTCGAGCCGTTTTTCACTACACAAAATTTCCTGCAAGCTATTCATTTAACATACCGGCTATAACAGAGTTTGGTGAATCCAGTAGCGCAGATTATGATGGAGAGCCCTTGGTGCTGCCCCCTAACGTTAAAAGACGACCCGGTCGTCCGAGGAAGAAGCGTATTCCATCAAGAGGCGAAGTTTCCAGCAGCCAGTCCCGTTGTGGTCGATGTTTGAAATCGGGCCATAATAGGAGGTCATGTGATGCTCATTTCTAAACATTATTAACCTACTTTTTTGTAACATTTTACATATCAAAGATAAGCACTCCTTATCTTTCGACTTATGTTTTGTACAATTTTAACATTTACATGTTCCATTTCTGTTTCTTATCCCCTATGATATCTATTCACGTGTACATTGCTATCTTTGATGATATACTATGATAGCGACTCTTATAACCATTGATAGATTCTAGATATTGCTTCTGACAGATACATCAAAAGTATGTTTTTTGTTTCGGTTTACATCCATCTGATGCTTTGCTCACATTAGTTATACATGTACTTTAAATTTTTCATGCCCTGTTTATCTCAAAGATAAGCACTTCTTCTATTTCCACTTATGTTTAGTCCCCTAAAGGAATTGCCATGTTCATCTCAAAGATAAATCCATCGAACATGCCTTTACATCTAACAGATACATCAAAGTATGTTACTTACATTTATTTCGGTGTACATTATTAACCTTTCGACTTATGTTTTTTTAAACTTTTAACATTGACATGTAACCTGTCTGTTTCGATCAGACTCTGATATCTATTACGAGCTACATTGCTATACACGCTGTTGTACTATGATAGAAAAACCTTGAAACATTGATAGATCGTGGATTCTGCATCTGCCAGATACATAAATTTATTTTTTCATACCTCTGATATGTTAGTTGTCATACAATGCGATTTTGTTAAATAACTGCAGTTAAAACTGCTTTCCTCAACTGCAACATATCATATCATATCATACTGAGAAAAGCCATAGAACAGAAGATTCATTAAAACGTTAACAATAAAAACATTGACTGCTACAGATAGTCCAAATAAACCAGCCCCCACAAAAAATAACACTAGTGCACAGGGTTGGTGCAAGTTACAGTCCACAAAAAAGCATAAACATACGTTAAAAACAACAAAATAGAAACCAACAAGCCCATGAAACTACATCTAGAAACCTTCTAACCTAATCGGAATCGTCTCCATCAGAGCCCTCGTCCTCTTCTTCTTCTTCTTCTTCTTCTTCTTCATCTTCATCATCTTCTTCGTCGTCAGAGGCCTCGTCGTCTGCCTCTTCATCTTCATCATCGTCTTCCTCATCCCAAAATGGGTTAATGCTCTTACACCTTTTCCTTTTTGGCAGCTTCTCATCGTCAGAAAGATAACAGTCGTCCATGGACCAAGAATCCTATGATCCAAAAGGGTCTTCTTGTTCCTCAGACCAGACCGACCAATCATCTTCTTCGTCAGAGGAGTACTCCGACGTTGTCGTGCACTTGTAGGCCTTCTCGCATGAGTAGTAGTCAGAGGACCAGGCGTCGTCGCTGGTCTGGTGTGGGGAGAAGGGTGATGAAGGAGCCATGGTTGGAGGAGCAGTGGTTTGAACTTAGGGTAGAGGTTCTGTGCTTTTTTTTCCTTTGCTGGTGAGTTTGTGAGTAATAGGTTGACATATGACCCTCTATTTATAGCAAAACCCAGCACCCAATGCTGAGTCCCCTTAAGCAACCATATTTTCAGAAATCAACTTTAATGGCACACATACATTAAATGAAGGTAATCATTCTACTTCATCTACCCATTGTCTTTTCAAGTTCAATTTAACCAATGGTTTTAACACATTAATGTAGTAGTGAGTAATGTGTGTGGTTACCAGTCCTTTCAACAAATTAATTGCATTTATCTACCAATAACCATGTTGTGCAGTCCATATATTTTTATTTTGTGCATCACTAACCTGTTATATGATATTTGCGAGTAATTCTGAATGGTAGATTAATGATATTAAAAATTTAAAACCTTAATGGGCTATCTATTTTTTCTGAACGATATCTAAAACTATACTTTATGGTTCGTAACCAAAAAGTTTATAAATTACGATATGTTTCGCACTACGATATTTTATTGTTTAACCCCAGATAGATCCTTCCTTAACCCTAGATAGACACTTTGATGAACATTGATAGTTCTTCTTATATATGCATTATTGGTAGTTTTTTTATTACATCTCCTATATGTAAAAATAGGAGATATATAACTATCATTAATAGTTCGATTTTAGGTATGACAGTTTGCTATGTGAACTAGTGCGTTTACATGTAATTTTTCGAACAGTGGATCATTATTAAGGTTGATTTTGTGTAAAGATGGTGGCGTGGTGCTTTCAGCAGTGGCTAGAGATTGAAGCAACTGTCATTGCTAATACGTTTCAATATACATTTGGTCTGACTAATATGTTTACATATTTTGCGATGTAATCAGACAGTCTGATATTTTGTATTATATACTCTGGTATTTCAGGTATTACTGATTGCTAGCTTTGGAGGCTATTTCAGATAGATTAAGTTAAACAAACTGTTCTTTGATAACTTTTTCACAGTCGACTGCATCAAGTAAAAAGTGCTTTTACATGTAAATTTCAGTCTACAAACATAAATCATAGAGGTATTGCTTCATTCACCCATTGCTAATCTATGCGAAATATACAAATGGGTACCAAAATATAAGTTACATACTACCAACGTCTGTTTGTGTTACCATCATTCAAGAAATGTTTGAATATTCTAGCTCTTGTTTCTGCCGGGATTTCATCGCCATATTTCCGTCCAACAAACCCTTTTGTAATTATGTCTTCTACTTATTTGCAAACGAAAACACCGCAGTCGTAGCTGCCCCTCTTTTGCTGTGGGATGTCTAACATCGTCTTAATTTTGTACCCACCTTTAACATGCGGTATATATTTCTTCTTCATGCAATATGCCAGCTGCATTGATAGATACAGCAGCAGTCAATGATATGCATTATTATACTGTTTGCTATATGTAATGTTCGAAATAGCTAGATGTGCAATCAAAATATTTTACTTGTAATTTAGTTTCCTTACCATAGCATCAGCTGTGTTTCTCGTCTTATCTGGAATGAATTTGCTCCACGGCAACATTGGGTTGTAGCTTCTAGCAGCCCCGTTCTCCATGTCTATGACGAGGAGCGTCCAGTGGTTCACGCCGTCCGTGTTTATAGTACATAGGGGGACGAATGCAACATATGTGTCGCGGGGCATTGTCTCAAAAACATTGTCCACAATGGCAGACATATCTCCCTTTTTAGCCAGTGTCCCCTGTAAATTAAAGACATTAATACAGGAAGTAGATGTACCTAATATAAAACCAATAATCCCCTTGGAACTTACAGTTGCAATCCCAGTTATTTGAATGGCTGGGACATGAAATGAATACTTATTATCAAACCCTTTCACAGGGACTTTGAAATCTGAATCCTTTAACAGCTTATATATCCAAGCATCTAT
Source organism: Limnanthes douglasii subsp. nivea (assembly GCA_036936605.1). Taxonomy (NCBI): domain Eukaryota; kingdom Viridiplantae; phylum Streptophyta; class Magnoliopsida; order Brassicales; family Limnanthaceae; genus Limnanthes; species Limnanthes douglasii. Next base: position 352,855,411 of record JAUPFV010000002.1, on the reverse strand, counting down.
TACCTATCAGAACACAATTACAATCCCAAGTCAGTTGAGTAACCAACAGTTTATTGTTTTACACACTGATAGATGCTTCATTTAATATTGGTAGACGTATATAGACACGTTGCTAGACTAACAAGGAACATACGATAGATACATCATAATAGATTTTTACCTTGAAGTCCACTTGAGTTTCGTTAGGCAGTTCCATTATCTCTGTCACACTTACGGAAAGCCTATAAGAGAACTCTGATGTTGGCAAGTACCACACTTCTGGATCTTCCTGGCTTTCTACCTGTTTCAGTTTCAGCACTTTCTCGTACTCACTTACATCGATCAGTTCCGTTGTCTGTGTCTGGAACGGCCAAGCTACAACTTCAGTTTGCTGTTGTTGAACCTGCGTTGGAGTAAGTAAGTTGAACCCAGGCATGTCATCAATGGGTACCTAAAAAAAAGCAGCATGGTCGTAAACTGTTAACAATACAGTTTAAAAGTTTATCGAGAATACCAAATATCTACTTACCTCAACGTCCGTTTGTTCTTCCTCGATGGATTCGAGTGTACGTCTCTTCTCGTTTGAAGTTTCAACAGCCTTGTCAACTTCAGCGTAAAAAGATTGGGTGCAGTCTATGAAGCTATCGTCAGCCAACGGTGTAACCGACTTGACAATAAGACCCTTCGATGCTGCTTTCTGTTGTTCTGGTGTTGCGTACGAAGATGGCTCAACCTGTGACACTTTTTCGATCTTCTCTGCGGACTGATCTCCTCTGTTGGAAATTTCTATCACCTTTAATGGAGACACAGCTTGTGATAGCTGTTCGCACTTTGCTGCTGTTCCAGTGCCAGTGAATAGAACTAAGCTAGAGTTTCGTGTGTCTTCAGGCTCCGCTGTTTCGACTTCCTAAAAACATACGATTGGAAACCATTAATTGCGAGAGTAACTATCAATCATGTATGATATTCAAATGCAACTTTAACATCCACTTACATTGTGAGAGACATGTTCCGGAACCTGTGGTTCGGTTGCTGCTATCTCCAACAATGTAGTTGCTACTACTATGTCATCTTCTCCTTTGTCCTCAACGATGATCGCTGCCTTCTTTCCTTCATCGACGGTTTTTGGCGGCTCCTCCAACTGTCGTTCCATTGTTTTCGTTATATCGTTGGATACTTCGTCCAACAAATGATTTCTGTCCACCGCCAGCTGCTGTTGTTCAACCTCGTTGTTTCCAACTCTAGGTCCCTGTGCAGGTACCAAAACTAAATTCTGCGCACCGGCAGCATGAGTTAGGGGTGGTATTCTTTCTGCCACATCCCGTTTCCCATTACCAGCATCACAACCACTTGTTGTAGTCCCTTTCGGCTTCCATGACACATCAACAGCAACAGCATCGTGTGTAGTACTTTCTTCCAATGGTTCAACACGTGTTTCGGATTGAACCCCACCTCCGTCAACTTCTTCTTTGTCCTCCTCCGATTCGTCCCTTTCTTTATGCTTAGCTTTGTCAACCTCATGTCGTTCTTCTGTTTTATCCTCCCCATCAAAGCCCTCTTCTTCCGTTGATTTTTCTGTTTCAGCTACTACAGGCCTCCGAGTTCTTTTGTAAACCAGTGTTTCCTTAACCACCTTCTCACCAACGCGTGCATCTACTGTTTCAGTAACTTCCTCATCAACGCGGCAAAATGGCGTGGACAAGGTCAACATCAGTTGTTGATCCTCACCATCCATTATTTCACCTGCCAGCTCCAGCTTTTGTTTAAGGTCCTCCAGATCTTTCTTCAAATTTTCAACCTGATTCAAACGACCATAAGAAATTGTTACATTATTTTTAACAATGATAGTTACATAATACTTCATTGATAGACATCTTCATTTTAACAAACATACAGATGTTATTAGTTATTAGAAAACATGCTAGCACTAACCTCTTCGTTTCTTTCATCAAGGCATGTTTTCAGCCTCTTGTTCTCAACTTTCAACCGGCGCAACCGGCTTCTTTTTTTCAGTTTTTTGCTGTCGCGCAATACCGACTGCGACAGCACTCCAAAACTAGGAATCATACTCGACCTACGTTTTTTCCGGTTCTTCAACCTCCCCCCTTTGATTTTACCAACTCTTGCCTTCCTCTCCACAATGAACTCCCCCAACGTAACATCATCTTCAACCTCAATCATCGAACTTCTTATCTTCTTACTACCAGCTCCGTCATCTTCTTTCCTTATTGAACTTCTGTTCGCAACAGATTTCTTTCTTTTCCTACTCTTCTCTTCGCTTGGTTCACCAGCCCCTTCCCACCTTATCCTCGAATCATTTACTCCATAAACAAAACATTCTGATGCTGTAAACACCAACTCCCCGCCGATAACCTAGGAGATACAGTATAATATTCATTTAGCAGCAAAATATTTTAATCATAACTGATATATGTATTATACTACTACGATATATCTACTATACCACAACATACCTCGTCGTCCCTGAGCTCACCGACCATCTGGATCATTTCAAATGTAGACTCCTTGCCCTCTAACCCCCACCACTTGTAACATCTAGGTATTATGTAAGGCCTCGGTATGTCGACATTTATAGAAATATGTTCCATAAGAAACGGCTGCACAGAGCATAACTAACCATTAAAAAAAACATTTTCCTAACAGACATGCTGATCATAACACACTATACTTACAAAAAGCAGAGCAACGCATCCTATAACTCTGGAAGGATGCCCGGCCTTAATACATTTGTCCAGCGATTTGTGGAGCTTATCCAAGATGGCTCCAGACCAGTCATAGTCGTTTATCTTGTCCAGATTCTCCACGTAGAAGATTGCTGTCCACCCGATTACATCGCCCGACACTGAAAAGAACAGTGTCGAGCATATGAAAAGTATCAGTAGCCTAGCCACATCCCTCGCTTCATCCTCCCCTCCTTCTCTAACTGCTTTCTCGATTGTTTCCTACAAAAACATCCAAAATCATAACAACAATACAGAAAGAATAATTAAAGGCATCCACAATAGTTGTTTGTAAACATACTCTGATATCTATACATGTTTACTTTGCTATCTATGATGCTACACTCTGATATCCAATCTATTCAACGCCGATAGTTTACAGATCCGCATACATCAGGCTTTGTTTTCTGTTTCATATTTAACATTACTTACATTTGTTACATACTCTGATATCTATCCCTGGCTACATTGCTATCTACGCTGGTACAGTCTGATATTTAGTCCATTCCATCTTGCTATCTATCTACCGTCTTATATATTACGTCTACATGTTCTGTTCTTTTAATGTTACAATATCTACGATATCTTAGTGTTCATATATTGCTATTTATAGCAATATTTTTATAGTGATGGGAAAATGTACCTGGATTCCAACAACCAGCACAGCATGCAGTACGAACTACAAAACAACAACATTCAAACATACTATATTTACCGTTATTAGCGCGTTTGAAACTGATTTGTCGTTCGTTGGCCCGCTTCTCCTCGTCCTTGGACTCAAGAAATATTTCTTCATCAAAGTCGAATCTAGCTCTGCTCCATCCGCGTACCGAGCGATAAATCCACCCGATTTGCTCATCGGCATCTCTTCGTTACCGTGTCTGAGGCCAAAGATCGCCTGAACGTCTTTCTTGGTCAGCCTTACACGCTTCTGTCCAATCTTGAAAGCCTTCCATTTGACGTCGTATAAACCACAGATCGCCTCGATCAGGTGGTGGAACTTTTTAAGCTTCAGAGTTTCGTTCCTCAAGTCGTACGAGGTTTTGAGGAATGTGTAGAAAGGTGTTCCGCGAGCAGCCTCGATGTGTTCGGATTTGATTATATCACGTCTCAAGACATTGATTATGCCAACCAATCCCGAGCGGTAGAATACTCCTGTCATTTTAACCTGTCAACAATTACATAATAAGCTAGTTAGTAATTTACATTGTTCTGTTCTGCAATAATACTAAGCAGCCAATGCATTATGAACACATTGAGACTTATACTTATCGCCTAGACGTCATGTCTTACATGTAAACTACTATCAGCCCCTGATAGTAATTACAATATACATTGCTAGATGTATAAAGATACCTACATACGCTCACAACGAGTGGAACATCATCACTATAGCTGTTAAACACAATCAAACACGTTAACGATTAAACCATGACAGGTCCAAATCGATTGCCCGGGCAGTTAAACTATATACTGATAGATGATAAAGCCCATATTGCTAGATATGGGGCAACCCTACGCAAAATCGCAACGCTTAAAACATCAGCCTCACAATGCTATCAACAACACCATACTCAGAACCAATAGAACTACCATCGTCCGGTCGAGCAACAGTAAGAAATAAGCTTACTATTCCGTTCGAGCAACAGTAAGAAACAACCACTGTACCATCTTATACGTCTAACAGCCATCGACCGACAATGTAAAAGAACCTACACATCGAAACAGATACAGATACCTGGTTTGGTTCGAACGCGACTGTTCCGTTCGACGGAAACTTCGTTGCAGTTGGATGCTTGCCGGTGGTGGTTCCAAATGTCGAACCAGAGACAGAGACAGTGGTTCCTTCAAAGGTTAGGTTACTTCTCGGCGGTGGTTCGCCGGTGCGTGTCGTTAATTTCGAAACGGAGATGAAAACAGTGGTTAGTCTTCGTCGTTGGTTCACCGGTGGGTTTCAGTACTACCCGAGGACGTTTCTTCCTCGTCGCCGGTGATTCGCCGTGGTTGTCGGGAATATCGGAACAGAGGTGCAGAGGTGCGATTGATATCGCCGGTTACGGGAGTTTCAAAAATGTCTTTTGGTTTCGCTCTCGTAAAACGTGTTTCTCTCTCCACAAATTTAGAAATGTGAAAGTGGGGGGAATTGGAACCCAAAAGTCTGATTAGAAGGTGAAAAAAGGGGTTTCAACAAAAACAACCCCTTTTATACCCTAGAGCGTATAATTGTGGCCCCCAAGGGGGTAGCCGAGTTGGTTGAGTATGACATTCTTATGACCAAAAGGTCATGAGTTCGAGTCTCTCTACATACGCTTTCTTGGCTGAGCCTGTCACCTTGTGTGGTTTACCTTCTGGCGTTGGTTTGCAGGCTATCGCGTCAGACTGAGGGTTTTACCCTGTGCGCACTCATTGCACTCTGAGTAGCGGCTGCGGGTTCCCTCCGGAAAAAAAAAAAAAAAAAAGAGCGTATAATTGTCCAAAATGTGGCTTTAGGTAGTTTATGAAACTAGTCCAAAAACGGGTACCATCTTGGTATTTGATACTTGAGAAAGTATTTAGGGGTACTTTTCTCTTTAATATATTTATTTATTTTATTTTGAGAATATTTGATTTATATTTCTCCATTAAAGAGATTCGTATCTTAATACCATAATTCACTAATTCTTGGTTTTGGGGGTGAAGATTGTCTATCTTTGGTCCGCTGCAATTCAAAGACGGAGACAAGAGAAAGTAGGAACGGAGAATGGAGGTCGAAATCGCCATAACCATAGCTTCATTAGCTATCTCAATCTTCTTCTTCACAATGCACTGCCGAAAACGCCGCAACAAAAAACAGAGCGGTCATTTGAGCTCTTCGTGTTACCTGCACCTCGACAACAACCACCAGAAACCACAGTTTAATTTTAAGCGTCTTTTAGCCGATAACTCGTACTCGACGTTCAAGCATTTACAGAAGACTGATTCTTCTCATTCCGGTGCGTATAGAATCGAGTTTTGTATACTTAACTCACTCTATCTTCCTATTTCCATGTGCATTATGTTAGTATGTTTCGATAATTTTTAGAATCGTAGTTTTCGTTGAGCGTAGAGCACTGACAGAGGTTGATAGAGTGATTAATTTAGCATGAATTGATAGCAAAAAGAGATATTGAGAAAATTTGGTTGAATTTATTGCAGAGGAGACCTTGAATCCTCATCCGTATGAAGGAGAGATCAAAGAGTTGATCGAGAATCCTCGGTTTGATTTTAACTTCCCTGAGGATGAAGATGATTTGAATTTGAGTGAGTCTTATGTTTGGGTTGAGACTGAGGCACAGTTAAAGGAGCTTGCAGGTGCATTGAGCAGAGAAAGGGCTTTTGGTGTTGATACAGAACAGCACAGCTTGCGATCTTTTCTAGGCTTTACCTGTCTTATCCAGGTACTCCATCTCTTGTTTAAGGTTGTGTGTTTTTATATTGCTTATCCTTTTCTTCATGTTAACAGATTTCTACTCAGAAGGAAGATTATTTGGTTGACACAATTGCACTGCATGATAAAATGGCTATTCTCCGCCCTGTCTTTGCTGATCCAATTATTTGCAAGGTGAGCTACTTAGTTGAATGTTCTATGTTACATAGTTTGTAGAAGTAAATTTGCATACACACTTTGTCTTTTAGTACAGGGCTGAAATTCGAATAGGCAAACAAGGTGGACTAGCATCTATATTTAAACTTGCAAAGTATATATATTTGTATTTCTTGTAGAAGATTCATTCTGAATTTAGTAAATTGTTTTTGAATGTAGGTTTTTCATGGAGCCGACAGTGACGTTCTCTGGCTGCAAAGGGACTTCCATATATATGTTGTTAATTTATTCGACACTGCAAAGGTCTGTCTTTTCTAACGATGTATTATATTTGATAGATTTCCTGCCATACTTGGTCATAATTTACTGGCAGGCAAGTGAGTTTATTATCTTATGGATCCTTTTGCAGGCATGCGATATGCTGTCAAAGCCACAAAGATCACTTGCATACTTGCTTGAAACTATCTGTAGTGTAGCTACTAACAAGTTATTACAGGTTCGTGATTGAATTTTCTGACCTTTTATTCGTCTTCCTGATTCAAACTACATTACTATCTTTTGGGTTTTCAGTTTGCGATATATGAAACTCAGGAAACAAGTGGTTTAAGATGTAGCATTATCGCTTAACCTCTTTAATATGGTATTATGCAGCGTGAAGACTGGAGACAACGCCCTCTGCCTAAAGAGATGGTGCAGTATGCCAGAACCGATGCACACTATTTGTTGTATATTGCCAAAAAGTTGACTGCTGAGCTCAAACTACAGGACAATGGTATGCTTCTTTTTAGTATTCATGTTGATACTGATCATGTATAGGAGTAAAAAGCAATAAACCTCGGTTAAAAATATGATACTGACAATCAAGATACCAGTCATCAAAACTTTACTTGCAAGACAATTAGTGTGGTAATGGTCACATCCATGTGAATGACACTCAATCCACTTTTTCCTTGAACATCAAAATACTAAATATATTATTGTATCAGAAAATGCATCTTGCCCCGATGACAAATTACATTTTCTTCTCGAGGCTAGTAGGCGTTCAAACATGACTTGCTTGCAACTCTACACAAAAGGTGTTGAAGCTTTTCCTGGAGATGCTGCGGCATCATCGATACTGTCCCGCCATTTAATGTATGGTAGTGGAGGGGTTTCATTATCTTTTTGTGATTCCAAGGTATGCTACTATCCATATCATTATATAACCCACTGTCTTATGGGATTGTACACAATAATTAGATAATTTTCGATGCAGTTTCAGGATCTTGTGAGACGACTTTGTGCATGGAGAGATTTAATGGTTAGTCGTAGTCTTTTCTCAGCTAATGTAAATTTAATCAACCTATTTCTATGTCATTCAGGTAACAGTTTCTTTGTGTATAAACAGAACGCGAATTTTTAATCTATATATATGTATATATATGTATATATTCTTTTTCTTTTGTGAAAGTCCAAAAGTTGGTCTTCTTTTCAGCGATCACTAGCTCAGTGGACCTATAAGACAAAGTTGGTCTTCTTTTCAGCAATTACTAACCCACTGGAACTATAATACAAAATGGCAGACTATCAAATCATGCTTATTAAATTATTCTGTTTTTCAGGCACGGGTTCATGATGAAAGCTTGAGATATGTAATATCCGATCTGGCAATTGTTGCTCTTGCAGAAAAATGTCCAACTACACTGCAAGATGTTTACAACATTGTAGAACAAGCAGATCCAAATACTGAGCCTTTGAATATCAGTTCTTTGCTCCCATCTCCATCTCCTGTTGTTTGTAGTCACTTGAAAGATGTCTATCAACTGGTTAACAGTAAATTAGGCAATCTTCATGATATTTTCCGTGCGATTCTTCAAAATTGCGTGGGTCAGAATGGGAGCTGCCCATTGTCTCTATTCAATTATGCTTTATTGTTCAAATATAACACAAATGAAATTATTAAACCGATTTTCAAACAAAATGGGGTTAGAAATTCAAAACGAGTTTCTAAAAAGGCTTCAAGAGATCTTTTGCTGAAGAGATTCTCCTGCAAATCTCCCGTTTATGAAAATTGTAGGATCTATGCAAATGATGGAAGATTGCTTTGGTATTGTCACAAGAAGAAACTTGAATGGCAAGTTCTTCGAATTTCGTAACTTATCTTACTCATGCAAATGCAATTCTTGATTCTTGACTGGGTTAATGTATATGTGACAGGTATCTTTATCAAAATCTAGCAGAACTGGTTGAAGAGACCCCACCTGCAATAAGACTTTTATTTGAACCAAAACGTAGTCCACTAGATGAGGTTAATGATTTTAATATGCATAGTAAGAGGAAGATTTGTGTTGGTTGTGGTGAAGGAAATCATTACTTACGCTATCGGATTATACCTTCATGCTATACAACTTATTTCCCTGAACATCTGAAAAAGCGTCAGTCTCATAACACTGTCCTTGTTTGCATTGATTGTCATGAGACTGCTAACTCGTCTGTTGATAAATACAAAAAGAAAATTGCTCAAGAATTCGGGATTCCACTATCTGCTAACAATGAGGAAGGTGGTGTATCTCCATTACAGTTGAAAGCAGCTGCTACGGCTCTTTTGAGCCATGGACCTAGAATGCCTTCCAAACGCCATGAGGAATTGACACAGGTATGTTGCTCAAAGCTATCTTCTCTTTTTTCTTAGCCAATTTCTTACATGTCATAGTTTTTACCATTTTAATTAAAATGTAAAGGTTAGATATAAAATTTGGATCTTTTGTTTTCTTTAGACAAACAACTTAAGAATTCTTTTAGAATTGTAAGTGCCAAAAGTCATAAAAAGTTTGAACGATGAACAACATAGATACAATTTCTGAAATGTGGGTAAAATTTCTGATTATTGAATACTCTAACCTATCAATCAATTTTTAAACATTAGCCACAATATTTTATATACCTTGTGTGTCTTAGAAGTCATGTGGATTTCCACAGTAACGAGTGCTCTTCCTTCATCAGTATTAATATCCTTATCACTCCGGTCTAGCACCCACTATTATCATTTTTATGAGCAGACCGTCATGAAGTATTATGGTGGAAGGGAGATAACCAAAAAAGATTTGGAAAGAGCTGTGTTAATTGGCATGCCCCCTCATGAGAGAAGAAAAGTTGAGAAAAAGAGAGGTGTCTCTTTGAAACATTATAAAGAGACTGTTCGTGATGACAAACCCGAAACTGATAAGACGACGTACGAAGCAAAATCTCTGATTAAAACTGATGGAAATTTGCCGTCTATGCGTGAGTTGAAGTTGTCCTACGGACATGGACCACATGGGAAACAAGTTGTGGATTACTTGTTAAAGGAATTCGGCGATGAAGGAATTTGGCAGTTCTGTCAAAGGTGGAGACAATTCTTCATTGATACTGTTCATCCTCGGTTTTTGCCTGGTGGCTGGGATGTGCAGCATAGGTATGTCCGTCTATGCTGTTTTAGCCATTAAAATGTGATCGTCATCTGCTCGTTTTATCTTTAGCAAGATTTATCTGAACAGCTACTATTATATAGCTAGGGTATTCTCATACTCTGATAGTAGGGCTGGGTAACTATTAAAGAACGAGCTATTACAGCATCGTTCGAAAACAGCTCGAAATCGTGCAGAACCTCGGGAGTTGTATATGCTTCGAGTCTATTTGGATTGAGATCAGGAGGTTTCAAAAAGTGAAATAAAAAGTAGAATAAGTTGTTTACGAGGAAATTTTGCGTGTAGAATATATGGGTGTATAAATGAAATTTAAAGTTAGAACCGAGTCATGTTAGATGTAGAGGATTGATAATAGTTTAGAAGTTATATACCCAGCAGTTTTGAAATCGCTAATTGTTTGATTGATTTTTTCGCAGTTGGAACGGAGAGTATGGTGATAAGAAGTGTTCAAAAGAAAGTAATGTTTCAGTTGCTTGATAAAGATTGGAATGAATGCTGCAAAGTAAGCAATCTTGGTGCTGATTTTCTGAAGCAATATCAATTGATTACCTTGTTGTAAGTTGTCTATATATAAATTATTACCTTCCTAAGCATTTAAAACTTGATGGGAATTTCCATTTGGTAATTTGGATCCATTATATTGTTTTGATTCTCTTATTTTCCATACAACAACACAAGATATAATCAGCGAATGCAAATCAATCTAATTATGAAAGTATATTAGAACTAAAAAATATAATATTATATTATAACTTTCTCCCTTTCGGATTTTCCAAAACAAAACATGAACATCATCGCGGAATATTTTCATTAAACTTTGACCTTTTATTAAAACACCATTAGATTTTTGTTGGTCCAATAATACTATAACTTCTCTTGCCCCTTCTGGACCCAAATCGAATTTGTTGCCGTAAATCCACCAATACTCCAATCTCTCAATCCACCAAACCTCACAATCCATCAAAAATCTAACCAAAATTCTTCAGAAAAATCAGAATTCCATCGGATACCAAATAATTCAGACAGAACAATCGAGAACATCACATAATATACCCTAATAATTTTTTTAATTTTTCTTTATAAAAATAAATTTATTTTGTTAAATTTTACTACCTAGAGTTTTACAAAAAGTTAAATTAAATTTTAATTTTTTTTACTAAAACGACATTAGATTAAATAATTTTTGATATTTTTGAATAGCTATACTCATTATCATAAAATTCAAGTTATATAAGTAATTTAGAAAATAATCCCAAAAACAGTATCGAATTGTAGTTGTATCGAGAGTTCCGGCTTGGACGGTTAATTATACAAACTAAATAACCTGTAGACTTTTAATTTTAAGTGAAAATTATAAATATAAATATATACAAATCACAAACAAAAGTTAAATTGTGAAACACATGTTAAATATATTTTTAACTTTTTCTAAATACAAACAGCGAGATAAATTTTTGCGAGATAAATTTTTTGAGAATTGAGAATTAAGGATTATATTTTATTATTTTTTTTATCTATACGCAAATTGATTTGCCGTTAAAAATGTTATTTATAGATCCAATTTTAATTATTTTAAAAAAACTAATGATATTTTTGGATATAATACGAATTAAAAATATGATTTTTCAAATATTTAAAAGAAAAAAATATATTTTTGACCAGCGAATTTAAATATTTATACTAGAATATAGTTTGGTAAAAAGAATTAATTGATACTGTTTAATAAATTATTATTTTTACCAAAAGCGATAAAATCTAGTTTTGAATGTTCATGGGTAATCTTAGAAAAATAACATAATTTTATATTAATATAACTTGATAATGAAATTGACTAATTTAATAAATTTAATTAGATAAAAATCAAATTTGAATTATTAAATCAATGTCATAAATAAAATAATCTATCTCTTTTTTTATATAGACTCAAGTATTTGAAAGTTCAAAGAAAGAAAACAAAAGACGTCCCATAATTCACATTAATAATAATAATAAAAAAATCATATTTCAAGCCTAATAATGAAAATTTTAAAATTACAAAATCAGTGAAATAGTTTAAAATGTTTACGATGACACTGAATCAAATCATTAAGTTTATGTATCTTTATTGTTTGATGTTTTTTAAAGCAATTTCTATACACGATTGACACTTTTATCGCACGTATTACACCTTGAAACTTTATAGCACACCTAGATCAAACCTGTTTTGATCAACAACTATAGTTGTCGTATCTACACATATTCATCACTAATGATCAAAATCCATTTCTACACAAATACCTGAGTATATTTTAGTAGTCGAACCCTCATTCCAGATTAGTTTATGAACTTAAGTTCCAACATATAAGTTATTGCACTTAAGTTTTAGCATATAAGTTCACGCACTTAAGTTTCATTAGTTAAGTTCATGCAATTAAGTTCACACTCACATTTTCCTAGAGAGTACGAGATAAAATGGTTCAGTGTTACCAGCCCTCATGTCAACACTTGACATTCATTGAGTGTCTGAGGTGGTTTCATAGAAGTAAATACTTCCAAGTATGGTAGGTCAACTTCAATTCCTCTCTCGATAACCATATACCTAAGGAATTTTCTAGACGAAACCCCAAAAGTACACTTTTTTGGATTGATCTTTAAGTTCACAACTATCAAATTCTTTAAAGTATTTAGAGATATGCTCGGAATCCTTGCTAATTTTAACCAACATGCCGTCGATGTATACCTCGACATTCTTTCCAATCTGAGAGGTGAATGTATTATTAACCAACCTCTAGCAAGTAGCTTCGATATTTTTTAATCTGAAAGACATAACCTTGTAACAATGAGCACCTCGATTTGTGGTGAAATTGGTACTTTCTTGGTCCAAATGATGCATCTACATCTGGTTATAACGGGAGTAGGCATCTATAATAGTAATTTGTTCCCCGAGGTTGAATCTATCAACTAATCCACCCTCAGAATAGGAAAAAGACCCTTCAAATATGCCTTATTTAAATCTGTAAATTCAACACACATTCGTCAGCTACCGTTTTTATTTTTCATTAAAACTGGATTTGGGGTCCACATTGCATACTATATTTCTGTAATGGCCCACACTAACCAACATATCTACCTCATCAACGATAATCAGAAGCTCTAGAGTTATACTAAGATCATCTTCGCCAATAATGGTTTCGATAGCATGTCTACTAAGATCATAATCAAGATACTTTCCACTTGAGATGATGCAAACCACCTGGTGATTCAGGTCCAAATATAAATACTCATTCATTAAATTACACAGGCTTCCCTGATGGTCGACGATAATCATATTGCTGTTTTCTTGTTTTGGGATAGTTACTTGAGTCCATAAACCTCATGTCCTGGTTGTCCCAACCCCACTATTGTCGCTCCTATTGGAGCTTGAATCGTTGATTTTCACGTACTACAATAATTTTCCTATGTTGATTCAACTCGGAATCCTCTCTCTCTCTCTCTCAAAGCCACACATTCTCTTATTAAATTTCCAACATCATTATAAAACAGAAAATATTTGTTTTCCATTCCTCCACCAGCCTCGTCAATGGTGTTTGAGGTCTAAACTGAACATTACATCTAGCCTTTTGGTAATTGGTAGCCACACTTTTATTCAACTCAATAAAGTTATCATGCCTTAGCCACTTATTCTTTTGGTCATCCGGACCTCTTCCTGACCATTCATTTCGAGTTTGAATGACATTCGTTGGCTTTTAACTGGGCCCTTAACTCGAATAAGCCAGATTCAGTATAACCAAAGGTAAAAAGAGTTGATAAGTGATATGTGTCTATGTCCCACCTGAGGAACCTACATGATACCCATATTTTAACAGAAATCGATGCTAGAGGTTGGTAGTTCTATCTAGGTGTATAATCTAGAATCAGATGAAGATGCATGATCTTCTTGATTCTGATATGTAACTCTACCTATGCCAGAAACCCCATGATACTCAGAGCATTTTTCTTTATGATTTGTTTGGAAACATTAGTCCCCCAACAAGATTCGTATACGAAGAAATGGTCACATAATCATAATAGTTAGCAAGATTGTTTTTTTGGTGCGCAAGGTGTTTAGTGTAATCTGTTAAACTCTCTTCGTTAAGTTGTTTACAATCCGTTATATGATCCTTATGATATTTTGTCACTTTTCTACCCATGAATTGATGTTCGAAAAAGGTCAAAAGATTGTCAAAGCTCATGATAGAACTCAGAGTAACTGGTTGAATCAAGTCTGACCATTTCTTTTAAAATTCATGAAAAATACATGACACCATAGTCGGTCGTCCTCTGAAAATATCATGATCATGTTAGGTAAATTGCTCGATATGATACTCCAGATCAGTAGTGTCATCATAATTTTCTATTTTGTGGATATCAAACCTCATTGGTACTTCAATTGTTATGATTTTTGGTCTCACGTGGGATATCATCCTGTTGTATTATTGACAATACCTAAATATGGATCCACTTTGTATGATTATTTTATGTTGAACGTCGGTGATTGGTTTGCATAAACCGAAGCCTGCACCGCAGCGCTCTGTTAGTAGATTTGTGGGTACTATCCTACAGTTTTGAACTGTAGAATAGGTCCTAACGTATGGTCCAATAGCTAAAATTTTTACCCGTGAACTCAGGAACCGTAGGTTTGACTTATGTTACTACCCCTAAGGTAAAAAAAAAATCTAAAGATCTTGTAGATTTTATGTATTTGAAGGATTATTCCTTATCGACTCAACCCATTTACTATAACTAGATTACCTTAGGTCTTCCCTTAGTACTGTAGCTCTCGCACCCTTTATTACGTACCATTTTTTTAAAATTTAAACGTAAATTAATCACCATATACGTTAGAGATCTATTGTAGAATTTTCATGACAAAAATCTGCCATTGTTGCATATGATAATGACAATGAATGAATTTTAAAATTTTAAAAGAAGTTTGTATCACCTCTTTTGAAAACAAAAGTTCAAAAATCGACATAACAAAATAATGAAAAAGGATAATGAGTATCTTCGGTACAGATGAATATACGTGTTATATCTCAACAAAATTATGAGACATAAACTTTTTGACCATACAAATATATTTTTATGATGAACAAATATAACAATGATACCATTCGCCCGGCATAAAAAATCAATTATGCGCTCAAAGCCAGAATAACAATTTAATAAAACACTTCAAAAAGTAATTTAAATATTTATTTAATATTTTTACCACTACATCGTGATATAATTAAATATTAAATTTTCCACGATGTGTAAAGATATAAAATTCTTTGGCTTTGATTATATTAAAGATTTATATACACAAGATTCTGATTTTGGTGATGTATTTAATGTATATGAAAAAAATAGTATATTATAAACATGATGGGTTTCTGTTTCGAAAAAAATATATTGTGTACCTTTGTGTTCTTTGCATGAATCACTTGTGAGAGAATCATGATGGTGGTTTTATGGATCATTTTGGTGTAGCTAATACTTTAAAAATTTTGCATGAACATTTCTTTTGGCCTCGAATGGAATGTGATGTGATAAGAATCTGTGAGAGGTGCATCTCATGTAAACAAACAAAACTTAAGTTGAAACCTCATGTGTTGTATACCCTTTGACAAATAACTAGTACACCTTGAATTGAAATTTCTATGGATTGTTTTTAAGATTACCTAGAATTAATATGAGGAAAGACTCAATTTTTTGTGGTGGTAGATCAAGTTCCCAAAATAACACATTATATTGCATGTCGTAAACTCATGATATAAAATATATAAATGATTTGTTTTTCAATAAAATTGTCAGTTTACATGGAATTCATAAGACCATTGTTTCCGATAGAGATGCAAAGTTATTTACTTACTTTTTAAAGATTTTACGGGGAAAATTAAAAACTAATCAACAACTTGTCATCCATAAGCGGATGGTCAAACTAAAGTAGTGAATAGAACCTTGTCTTCTTTGTTACGTACTATCATAAAAAAGAACTTGAAAATATGGAAAGATTGTTTGCTACATGCTGAATCTGCATACAATAGAAGTATACATTTTGCAACCAAGTATTCCATATTTAAAATTATTTATGGTTTTAACCCATTATATTCTTTAGATTTAACTTCTGTACCTTTAAGTGAACGTGTGAATTTTGATGGAGAAAAACAAGAAAAATGTGTAAAGTTGATTCTTAAAGACACAAGAATGAACATTGAAAGAATGATTAAACAATATGTTGATCAAGCCAACAATTGAAATAAGAAAATGGTGTTTAAAAATAGATTTGGTTTGGTTACACTTACAGAGAGAACGTTTTCCTGAGAAACCGAGTTGAAAATTCCTCCCTCGAAGTGATGGGCCGTCTTAAATCGTAGAATTTATCAATGATAATACCTACAAACTTAAATTACCATAGAGTATAATGTTAGTGCAAGGTTTGATGTTTTTTATTTGTCTCTTTTTAACGTAAGTGATCATTTGAGGAAAAATATTTTTCAAGAGAGGGAGAATGTGCAAACCAAGGAGATGGATATGCTGATTATACCGGTAGAGATGTACTTGATTCTAGATAAGATAATTTGTACTTTCTAGTGGCTCAATAAAAAAACTTGGAGCCAAGCATTTCAAAATTATATTTAATGGGTTAATCCAAAATTATTGGGCTAATTCAAATACCTAAGATGTTGAATTTAATAATATGGATGTATGCTCAAATGAGAATCACATTATTGTTATTAATGTGATTGATTAAAAGAGTAACAAACACAACCATTAAAGGAGAATAATTGAATGGTTTGATTATTAAATGGCTTCATTATTAGTCTTTTGATTTGTTTTTGAAATCTAAGAGTTTTTTTTTATTAAAGTTTGTCTTCAACTCTCATTTGTGACTTTTATATACTTGGAGGTTGTTCCAAGTATAAATATGATGCTTCTCAATCTTTGTAAAACACAATTTGGATTTCAAAAATATTCTTGTATAATGAGGTGTGTCCTTTTGGTTCTTAAATGAACTTTTGAGCTTATCAAGATATTTTCATGACGTTCAAACATCAAACTCATAGTCGTGATTCTAATTTTTATAGGTGAAAGGCAAGGCTCAAACAAAAATTGTTAATATGTATTTAGGGTTCCAAAACGAGTATAGCTAGCGGTTATTGTCATATAATTGTTGGTGGATTTCATATCACTAAAACAATTCCACATAGGTATATTTTGAAACCTTTGGTTACATGTTCATGCACCTTCGATCTAGCAGTTGCTAGCCATACACCTTCGGCCCCAAAACTACATAACACTTGTCTTCAGTAAACTAATTGCTTAGATTCTACAAACATCTCTTCACCTAAGTTTTGACTGAGGATCATAACAGTAAAAATTCAGGACATACGATCCTTAAATCTTGCTTACACACCTTCGTTCGAACGGTTCGATTATCCCGTCTCAATCATTTTTAGCCTACACTTAACAATTATCCATCTAGTCTTATAGTGACTCCAATAGACATTACCCTGATGTTCTAACTACTCTTCAAAAACATCGAGCCCAAATGCTTCCCATACTTGCACAAGTCTCAATTAGTTTGTGAACTTTGAAATCGGTAACACCTTGGTTAGAGCATGCTAATGATTTTCAACACTTTCAATATTTTTTACCTTCACTTTCTCTCTCTCCTCCGTATATTAGATGATGTGCAACTTGATATCTATGTCCTTATTCTCTCATTGAAATTGATATTACTTGTTAAATAAATGCAATAATATTCTCATATAATAAGTTCTTGCTCTTTACAAGTGATCTCACTCAATAATCATTTCAGCCGCATGGCTTCCTTCATTGCTTCAGTAGCAGCCATGTATTCAACTTCCGTATATGATAAGGAAATAGACTTTTGAAGACATGCTTTCCAACTAACCATTCTTCCAAGTTTAGTAAACACATAACCCGAATCTAGTTTTTTTGTGTCAAGGCAACCTGTATAATCAAAGTCAACATACCCTTCATCTTTTGATTAGTCTTGTAATTATGATTATAACATAAGCCAACTTCAGTCGAAATCTTCAAGTATTTCATGATCCATTTGAGGGATTTCTTGGGAGGCTTCTCCATATTGACATAAAGTTTCTCAAAATGATAACATAGTATGCTAGATCAGGCCTCGTGCATATCATTGCATATATAATGCTTCTAATTATATTAGCATAAGGTATCTCTTGCATGAATTTCTTATATTTTACTTTGGTTGGTTTATGAGCGGTACTTCGTTTGACATAAGCACCAATAGAAGTCCCAACCTCTTTAGATTTGGAAATGTTGTACGTTTTTTGAAGTTTTTGTATGTATTCTTGTTGAAATAAGAACATATACCCTCTCAGTTTATTCCTCTTGATTTCCATACCAAGTATCATTTTAGCCGTTGTCATATCCGTCATCTCAAACTCTCATTCAAATGACTCTTTACATTTTCAATTCTCATCTTGTCCTTACCGTCTATTATTATGTCATTTACATACATTAGCAACACTATCTGCATTTACATGTGTGTTTCTCCCTATTAAAATAGAGACAATTTTCATAGCATAACCTTATATACTTAATTATCATAATATATTAATCAAAACTTATATTCCACTATCTCGACAACTGTTTCAGCATATATAGGGATTTTTTCAACAAACATACATCAATTTCGTTTCCTTCTTCAAAACCTTGAGGATGACTCATGTAGATAGTATCATTTAGTTCTCCATATAGGAAAGAAATAGTAAAATTCATTTCATCTAACTCAGGATCAAATTTAGCAACAAGTCACATCTGAACCCTTATTGAGGTTTCATAACTGATGAGAAATTTTTATTGAAATCAACACCCTCTTTTTCTATGAATTCTTTAGCCTCCAGGCTAGTTTTGTATCTGAATCACTCAAATTTAGGAATACATTTCTTCTTATTGAATATTTATTTACTCACAACAAGCTTTGATGCTTCAGTTTCTTCACAAAAACCCATGTTCATTCTTTTTAGATAACTCAGTTCTCCCATCATGACCTTCAGCCATTCCGAAATATCAATACCCTTAATATCATTATGATAACTCTTGGTTTAAGGAGAGTTTCCGTATATTTCAATCAATAAAGCATAACTTATAATATCATTAAATTCGTACTTCTATGTAAGCTTTCTAAGTCTTCGTGCTTTATCTCTCACCAGCTTATAACTATCAAGATCATCATATTGATCACCGGTCTGAACACTCAAATGCTCTAGGACATCAAATTCTCAGCCATCTAACTCATGCAATAGGTGAACCTCCGCTATGTGACCAATATATATACCAAGTCTGAAATCATCTTCTGTAGAAGCATTTCCAGCTTAATTATTTTGATCAGACTCATCCTCAACTCCACATATCTTCTCGACTGTTATATATTCGGTCTCCACCGTGTTAACCAATGACATAACGTCATATTTAGATACTACGTCTTGGCTAATGAACGATTTCTGACTTCCAGGTTCTAGACACCGTAACGAATACCCTTTCACTCCTACCAGATAGTCGAGGAACAAATATTTTCGTTTGAGGAGTTGTCAAGTAGGTTTCATTTTAACTTAATGAACTATGAATTGGTGTAAGCTGGATGACATATATAATTTTTTAGCTTAGGGTAACATATGGTAGACCTTCTAACAGATTTTGACACTACACTTTTTGCTGAAGTCTTTTTAAGATTATGAAAGATAAAAAACAGTTTACCCATCTCCTTTATCGAAGCCTTACCGAATCATCCTTTCTTTATTTTAGAGGATTTTGAGAAAAAAATCCCAAGCATACATTTATATCCTTTAGTTAAACGTTAGTCACATAAATGGAAAATATGTGTGTTAACTAGCTCATTTTTTCAATACCTTGTTAAAACCCTTCATGCGCCACTAGGGTAGTAAAAAACGCACGATGAGTTATTGCATAAGAATAATAGGTAAATAAATATAAAACAAAATACAAGAGTTATAAGTTTATGACAAATAAAGATTCAAATGTTTCATGTCATCAGTTTATAGGTCTATGCCTAAACCCTTTTTGAGACTGTATACAATCTTTCCTTATTTAGTTCAAAGATTTTTGTCTTATAATCTCTGGTGTGTTGGAACACCTTTATAAGGATTGTGTCACCTATCTTGAACTCATGAAATTGGATTTGGGAACAATACCTAATTTACATTAGAGTTTTCTAGTGATGGAACCTGAGATACGTCGCATTATTTTTTTCTCTATGACATGTAACTCAATCATTATTGTGGTGGTATTGCATTATGCTGAATAAAGACTGATTTGAAAACAAGGTAGCGCACCCATGTCATAAACTAATGCGAAATCAGTTTTTGCCTTAGTCATTTAAGGGTAGTTTTATACACTCATAATGTTTTGGTTTGTTCCTTCTAGTTTGATATTAGAGTAAGGATTGATATGCATTAAGAAGTTTTGTTGGATACCTCTCGTTCGGTGGAAAGAATATACTTTTACATTCTGAAAATCAAAATTTATTATCATTCGTGATTATGTTTGGCATGCCAAACCTATATCAAATGTTAGATTTAATGAAATTGATTACATCATGTACTATTATTCTTGTTAATGGTTATGTTTGTACTCACTTGAAAGAGTATTCTATTTTGACAAAAATATACTAACGTTCCCTATGAACGAGAATGTTGTAGCCAAAATAGTTTGATGCATGAGTTCCAAAGCCTTGAACTTAACCTAGAGTCGGAGAAAGCATTATAAGGTTTAGTTTAAAGTTGTAGAGCAGGTAGGTGAGGTTGCAGCTGAGGGTTTGCTCGATGTTCGGGAGCAATGGTTTGCACAAGCTTGATCTCTCTCTTGGTAGCACAGGGGTTCCTATCTCAAAAAAGGTTTCAACGTCTTTTATATGTTATGCTCCACCGACGATGACTCGTTTTCGGAGAAAAATAGTATTCTCATTATTAGTGGAATGACCTAAACTGATAGAATGAGAACGATAAGGACGTTGAGTTTGGCGCTATCCTAAGATATTTATAGCTTCTATCCGGGACAAAGTGCTGCAAAGATTCTGAAACTCCATCATCTCTTTGAGTTGTTTCCATCTCCGCATAAATTTAATTAATCTTTGACTTGAGAGGTGGAGGTCTGGAGACCACATTCTCCCTTGGTTCTTAAAGGTTTGTTAGTTTTGTCATGTGGTGTCGAAGTTTCCAGACCCTTGATGGGTGACACCCCATCCTTCTATTCTGAATGCTGCATAAGGTTCTGCTACCCTGAAAGTACCATACTTAAAATAAAAAATTATGATTGAAACTCAATGAAAAGAAATAACATCATAAATAATCAATGAGTTAGATAACTAATTTATTTAAAAATAAATGTTTAATGATTAAAAATCTAATACCTCATGTATCACGCTATTGACGAAATATTAAAATTTGTTGGTGTAATCAAACTTACATAATTAAATTAAACTGAACTTTATTTGTAATTGTTTATTAACCATATAAATTACTTCATTTGTTCTTTTGTTCGTTTTGTGCCATACTCATCTTTATTTCAACCATAAATGTTTTTATCACGGTAAAATAAAAGACAAAAAATTCGTAATTAAATAATTGAATCAATTAACGATTATTTATTTTGTATAATATTGGTAACAAAATTAAATTAAATTATATCATAATAGATAATTTATTTGTTTATATAAAATCATGGTTTTATAACTCTAACTATACTATTTTATAAAATTTGAATACTTTAACCGATGTTAGATTTTATATTTTAAATTAATAGTTTTTTTTATTTTAATGAAAGTTATTATAACTAATCAATAATAGTTAAATAACGTTGAAATCAATTTTTTTTAAATGCACTGAACTATGCAAAAAATACACTATATAAAATTTAATATTGATTAAAATTATGGTAATAGTAATATTATATGATTATCATAATAACATTACATTTGCATCATTTGACCGGTCTAAAATGGTATAAGTTTCGATTAATCTCCTCGTTAAACCTGTATGTCATTACCTAATATCTAGGTAAATCAGTGTCATAATTTTTAAAACCTTATCATAAATTAAAACTTTTGGATAATAATTTAATTTTTAAGTAGATGAGACGAATATTACTAAATTAAGAGTTTTACAAAAAAAATTCTCTAATTAAAAACTAGGAGAGAAAACAAGGACTAAATTCTAAAATCTCAAAAGTTAGTCGATTCTCAAATCAATTAAACCCTAAACTACGACTTCGTCCCATAATACTAATCAGCACTTTAAAAAAAAGAACTTTTGGATAATACTTTAAAATATAAATTTGATCCTAATATGTAAATTATGATGAAAGAGAGCAAAACACGTTTTCGGTAACGACTGGTTTTCGTATATATTAAATTTTAATAAATATACTAAAAATTTATGTTTGTTTGATATATTAATATTTTTATTTACGAAATGACAAATATCGTTTATATTTACTGAGTTAAGACAGTCTTGATTTTTCTTTAGTTCAGCATAAACAAAATCATATCATTAGATTTGATAATTAATTTTTGTTTACAAAACAAATATTAATTGAATAACAACTTTTATTCGATCATTTATTCGTCTTAGGGAGGTTATCGGTCCGGTTCAGTTTGAGTTTTTGCGGAACCGGATCGGCCGGTTAGATTTATCGGTTCAGATCAAACCGTTAGGTTTATCAGTTCGGACTGAATCAGACCGCTAAGCTTTCAGTTCTATAAATTGGAGCTAGACCGCCATGTTATCGGTTCGGTTCAGTCTAGTCCGGTCTGATTCGATTCAGTTTCAGTTTCGGTTCAGTCCGAGTTTGGTTCGTCGGTTCGGTCTCGTCCGATTTAAAAAAATAAATTAAATTATAATTTAATTTTCAATTTTCAAATTGTTTAAATAAATAAATAACATAAAAAATGACATTTAAAAGTTAAATTTTGATTTTTATTAGTAATCGGTAATTATTTAGTAATTTTGACAATATAATATATAAAACATAATAAAAAATTAATTGGTTCTAACGTTATTATTATTATTGATTCGATACTTATAGATATATTATTGGTTCGATACTTATCGGATTATTGATTTAATCGATTTGGTTTCGAACCGGGACTGTTAAAGACGATCCGATTTTTATCGGTTTTGATTCTCAGTTCTTAAAACACCGTTGAGGGCCCTACATCGTCTACAAATTTTATTAAAATTAATAAATTTCAAATTTAATATTATTTTGATATACACTAACATCATCCTCTCTTAGCAAAGATTTCGGTACAGTAGAACTCGTGCAAGCAAAAGAGAAGGACAAGAAAAAATATGAAAAGTAAAACAATTACTAAAACCGCAATTCTAAAACACATGGAGTGGATGGATAATGAGAATTTAGTTTAAGAATCACCATTATTACTGTCGAAACTTGTTTTAGCATGCTGTAAAGATATTACATATATTGTTACGTACCGAGCTCCGAAGAACTTGCAGGCACCGGCACCTGATCTTCTAAGACACCTACCTACAATATTATCATGGCCAAAGCTATTTTTTCCATGTTATTTTTTATTTCCTCTATCATTCAAATTTTTAAAAACACTAGTGACTTGTTTTTATCAAATTACTCTTATTTTTATTTCAAATTTAAAACTAGATGCCATTGATCTAATAGATAGTCTTATATGAAAAAACATACCAATAACCTAACTTTAATCCAACATTTATGATTCTACTTCTAAAATTAACCCTAAAACAAAGAACTTCAATTTTATTGAAGATTAATCATGGAAAATGAAACAACCCAAACTAAACCGGAACAAACAAGGTAATTTAATCTTTGTTTTGTAATCTTTGTTTTTATGTTTTACCATTTCAAAACTTCTTTTTTAAGCCAAACCCGATTTCTGTAGTTCTGAACGAAAAACAACTGATTCCGAGACGGTATCTCGGAATCAGTTGTTTTGTTCAGAAGCAACTATTGCTAGCCAAAAAATTTAAACATTAGCGAAAGCATGTGATTCCGAGAGGCCATCTCGGAATCACATGTTTTTTTTTTAACTGCAAAACATCTGATTCCGAGTGGACAGAATATAAAAGAACAGCCATATGGTCACAAAATCGAACAAAACTCGAAAAAAAAATCCAACCAAAAGCATAAACCCTAATCGAACCCTAAATCTACCAAATAAGAACCCTAATCAAACCCTAAATCTACCAAATAAGAATCCTAACCTAACAAGAAGAGTCATAGCCAAAAGAAATTGGAAAACAAAAGACAGTAGAAAACTGAAGAGATTAGGGGTTTGAAAAGAAACTGAGAAACAAAAGAAAGTAGAAAACTGAAGAGAGAGATAAGTATGGTTTTTTTCTTTGAATTTGTTAATGGGTAGGATAATAGAATAAACAGGTAGAATAATGGCGTTCTTGAAAAGGAAAGAGATAGAATAAATGGGTAGAAGGACAAATGTGTAATGTCCTTTATTGAGGAAATAACAAGATGGAGTTATTTTCAAATTATGGAGGAAATAAAAATTATCATGGAGGAAATAGCTTTGGCCTATCATCATTTAAAACAACATGACACGTATGGCTTTTTTTCAATATCACACGTTGATAACAAACTAAAATATTTTCAAACTCAAAATCTCCCTCCCAAAATATTTTCTAACAACTTTCCGTGGAATGAGCCTATGAATAAAGTAAAGAACCCATTTCAAAAAATATTCTTAAGCTTCTATAAATGTATATGCTTCCTCTCTAAAATACCTTCAACTCATTTGAATTGATAATCAAACTCTCTCTCAGACTCTCTAAAACTAAAATTGAAATTATAATTCAAATCTCAAACTCTTTAAAACTAAAGTTTTATCGTGACTAGTTTCGGTATGAACTACGAAAGGTGTTATATGGAGGAGGAGGACCAGGAGGCTATGGAAAAGTTTTTTAATAGCTTTTATGATGAGATTGACCCGATGACGATGGCCCATCCCATTCCCAGATTCGATAAACCGGAGGATGAGGATGAGCCTTTCATCCACCAAACAGATCCGGATCCAAATAACATCATGATCATGCCGGAGGACTCTAGAGATCGGAGTTCCATATTGGAAACCGATATCACAAGTGAGTCGAATGTCTTCCAAAACCAGATTGTCCTAGATCCACAGCTGCTGACAATGGATTCTCATTCAGATCCAAACAAATCCGAATCTACAAACTAGACTCGGAAATCAACATCGAGAATAGAGAAAAAGAAAAGTAGTAGATGGAGTGATTGTTATTACCGATCAAAGACCAAAGATGCTTAAGGACAGCCGCCTGATTCCAGATTTTAAGATCCAGGATCCCAAGGCCGTCCTCCTTTGTGGGAGAGGTAATATTTGACCAATCCACTTTGGCCCCATGGAGTTTCATAGAAGAACCCGACCAAAGGAAATGACGAAAGTATACGGTCAGTTCTTTAATAATCCTAGAGGGGAGGATAAATATGGAAGACCAGTAGACTTGACAAGCAAATAAGACAGATTTGATAAGCTGGACTCTACCTGCGTATGATAAGATGCCAGCGGACATTGTCAAAAGCTTTCATAAGATCAATTTTAAGGGCTACCCTTTTACCTCTACAATTAGTATGATAACCTCTTAGAAGTTTTGGGAGAGAAGGATGTTATCCGAGATGTTCCTACCCAAGACAAAAGTCGATTGAGAATTATCAATCAGGTAGGGGAAATAATCTTTAATTCTGTTAGCTAAGATTTTAGAGATGGTCTTGTAAACAACATTACAAAGAGAAATAGGTCTAAAACCAGCAGTTATAGAAGGGGAATCCTTTTTGGGAATGAGAGCAATACAAGTGGAGTTCCAAGAGGTGCCAAGAATTCCGGTTTGTAAAATCTCGAGGACACCATTACAAATATCTGACCAGACAATTTATTACTATCAATATTGAAAATGGCAGACTTAATCTCCTCGCTAGTGATCTAGCGAATAATTAAGGCCTTGTCAGTATCATTAACTTTTAAGGAAAGAAGAGAAGCAACTTTCTCCAACCCCGGATAACCAGCAGGATGCATAGCACAAAGGGAGTCCTCGAAAAAACTCACAATAACCTTAGAAATATTAACGGGAGTTGAAACAGTGATACCGTGGTCATTATTGATAGAAATAATTTTGTTACGAAAAAGACGAGTTTTTATACTGTTGTGGAAAAATTTGGTGTTTTCATCACTAAGCTTGATCCAGTTTTCTTTATATTTTTGCTTGCGAAAGGATTCTTCAGCACGACTAAGAAAGATGAAAGTCGTGGAAGGCTCGACTTTTTTTGTGACAAGTAAAAGGTTGAGGGGGTCCCCAACGAGATTAGATTGAGCTTGAGAGAGAGTATTTTGAGCATTAGAAACCATAGTACTAATGTCACTAAAATCCTTACGATTGAGGCAAGCAAGCTCATGCTGAAGCCGCTTGAGCTTGTCAGTGACAAGACTCATACCAGAGGAAGAGATATGAAGATTCCAGCTTTTGGAAACAATTATTTTGAATTGAGGATGGGATTTCCACATATTAAAGAATTTGAAAGGTTTCTTACGTCTTTGCCGGGAGAACGCAAGGTTGAGAGTAACAATGGTATGGTCGGAGGAACGAAGAAAATCAAAGTGAGCGAAAAACATAGGAAATAGATCATCCTAGACAGGGTTGACAAGAACAAAATCAATTTTGGATAGGATTGGATGAGTTGGCTGCTTATTAATCCAAGAGAAGTGGAATCCAGATGATCAGATATCATTGAGCTCACTGAGGTAGCAGCAATTATTGAAATCATCAATTGTCGAGGACCAACTTTTGGAGGAGCCTAATCGCTCCCTTGAATGACTAATAGAATTAAAATCCCCTATAGAGACCCATGGGATACCTTGATCATGCTTAGAAATGGCTATTAAATCATTCCAAAGATGAGAACGATCTTGAGCATCATTGAAAGTATAGATGGCAGTGAATATGAAAGATGCATTGAAATTGTGGCACTCGGCCATGCAATGAATGAACTGAGAGGATTGGGATAACCTAGATACATTGACTACACTAGGGTTCCAGATAATCCAAATTCCACCTGTCAAAAGTATTTTCTTTCTGCAAAAGTATATCTGATTTATCGTTCTCGTTCACCGTTTATACTAATTTACAGCGGTTACAACAATTGATACTAGAATCTTTATTTTCTTAAACTTGACGTAGACTATTGACTATAATTTATTATCATAGATATTATTCTACAATATATATTAAGTCAATATTTGACTAAATAAATTAGAAATTAATCTAATTTATTTCATGTAACACCCTCCCTCAAATTCATGCTGGTAAGTCAACTAGTAACAATTTGCCAATAAGAAATTGATGTCGCTGACGAGTCATAGTTTTGGTGAAAATATCAGCCACTTGGAGATCAGAAGAGATGTGAGGAAGAGATATTACCCGTTTTTCCAAAGTATCTCGAATGGAATGACAATCAACTTCAATGTGTTTGGTGTGCTCATGAAAACAGGATTGGTGGCAATCTGTATGGCACTAGTGTTATCAGCATAAAGAGGGGTAGAAGTTGTTTGAGGAAATCCAACCTCCTCAAGAAGACTGCGTAGCCACACAATTTCAGAACAAGCACTAGAAATGGCACGATACTCGACTTCGGTACTAGTGTTATCAACATAAAGAGGGATTTAGAAACACAATCTTGTTTCTTACACCTCTAAGAAATTAGATCATCGCCTAAAAACATACAACAACCTGTAGTAGATCGACGCGTATCTGAACATCTAGCCCAATTAGCATCACTATAGAAAACAAGTTGAAGAGATGAGCCAACTAGAAAGAACAAACCACGAGTAAGCGAGCCTTGAAGATAATGAATGATGCGTCGAACTGCAGCAAGGTGTAGATATCAAGGAGAGAACATAAATGTTCATTTAAATGATATTTTTTGAGGTTGTATATAGTCTTTCTGTGTTTTGTTCCAAGATTTATGTCTTTATGATCTCTAGTGTGTTGGAACACTTTTATGAGGATTGTGTCTCCTATCTTGAAGTCACAAAAGTGGATTTGAGAACAATACCTAATTTACATTAGATTTTCTAGTGATGGAACTTGAAATAATTTGTATTCTATTTTCTCTATGACATGTAACTCAATCATTATTGTAGTAGTATTGTTTTATGCTGAATAAAGACTGATTCAAAAACAAGGTAAGACGGTGTCGGCGGAGCCAACTGCACTCATTGCATAAATTACTGCGAAATGAGTTTTTTCATTAGTCATTTTAAGGGTCTTTTTATACGCTCATATGGGTTTGGTTTGTTCCTTCTACTTTGATATTAGAGTAAGGATTGATAGGCATCGAGAAGTGTTTTTAAATACATCTCGTTCGACAGAAAGAATCTGGTTTTACATTCTAAAAATCAAAGGCGGTTATCATTCGTGATTATGTTTGGCATGCCCAACCTATATCAAATTTTAGATTTAATAAACTGATTACATAATCTTCCCTCATTATTCCTAATGGTTATGTTTGTACTCACATTAAGAAGTATTTTATTTCTATAAAAATATACTAATGTCCCCCTAGGAGCAAAAATTTTGTAGCCAAAATAGTTTGGTGCATGAGTTCAAAAGCCTTGACTTTGAACTAGAGTCGGAGGAGGAGAATGGCTCAGATAAGCATCAGAAGGTTTAGTGTAAGTTGTAGACCAGGTGGGTGGGGTTGTAGCTGAGGCTTGGCTCGATGTTCGAGAGCTATGGTTTGCACAAGCTTGATCTCTCTCTTGGTTTGACGTCTTTTATTTGTTATGCTCCACCGCTGATGGCTCGTTTTCGGAGAGAAAACAGTCTTCTCACTATTAGTGGATTGACCTACACTGATAGAAAGGGAACAAGATGACTTCGAGTTTGGCGGTCTCGTTAGAGACTTATAACTTCAATCTGGGATAAAGTGTTGCAAACATTCTAAAACTCCATAATCTCTATGAGTTGTTTCCATCTCTACATAAATTTATTTAATCTCTGTTTTGAGAGGTGGAGGTTTGGAGACCATATTCTCCCTTGGTTATCGAAGGTTTGTTAGTTCGTTTGTGTAGATCCGTTGTTGCTCTTCTAGCCGATCTTAAACTACAATTGGGCTAGAGAGATTTCCAGACCTTTGATGGGTGACACCCCTCTCACTCTTTTTTGGATGCTGCATAAGGTTTTGCTACCCTTAAAGTACCATACTTCTGAAGCATCTAGTCTATTTTCCATTGATGTTGTTCTGATCAATGTGGACATATCACTAGACAATTATAGGTAAATCTATCTCGAAAAACAAGTAGTGCAAAACTAAAATATAAAATATTGATTGTTTACCCTTTTTATGAAAGTGATACTCTATTTTTAGTGATGTTTATGAGTTTTTAGTAGACTAAAATCATAAACACATAAAACTTCTATTGAATAATTTTACACCCTTAATCAATACATTAATTTATATAGTCGGTCAAAACTACTTGACTATTACCCTTTATTAATAATTAAAATAAAAAATTATGATTGAAAATCAATAAAAAAAATAGAATCATAAATAATTAATATCGTATCATTAATGAAATATTAACATTTATTGGTCTAATCAGAATTATATAATTAAGTTAAACTAAGTTTTATTTGTAATTAGAACATAGCTTCTAATAAGAACTTCTCTTTTAAAGAGATGAAAAAATCTTCAAGATTGTTCTTCTTAATTTCCAAGAAAGACTTTCTTTGTTCCTTAAGCTTTTATCTATAAGTTCTTCTCCCTTTTTTTCTTTGTCGGTGCTCATCTTCACATCTCTGATTTGCTAGATGACTGCTTCAAATATATTTAATCTTCTATCATTGGAAGAGTTTCCTAAGATTCCAGTGGCAACGAACAACCTGCACACCAAAGAAGATGATACCAACATTACAGCTACACCTAATAATACCAAATCATACTCGGAGCTAGTCAAGAAATCTGATTCTCTTAGATGTTACAAACCAACTAACATTATAGAGAAAAATGATCATATTTCGATACAGTATGATCAACAGGTGAAAGATCAACTTGTGAAAGATTCTAAGCATACGTTAATAGGGAAATTCACAAAAGGAATACCCAAAAATAAAATTATTAATGATTTTCTTAGTAGTTTCATGTTTTTGGGAGAATTTAATATTTCTATCAAAGATTCGGGACATATTTTCATAGACTTTGACAAGAAGGAAGATTTCAGAAGATTGTGGTCAAAGACTATCTGGACTGTAGGTGACTCCATTATGAGGCTGCTAAAGTGGAAATCTAATTTCAATCCCAGGTTTGAAAGTCCTAAAACTCCTGTATGGATTCAAATAGAGCATGTCCCAAAGTATCTCTATAACATGAATATTATGCAAGAAATTGATAATTCTATTGGAAATCATATGCAGATTATTATTCCTGGAAAAACAAACAAAGCATTCTTTAATGTTTACTATGCTTTAATCGAATTAGACGTGTCCAAGAAAATTCAATACAGTATATAGGTGGGTTTTGGAGATAACCAAGGTTATTGGTTATCTATAAGCTATTAAAATCTTCCAAAGTAATGTAGGAATTGTTTTCATTTAGGTGATGACATAGATGCGTGCAACAAATCTACTACTGTCAATAATCTGCATACTAAAGTCTCTGATCCTGAAGCTATTGGAAATTCCTTAGCCAAAAAAGATACTACTGAGATTCAGTTCAATACTACTATCAAGTCGGGAAACCAGGGAACTACTAATAAAAAAAGACTAAACTCTGTCATTTCGTTTCCTGAACATAAAGAGAATGTGGACACATCTACTATAAATGATAATGAGAACTCGAGCCTTATTCAGAATCAGGTTATCAGCAACCCTACAAACTCTTCATTCAACTATCAGTCTAACAAGAAATAAGATTCTAAGGATTTAGTTAGCTCAAAGGAAATCACTGAGGTTATTCAAACCTTAGATTTGGGTTATGAATTAACTAATTTTTTGGATTACGAAAACCTAATCTCTGGTAATGTAACTCCTAATCAGGGCAACATAGGCAGTCTTCATATATCTCCTACCTATAGTCCTATCAATACTGAAAACGAATTTCATGAAGTTTTGAACAAAAAACTTAAAGAGGCCAGGAAAAAGAAGAAACCAAGCAAACTTGTCATTAAATCTCTAAAGTTTTCAGGTTAAAATATCCCATCTACTTCAAATCCTAAGAATGATGAAGATGCTTAATCAGAATGTTCGGGGTATCAGAGACAAGTCTACATTAAGAATACTCAAATCTATTATCCAAAAAGATAAGATTTCTATCTTTTCTATTCAGGAAGCTCTAGTTACCACTCATAATATGCCCATCATTGCATCTAAATTAGGCTTTAAGAATTTTTTAGCTAATTCTTCAAATAAAATCTAGGTACTTTGGGATGAGGATTTTTCTATAAGATGTATGCCTGGTCGAGTGGATTAAATGGAAAATTATGGAGAATAAAAGGAATTACCTGACGTTTCAGTCGCAAAAAACTCTTGTTGCATGGAACTCAATGATTTCCTACTATTGTGGGAACGGTGTCCCAGAGATGTCAATCAAGTTCTTTCACGGAATTGTAGAATATGGCTTATCTCCTCATATGGTATTCACTTCAAGTGTTTTGCTGCAATTTCATCAACAGCAGTGGTGGTTAAGGGAAAAAGTATACATATGTATACCATCAGACACTAGAGTGCGGATATTCTAACGGAATTACCTGATTAATGGAGCTGATTCTAGGCTCTGATTTGGTCTGGCTTTCTCCTAGGAAGAGTTCGTGAATGTTCTGTCAATTTCTTAGGGTTCGATGTTCTGATTAGGGGTTGGAGCTTCTTAAAATCTAGTAAATTAGACACTGGATTATTTCTTCGAAGAAGTTTCTCATTATAGAGTTGTGGTCCAATCCATGTTTGTATTTTAAGCTAATTTTAACTCGTATCTCATTAATAAAATAAAAGTATGTTTGCGTGAATTTTTTTTATTTGTAATGATTTACCAAATATATAAATTACTTCATTAGTTCTTTCCTTTGTTTTTGACCTACTCATCTTTATTTCAACCACAAAAACTTTTATCATGGTCGCAAATGAAATGGAAGATAAAAAAAAACTCTAAATCAAATAATCGAATTCATTAAACAATAATTATTTATTTTGTATCATGTTGGTAACAAAATAAAAATATATTGTATCGTGAAACTATAGATAATTTATTATTTATGTATTGTCTATTTATCTATGCACTATTTGGATTATTGAATTTAAATTTAAACATATACTAACATTTATTTCAATAAAATCCTCTTTTTTATAACTCAACTATACAATCCAATAAAATTTGAATAGTGTAACCAATGTTAGATTTTATATTTTAAATTGCAAAAACCTATAACAGCAATTCTAAACACATGGACAAAGTTACAAGATCCTAGACGTAAAACACTGCTTTGGAAAATCATTTGAAGAATGTTACAGAATGACAATATAAAGACAAACACTGAACCAACAAAAAACCAAGACTAAAGCAACAAAGTTAAGGAATGAAGTAAAAGTCATGATATTAATTTAAATAAATAAATCGGATCATTGATAAGTTTAGGATGCTAAAATAGTGTCAAAGGAAAACAGTAGAAACCCTGCAAAACAGGCAAAAGAGATTGGAAAGGAAAAATATGAAAAATAAAACAATTACTAAAACCTAGCAGCAATTATAGGAAGAAAGAAAGTGACAGGAATTTTATCCTACCTGGAGTTTAAACACCTGATCATTGTTGAATTTCATCCTACCTGGAGTTTAAATCTAGGAAGTAGTTCCGAAAGACAGAGTGAGATGAGATATTTCGGCAACAAATATCTAAACAATATCGCAACAAGGTATAAAACGTGGTTCCGAAATAAAGAGTGGGATAAGATATTTCTTACAGAAGAACCAAATAGTGAGACAGAGAGAGGAAAGAATCCGAAAAACCTGCAAAGAATAATATGAACATACCACCTGATGTTCAGGTACGTAGGATAACCATAACCATAACCATGGTTATTTAAGATAACGGATAGCAATCTTAAATCTTTTCAAAACCCAAAATCTCCCCCAGATTATATTCTAATAGTTTCCGTTGAATGGATAAGAACACATTTCAAAATTATCTCTTAAAGCTTCTATGAATATATATACATGCTTCTTCTCTCTCTGAGATACTTTCAACTCTCATTTGAATTCACTCTCTCCACTTCCACTCTAAAACTAAAACTAAATCTCAACTCTCGCTAGTTTTTATGAAGGACCAGAGGTGTTATATGGAGGACCAGTTGGAGGAGGCTATGGAAACGTTTCTCAACAGCTATGAGACAGATCCAGATGCAAATAACACAATGATCATGCCGGACGACTCTAGAGATCGGAATTCCATATCAGAAACGGACACCACAACTCACTCGAATGTCTTCCAAAACCAGGTTTATATGGAGGACGAGGACCAGGAGGCTATGGAAATGTTTTTCAACAGCTTTTACGATGAGATTGTGACGATCGCCCACCCCATTTCCAGATTCGATAAACGGGAGGAAGAGGATGAGCCGTTCATCCACCAAACAGATCCAGATGCAAATAACATCGTGATCATGCCGGAGGACT
The DNA here is from genome assembly GCA_036936605.1 of Limnanthes douglasii subsp. nivea. Lineage (NCBI taxonomy): Eukaryota > Viridiplantae > Streptophyta > Magnoliopsida > Brassicales > Limnanthaceae > Limnanthes > Limnanthes douglasii. The sequence goes on along the minus strand of JAUPFV010000002.1, from coordinate 352,821,929 downwards.
CTAGAGATCGGAGTTCCACATCAGAAACCGATACCACAGGTGAGTCGAATGTCTTCCCAAACCAGATTGTCCTAGATCCACAGCTGCTGACAATGGATTCTCATTCAGATCCAAACAAATCCGACTCTACAAACCAGACTCGGAAATCAGCATCGAGAATAGAGAAAAAGAAAAGCAGTAGATGGACGACGGAGGAGCATAGGTACGAATATCTCACTATTCCTCTCTCCTTCTTCTCCATCGCACTGATTCCTCTCTTCCTATTTTTAATATTCAATCCTCCATGCCCTCATCTCATGCTCCCTCAGTTTTCAATAAATATTTTTTGTTTTCTCAATATACTATCAGTTAATAAACTCGTTGCATGTGTAAAAACTATCAGTTAATAAACTTGGCCATGCACATGCACATGCACCATGCATTGAAGTGCAGCCCTTTTGTGGAACCAACATAAAGAAGAGAAAGAGAGAGTATATATTGAGAAAACAAAAAAGAAGATTTATTGATAGATTATCAAGAGTCTAGTTGCGAAAGTCTAGTTTACATTTCTCATATATTTTAGTTCACTGAATAATCTATCAATTGATATCAATATTAACAATAACAATATTATGTTATAATTGTTTTCAGGAAGTTGTTGGAAGGGCGTAAATATTATGGTCGAAATGATTGGATAGAAATTTCCAAACATTTTGTCACAACTAAAACCACTAAACAAATAGCCAGTCACTATCAAAAATATGTTCTTCGGCAAAATGTGGTCAACAAGAAAAGAATAAGCATTCATGACACCCCAAACAACTTAATGATTCTTGAAGAAGCAGTTGCACCGAAGACAGACCAAACACTTTGGACGGTGCCTCAAGAAACTGCACCCACTGTCGACTGGACCCGTTCGATGGCTTCTCCACAAGCAGATGCACACATGATACACCCAGCAACTTGGATGGCTTCTCAACAAGCTGCTACATCCACAATAGATGAGACAGCATTGATGCCTCCTCAGCAAGCTGATGCTCGCATGGATGAGCAGACCGCTTGGCAAGTGGGTGAACAAGATTTTTCATTCATGAACCTCCTTCGATATCCATTATAGTTTAACGCCCGAAAGCTATAACAGTTATTTTATGTATAACAGTTGTTCCATCTGATTAGGGAGTGGTATTTTAGCAATGATCGGTCTACTTTATTCAATGTTGTCTAATAACTGTTTCTTAATTATATAAACAATTTACTTATTCTTGCATGAGTGCTAGAGCACAGATAGTCCAATTTCAAGATCCAAAAACATAGCACTCTTGCCATACTCATGCTCAGTTTTTGCAAACATTTAACAGAAACATACTATAATATAACATGCATCAAGAATCACAGCCTAATAACACTACCACAAGCCCTAAACTACCAATCAAACCATATAAAACTAATCCTAACCCCTAAATAAAGTTTTTAAACCATATCAACGACGATGGCTGTTGCTGCCTTGCTGTGGCTGTCGATGATGATTGTTGTTTGCTGTGGCTATCGATGATGATTGTCGTTTGCTGTGGCTGTCGACATGTAGGTGCTTTACGTAAAGATTCGGGGTTTCATGTTGTTTCGTTGTAAGTGAGGTGAGAAGGTAGATAGATAGGTAATTTAGGTTAGGTTATGTTAGTTCTTTTATTGAAGTAAGTTGATTTAGTTACTTTAGTAAATATTAGTTTAGAAGGTAGGAAGATAGAACTTTTGATTTTTAATTAAGTATATTAGTTTTGATTTAGTTTAGTGTTTTGAAAATTGGGGCATTTTTTTTAAGAGAAGGTAGAAATTCGAAATCCCGACAACTTTACAGATTAATTTATTTTATTTAGGGGTTTTCTGACAAATTTGTAAAAAAAAAGAATTAACTTCACATAGTAATTTTTTTTATTTTGTGTGAATCGACTAAAAAAGATTTTTTTTAGTGATTTCACAAATTGAAAGTTGTTATTTATTACGGTAACAAACTTAACTTTAGTAAGACCATCTAGGGCTGTCAAAAAAATCCGAAAAATCCGATATCCGATCGAAATATTCGATATCGAATCCGAAAAAAACGGATAATATCCGTATTCGAAAGAAAACGGATAATATTCGTATCCGAATTCGTATCCGGAAATAACGGATATGGATATAGACATATCCGTATTCGAAATATTCGATATCCGAAATTGTATAAATATATATATATATATATATATATATATATTTTATTTAAACATATTTTTTAGCTATCCCACATCGTAAAAAGCAAAACAAAATACTAAAAAATTTGTCCATAAATATGGAAGATTGCTTCTTTAAAAATTATAACTTATCCCACATCTAAAGTTGGAAAAAGAATCGTTACCAAACTCTTTATAAAAGACATGGTGGCTTTTCTTAACAAGTATATTTTTTTTAGTCTTTTCACTCTTATCCCACATCTAAAATATGGAAAAGAATTGCTACCAAACTTTCTATAAAAGACATGGTGGCTTTTCAAAATAAGTATATATTTTTAACCTTATCCCACATCTAAAATGGGAATATGAATTTCTACTAAGGTGTCTATAAAGGTAGCTTAACCAATAATGCAATTAGTTAAAAACTTTAGTGGATATTCGGATTCGGATATTATCCGTATTCGGATAATATCCTTCGGATACGGATTCGGATATTATTTTTAAAAAAAATTCGGATTCGAATTCGGATTCGAATAGTGATTTCGGATTTCGGATTCGGATTCGGATATAGACAGATTCGTATCCGAAATATCCGTTTGACAGCCCTAAGACCATCCCATACCTTTTTAAAAAAATCAAAATAGCCATTACCTACCATTTTTAAAAGTATATTAGTTTTTTTATATGACTAGCTAAAACTAAAAAAAAAAGGTGAATTTATTAAACATTATAACTCTAGATTAAATTAATTATAATTATATTTTATATTTAATATAACTAATAGTTTTGATATAAATTGTGATATTTATATAAGAATAATTACTTAATAATTTAAGTTTTGGTTATGAAATAAGTTTGATTGTGTAAAAAAATAAAATACAAGTTGGTTTTGAGCAATTAAGTGTTAATTGTGCATGAAATAACCAACGTTTTTTAGTTGCTAAAATATGTGAATTTTTGTGTTATAAACTATTATTTTAAAAAAAACGATTGTATTGCGGGTGTAAAATTACGTGTAGTTGAGATAGGAATTTTTTTTATTATAATTGCGTAATTAGGCGCAAATGTGTTGCGAATATAAGAAGAAAATGGTAGCATAAAAAGGATTTTTGGTCTTGAAATAAGTCTGATTGTGTGAAAAAATTAAATACTATTTCTTGTGTGAAAATAAGGGCTAATTTTTTTTTGGTGTGAAAAAACATTAAATAAAATAGAAAATGTTTAGACAAATACCTAGGGTATATCCCGAACTAGACTGAAGAGGAGGGGACCTGCAAAATAAAATAAAATAATAAATAATAATACAAGTAATTACATTAGTCATTTAAGGGTCGTTTTGTACCCTCATATGGGTTTGGTTTATTCCTTCTACTTTGATATTAGACTAAGGATCGATAGGCATTGGTAAGTGTTGTTGGATACATTTCGTTCGCCAGAAAGAATCTGGTTTTACATTCCGAAATTTGAAGGCGATTATCATTCGTGATTATGTTTGGCATGCCCAACCTATATCAAATGTTATATTTAATAAACTGATTACATAAAGTTCCCTTATTCTTCCTAATTGTTACGTTTGTACTCACCTGAAGAAGTATTTTATTTTTATAAATATATACTAACGTCCCTTTGGAGCAAAAATGTTGTAGCCAAAATAGTTTGGTGCATGAGTTCAAAATACTTGAATTTGAACTAGAGTTAGAGGAGGAGAATGGCTCAGATAAGCCTCAGAAGGTTTAGTTTAAAGTTGTAGAGCAGGTGGGTGGGGTTGTAGCTAAGGTTTGACTCGATGCTCGAGAGCTATGGTTTGCACAAGCTTGATCTCTCTCTTGGTTTGACGTCTTTTATTTGTTATGCTCCACCGATGATGGCTCATTTTCGGAGAGAAAACAGTCTTCTCACTATTAGTGGATTGACCTACACTGATAGAAAGGAAACGAGATGACGTCGAGTTTGACGGTCTCGTTAGAGACTTATAAATTCTATCTAGGATAAAGTGTTACAAACATTCTGAAACTCCATCATCTCTATTACTTGTTTCCATCTCCACATAAATTTATTTAATCTCTGACTTGAGATGTGGAGGTTTGGAGACCATATTCTCCCTTAGTTATCGAAGATTTGTTAGTTCGTTCGTGTAGATCCGATGTTGCTTTTCTAGTTGATCTTAAACTACAGTTGGGCCAGAGAGATTTCCAGACCTTTGATGGGTGACACCCCTCTCACTCTCTTTTGGATGGTGCATAGTGTTAAGCTACCCTTAAAGTACCATACTTCTGAAGCATCTAGTCTATTTTCCATTGATGTTGTTCTGATCAATGTGGACATATCACTAGACAATTATAGGTAAATCTATCTCGAAAAACAAGTAGTGCAAAACTAAAATATAAAATATTGATTGTTTACCCTTTTTATGAAAGTGACAATCTATTTATAGTGATGTTTATGAGTTTTTAGTAGACTAAAATCATAAACACATAAAACTTCTATTGAATAATTTTACACCCTTAATCACTACATTAATTTATATAACCGATCAAAACTACTTGACTATTACCCTTTATTAATAATTAAAATAAAAAATTATGATTGAAAATCAATAAAAATAAATAGAATCATTAATAATTAATATCGTATCATTAATGAAATATTAACATTTATTGGTCTAATCAGACTTATGTAATTAAGTAAAACTAAGTTTTATTTGTAATTAGAACATAGCTTCTAATAAGAACTTCGCTTTTGAAGAGATGAAAAAATCTTCAAGATTGTTCTTCTTAATTTCCAAGAAAGACTTTCTTCTTGTTCCTTAAGCTTTTATCTATAAGTTCTTCTCCATTTTTTTCTCTGTCGGTGCTCTTCTTCACATCTCTGATTTTCTAGATGGCTGCTTCAAATATATTTAATCTTCTATCATTGGAAGAGTTTACTAAGCTTCCAGTGGCAACGAACAACCTACACACCGAAGAAGATGAAACCAACATTACAGCTACACCTATTAATACCAAATCCTACTCGGAGCTGATAAGGAAAGATATTCTTCAGGGGCCTAAGTGCAATTGATAGGGACTAAATTGATAAATTCTGTAAATATAGAGTTAAATTAGGCTTTAGGAGAAATGTAAGGGTTGAACTGTAAATATACCATTATGTAACCGTTTCTCTAACTAACTCACTCAGTCTATTTAAAGAGGCTGAAGAAGTTAGTTATGCCTATGAAATATTCAGAAGCAAAATACGACTTTGACTATTTAGAATTCTCTCTGTGAAAACTAGTATTCTCTACTCAACATTTACTCTTACCAAATTGGCGCTAGAAGGAGGGGACGAAGATACCTTGATCAACAGATCAAAAACGAGTCTCGAGTTTTCGTTTTCTAAAGTTTTTCGTTCGAGTTTTTCTGAAGTATTTTGTTTAGTTCTTCGTTAATTGAAGATGGATCCAGAAGGTGACAATCCCTCCGTTCGAAAGGCTGTGGAAACATTGAAATCCAATCTTCAAGAGGCAGGTAAATCGATTCCAACTCAATCAAATCAATTCGATTTCGAAGGAAAAATGAATGAGATGTAAGGAAGGTGGCAGAGCTTGATGAATTGGTGAAAAAGAAGGAAAGTAATGATAGCACTAGACTTGGGTCTAAAATAGCAAGAGGCGATCAAGATGACCAGTCGGATCAGTCGATGGACGATGGTGATGTTCAGTATGAACAGCGTAAAGCACGTTTTGAGCGAAAAAAGGAGTACAGTGGGATAAAAAGGAAAGGAAAACTACAGAAGCGACAGTATGTGAACTTTAGTGATGAAGAGGATTCTGAAAATTCGGAGTCAGATGAAACACCGAGGTATGAATATTCTCGAGGCCATTCAAGAGGAGCAGAACGAGAATTCCGGACAGCTAAGGTGTATAAGGAAGGGAGGAAAAAGAAAGATAGGCTAGCATATTCACCTCGGAAATATTCGCCTCGGAAATATTCGCCTCGAAAGTATGAAGGTGAGCCAAGTTTATATGCTACTGTGGGGATGAGAAACGAGGACCAATATGTTCAAGGAGTCGACTGGAGGGACTCACCATTGATCAGGGAGATCAGATCTGTGCCGCTTCCGAGGCGGTTTGATATTTCCAAAGTTGACAAGTTTGATGGGACTCAAGATCCCGATGACCATATAGAACAATTCAAAAACTATATGACTAATTTCGAAGACGACGATAAATTGGTGTGTAGAGCTTTCTCTCAGACATTCAAGGGAACTGCGCTGAAATGGTACAACAAGATTCCTAAGGAGTCAATTGCAAATTTTAGAGGCTTCTATACGGCTTTCCGAAGACAGTTTGTGGGAAGCAAAGAAATGAGAGATAATGGAGATACAATAATACAATGCAAGCAAGCTGTGGGAGAGAAGTTAAAGGACTACACTAAGAGATTTGTATCAACAAAGTCGGAACTAGATGATTGTGAAGAAAGTGTAGCTATGGCGGCGTTTAGACAAGGATTGCTGCCAGGAGATTTGGAAGATGAGACTACGAGGCGTAGGGCGTTAACATTTAGAGCTCTCATGGCTCAAGTCGAGGATCAGATCAAGGTCGAGGAGTCGACGCGAGTCCGAGGAGGAGGCAGTACTATTCAGAAAGGTCAAGCTAACACTTCGAATAACAACTCATCGCGCCAGAGGAGTAATCAAAATGTTTCTAACCGAGGAGCTTCGAGCTCGTATCAAGGGGGATATAACCAACATAATTCTAATAATCAGCAGCAGTTTAGATCCAGATCGAATGTGTGGGTACGACCAGACTATTATGCGGATTTGACTGAAAGTGTGGCTTCGATATATGAGAAAACCAGGGGAACAATAAATTTTAGAAAGCCACCAGCGATTAATAGGCCAAGAGAGGAGCGCAATAATAAGTTCTGCAGGTATCATGATGATATTGGCCATGATACAAATGATTGCATTGCTCTAAAGAAGGAGATGCATATTTTGATAGAAAATGGAAAGTTGCTGGAATATGTCAGGAAGAATGCTAAAGCTGTGGCTCCGAAAATTGGTAATCCTAATTCTAAGCAGGAAACTGCACTGATGATTTTAGATGCTGCAGGTGACGAGTTTGATGTGGCTTTGGAATATGTCGACCCAGACCCTAGTCGACTATTGTTAATGTCAATAGATGAGCCGATGCGTCAAGGACGTGTTCGAGACTTGTGTGCCTTCTTTGAATCACTGAAAATATTTGGGGGAGATTCAATGACTAACAACACTAATAATTCGAGGAAGAGGCATATAGTGAATTTAACGCGTCAAATTGAAGGAGGAGCATCGGCACACCTAAGCAACAAGAAGGATGTGCCCTTTATAATTTTTGATGGGGATGATTTGAGGGGGATTACTGGGCCACATGAAGATGCAGTGGTCATAGGAGCAGAGGTGTGCGGGGTGGAGATTCGACGAGTATTGATTGATACCGGGAGCTCTGCCATTGTACTTTTCAAGTCAACTTATGATAGATTAACCACTCCACCTCGAATAGAAAGGTCAGAGAGAACTATCATTGGGTTTACTGGCGCAACAGCAAATGTGATAGGGGAGTTCGAGGGACAGATTTCTTTGGGAAAGGGGCCTTTCAAAAAGAAAGTACAAGTGCTTTTTGTGGTGGTGGATTGCCCATCGAGCTACAACGCTATTTTTGGAAGGTCGTGGCTGGCTAAAATGTATGCTGTAGTCTCTACGGTGCACCAATGTTTGAAGTATGTGATCGAGGATCGAGTCGGTGTAGTTCGAAGTGATCAAAAGGTGGCAAGAGAGTGTTACGCTGCTGCGTTTAGATTACGAGGCAAAAATACTGATGATCCGATGGAGAATTAGCAGTTTGGGGGGTTGCCTTCTGGTGGCACAGATGAGGGAATTGATGATCCGAGGTTAACCCCGAGTTCTGTAGTGGTAAATGAAGAAATAGAAGAACATGTTTTCAGTAATGGCAGGGTACTTCGAATCGGGACTCTGTTATCTTTATCAATGCGAGAAAAATTGTTGAAATTTTTGTCTGAGAATTTGGATGTATTTGCTTGGAGGTCCGAAGACGTAGTGGGGGTCCCAAGTGATATCAAATGTCATAGCTTGGCGGTAGATCCGAAGATCAAACCGATAATTCAAAAAAGAAGAGCTTTTTCGTTGGAAAAGTCCGAGGCCATAGTTGCTGAGGTGGATCGACTATATAAGATGGGGCATATCAGGGAAGCCAATTATCCGAGGTGGACGGCTAATCCTGTGGTGGTGAAAAAGAAGAACGGAAAATGGCGAATGTGCGTGGACTTCACAGATCTGAATAGAGCTTGTCCAAAAGATCCTTTTCCAGTGCCTCAAATCGATCAGTTAGTGGATTCCACTTCGGGAAATAAAATCTTGACATTTATGGATGCATTTTCAGGATATAATCAGATTCGAATGAATCCAGATGATGAAGAAAGCACAACTTTTATCACTAACAGAGGTTTACACTGCTATAGAGTGATGCCGTTCGGATTAAAAAATGCTGGGTCAACATATCAGAGGCTGATGAATAAGGCGTTTGCTTCACAAATAGGGAGAAATATCGAAGTATACATCGATGATATGCTTGTTAAAAGCAAAAGTGATGATGAACACATTGATGATTTAGAAAAGACGTTTTTGAATCTCAGAGCCATACAATTGAAGTTGAACCCAGAAAAATGTACATTTGGAGTCCGATCTGGTATGTTTCTGGGGTACATGATTAGTGAAAGAGGAATCGAAGTGGATCCAGAACAATTGAGGGCTCTGATATCGATGTCTTCACCTCGGAATATCAAAGAAGTGCAAATGTTAACGGCCAGGTTAGCAGCTTTGAACAGATTCATTTCTCGTTTTTCAGATAAGTGCTTCCCTTTTTTCCAGGTGCTGCGTAGACCTAATAATTTTGAGTGGACTTCGGATTGTGAAGAAGCTTTTATGAAGATCAAAAATCTTTTGTCCTCTCCTGAAATATTGTCAAAGCCTCGAAAGGGTGAGCAGTTATTTTTGTATATAGCAGTATCGGATTATGCAGTGAGTGCAGTTCTGGTCAGTGAAGATACGAAAATTTCGAAGCCTGTCTACTATGTCAGCAAAAGTTTGGTTGATGCTGAGAAACGCTATTTGAAGCTCGAAAAATTGGCACTGTGTATAGTAGTGGCAGCGAGAAAAATGCGCCCTTACTTCCAGGCACATACGATCGTGGTTCGAACTTCATATCCATTAAAAAATGTGTTGCAGAAGCCAGACATTTCAGGAAGGATGACTAAGTGGTCTGTAGAGTTAGGAGATTTCGATGTGTTATTTTCTCCTCGAACAGCTATCAAAGCTCAAGCCTTAGCAGACTTCTTGGTTGAGTTCCACTCGAGTAGATCCGAAGAGAAAGATGGCGAAAAAGTGAACGAGAATCCGACGTGGACGATACGAACTGATGGGGGATCCAGTAATAAAGGGTCAAGTGCAGGAGTTGAATTGGTGGCACCGACAGGGGAGTTTATGTTTCAAGCTATAAAATTTGGATTTCATGCTTCGAACAATGAAGCTGAATATGAAGCTGTGCTAGCAGGATTACGGTTAGCAAAGATTTGTGGAGCAATATTTGTGCGCTTGGAGACAGATTCGCAGTTGGTAGTTAACCATGTTAAGGGAGTATCAGAAGCTAAAAAGGAACGTTTGGTTTTGTACTTACAAGAGCTACGAGGAATGATGGCACAATTTGAAAATGTCGAAGTAGAGCATATTCGAAGAGGTAGCAACATAATGGCTGATTCTTTGGCAACAATGGCTTACTCTGAAGAATATCCATGGATCATGACACAACCATCGCCCTCGATCATATCGAATTCTGAGCAGTGTGAAGTTGTTAATGAGGTAGTAAATGATCCGCTGTGCACTCGAGGAGATTGGAGGTTTGACTTGTTAAACTTTATTTCGAAGGGAATACTACCTCCTGATAAACACTTGCTCAAGAAAATAAAGTATAAAGCTCTTGGCTATGTGGTATTGGATGGGGTATTGTACAAAAGGTCTGCATCGAAACCTTTGTTACGATGTTTAAGCAAGCAAGAGTCTCAAAACATTCTATCCGAACTGCATGATGGGGATGGATCAGCTCATTGTGGATTCAAAGCTTTAATGCGTAGGGTATTGTTGGCAGGGTATTATTGGCCTACCATTTTGCAGGACGCCAAGTTGTTAGTTCGAAGTTGTGATACTTGCCAAAGGTATGCAAATTTAATACATAAACCAGCAGTACCCCTAATGACAATCTCAGAGGCGGTTCCTTTCGATAGGTGGGGGATTGATTTAGTAGGACCATTACCTATGGCCTCTGGTGGAAGACAGATGATTATTGTTGCGGTTGATTATTTTTCGAAGTGGGCAGAAGCAGAACCTTTAGCTGGGACAAAAGCTAAGGATGTAATCAAGTTTATTCAGAGTAACATCTGCTATCGTTTTGGAGTTCCTCGAAAAATAACGACTGACAATGGTCCTCAATTTAATAACAAGGAAATGGACTCTTTTTGCTCTTCGAAAGGGATACAGCAATGCTTTTCTACTCCTTTCCACCCCCATGCAAATGGACAGGTGGAAGTTACGAACAGATCTATTTTGGATGGCTTGAAGAAAAATTTGGCAGGTGCAGCAGGGAAATGGCCAAATTATCTTCAAGAAGTGTTGTGGGCATATAGAACAACCCCTAGAGAGGCTACAAAAGAGACTCCTTTTTCTTTGGTATATGGAATGGACGCTGTGTGCCCTGCTGAATCTACATTGCCTTCCTACAGATTACTACGATATTCCGATGTGGATAATGATGAAGCTAGAAGGGTTGAGCTTGATTTGTTAGAGGAAAAAAGGGTTAAAGCGCACTTGAATGTGGTCCATTATCAAACATTAATGAGAAGCAGGTACGATGCTAAAGTTAAGAGGAGGGAATTCAAAATTAGCGATCGAGTGTTACGAAAAGTATTTCTTCATACTAGGGACAAGCACCTCGGAAAATTGGCTCCGAATTGGGAAGGTCCTTATGAAGTTAAAATGAAGGTCAAGCCAGGTTCCTACAGGTTGTCTGATCGAGAGGGGAGGATGCTCAAACATCCTTGGAATATAGAGCATTTGAAATTGTACTGTGAGTAAAACCGAACTTTGAATTTTTGTAAAACAGACATACTCTTTCCTTATCTGTTGGCCCAAAAAAGGTTTTAATGAGGTGTCTGGTAAATATTGAATCTTTTAATAAATTTCTTTTGGCCATTGGTTGTTTACTATGATGGGTGATTTATTATTTTGGTGACTTGGCAAAGATTGATCATCTTTGAAAGTTGACCAAGAATAATTTTCCGAAGCAATAGCTTTGAAGAAACAACCAAATTTTCGAGGTGCCACGTCTTATGAGTGCATCTAATTTTCGAGGTGCCACGTCTTATGAGTGCATCTAATTTTCGAGGTGCCACGTCTTATGAGTGCATCTAATTTTCGAGGTGCCACGTCTTATGAGTGCATCTAATTTTCGAGGTGCCACGTCTTATGAGTGCATCTAATTTTCGAGGGGCCTCGATTTATAAATACATCTAATTTTAGGAACGACAAGTTTAAATAAGTACACCAGAAGTTTAAAATGTTTAAAAAAAAAGGTGTTGTTCGTCGGATAAAACACAAAGTCTACAAAAAGGGGGAGAATTACTTAACAAAATACACAAAAAACAAAGCATGACATGCTTAATCCATTAGGCATCTTCTTCTTCTGATGACCCGTCAGTAGCATCGCTTTCTTCCGAAGAGCTTGAAGGTACTTTGAATGCCTCTTTTGGACGATCTTTCTCGGGGACTTGTTTCCAAAATTCTGTTAAGTTTAGCCTTGGATAGGCAGCGTGGATTTCTCGAAGAAGATTGTTAGCTGTATCAATTTCAGCCTTTCTGATTCCATTAAGCATCACAGAACCAACAGCAGCTTCGGCTTTTTTAACAGCAGCTTTCTTTTCTTCTTCGAATTCTGTTCGAAGAGTTGTCATTTGATTTTGACAGTTACTTAATTTTTCTTGGAATTCTTTAACAAGTTTCTCAGCATCAGTAGATTTTTTCTTTGCTTTGGAGATAGCAGTGGAGTGTTGAGAATTTAGGTCTTCAATAGCTTTTTGATGAGAAGTCTCCAGAGCTTCGACTTTTTCTTTGTGTTCCTTAAGAAGCTTGTCTTTCTCAGCTTCAAATTTCTGAAGTGCCTCATTTTTCGAAGTCTTTACAGACTCTGTTTCTTTTTTGCTCTTGATCAATTCTTGTGCAAGAAGCTCCAATTGTGTGTGTTAATTTTTTACTTCTTCACATAATTTATTGGCTGCAGCACTTAAATTATCAAAAGGACGAAGGATTGAAGCTACCTCATCGGATTTGTCTGAATTAGGAAAGATTGATGGGTGGTGATGAACAGGAACGATGGCGTTAAATGTCGAAGCCACAGCAGCCCCAGTAGAAGTTGATGGAATAATATTGGTAGGTTGGGAGCCATTACCAGTAAATGCAAAATCCCCGCTTGAATTGAAATCTTCGAGGTTAAGGTAATCGTCTACTTGATTATCTCCTAGTTTCAGTCCTCCTTTAGGGTTTTCTTCAATAAAAGTTTTCCCGTGCACTTCGGAAGCCAGTACCTCCTCGAGTATGTCAGCCTCGTTCTTTTTCTTTGGCGTACTGGACTTGTTCTTTTTCTTCTTTGGAGAATTGTCCTTTTTCTTTTTCAGAACAGGTTCATCCTCCTCGGATATTGGGGGAAGTTGAGAGGCGGGCACCTTTCTTTTCACTGCACGCTTCGAAGTCTTGGAAGGGTTAGCCTTGCTTGTACTGGCCTTCTTGTGGCTCAACTTACCTTTCTTCTTTAATGGAAGATGGCTATCACTTCGGTTCCTGGTGGGAAGATAGGTTTTCCCATCTGGTGCAAGTATTCTTTGAACTGCTATAATGGGATCTGGAGGGGTCATCGGATCTAGCTCCCAGAGTGATGCGCCACAGATGGCTGTTGACGAAGTTGATTGGTAAAAAGGCTGAGTGAAAGCCATTTCCCCAGGGCTTATCTGCCCATTCAACCATTTTTTGGAAGATATCCTTTGCAGCTTCTCGACGACCTTTGAACCGCCTCGGAATTTCTGAAAAGAGAACAAGCAGTTAGACAAGAGGACTTCATTAATCTGGCTAGGTTTAATAACTTAGAAATGTTAACAATACAGTAATAATTCACTTACTACTGTCTCTCCAGGTGAGAGTTAGCTTTGAGGGGTTCTCATCGGAAATTTCTTTCCCATTTTCCCAAGCGCCTGAGAGAAAGACAAACCTTTGTTTCCAAAATTTGTCAGCTTCGAGGAGGTCATCGATAATCTTCAGATCATCCTCCAATGTTAGATAGTAGAAGGGTAAGACTGGCCCATTTGAGATCTTCGTCATTGAGATGAAGTCCTCAATTTCGAGGGGGATGCCTCCTAGCCTCGACACCATGATGGCGGAGAATAAAGTGAATAGTTGGTTTGGGGTAACTTGTGTTGGGCACAACTTGAGAATTTCGAAGTACCTCACAATCATGGGATCGAGGGGAAATCGAAGTCCCCAGTTGAAGAGCTCAGGATAGACTACCAGTTCGTCCTTTTGACAGCTCAGGGGTGTCTCTCCTTCCACTGGTAGTCGAAGAATCATCTTATCTGTTAATCCCCATAGCTTTCTGAGTTCCTCTTTCTCTGATTCGAGGTAGTAAGTATAGGGTACATTCTTTAGGGCAAGAATGTACCGAGGAGAAAGTGGTTGAAGATTTTCTTGAACCAAAGTAGCAACATCCTCGGGGAGTGTAATGAGAGGTTTCTTTCCTCGAACTTTCTTCGGAGGGATCACCCCATCAGCCTCGGATTCCTCTTCGGCATCAGATTCGGTAGCTTCAGAATCATTCTCTTTATTGTTGTCCTCATCGGTGGCTTCATCGATACGACTTCGGATTTGAGTTTCAGCTTGAGTCACAAGAATTGGTTGACTACTTTCTGGTGTAGTGTCAACCACTTCTTGTGGGGGAGGAGGAGAAGAGGTTTCTGCTTCTTCACCCATTGCTAGAAATGTTGATTTTTTGGCACGTTTAACTTTGACAGCTTCGAATTGAGGAGGAAGTAAGTTGGGTTGAAGATTTTTAGGTGCTTCGAATGTGAGGACAGATGATTTGGTTTGTGGTTTTTTGTCAGTTGATGGTTTGTCTAAGGTAACACCTTTAGATTTTCGATGAGGTCTTAGCAGTGGAGAAGTAGGTTGATTTCGAGAAGGAAAAGTTTCTTGATTGGTTTCTGGGTTTGAAGCTAAGGATGAAGACGAAGTGGCAAGATTGGGGTCGAAGTTACCATATTTAAAAGTGGTAGAAGAAGAATGAGGACCGTTGTAGATCAACCCAACAGCTTTGTATTCTCTGGCTCTTTGTGAAATACAAAGATAATCGTATGCACCAAATACTTGATTGCTAGAACCAGGGAAGAGAGGTTTCTTTGATTTTACTGGTTTTCTGGGTTTAGATCTTTTGTATTTAGGATATCTTCTCATACAATGGGTATTGATCTGAAAGGTTGCTTTGGTGGATGAAAAGAATGAAGTAATTTAAAGGTTTATGAAGAACAGGTTGAAGATGGCTTGAAGAACAGGATGAAGATGAAGAACAGGTTGAAGATGGTTTAGAAGTGATTTCTCTAAAAAGTTATTAATGAAGGAAGAGTTGGCTATTTATAGTTTAAAGGAAAGACGTTGAGAATTTGAAGAGGCAAAACCAGTGAGTTGCTCTCATTGGGTGGAATGTGAAACGTAAAGGAAATGTGCAGTGTCATAAATCTATCAAGTAGGGTCTAATCAGTCTATCAGGAAGTGTTTGAAAATTCGAATCTACAGCAAAATTATGTTTCTAGTAACAAAATTCGAAGTGAAAGAATAGTTATATCTCAAGTTGAGAGATTCGAAGTGAATAGGAAAGTTTATTTACAGTTATTCTTTGTTTCGAAGAAAGATTGCAAGTCATCAAGCCTGGTCGTAATGAAGAGGATGGATTCAAATGAAGAGTAATCTTCGAAGAGTGGATAGTTCTTATAAATGTCTGTATAAGAACTAGGGGGGCTACTGATAAGGAAATATATTTTTCAGGGGCCTAAGTGCAATTGATAGGGACTAAATTGATAAGTTCTGTAAATATAGAGTTAAATTAGGCTTTAGGAGAAATGTAAGGGTTGAACTGTAAATATACCATTATGTAACCGTTTCTCTAACTAACTCACTCAGTCTATTTAAAGAGGCTGAAGAAGTTAGTTATGCCTATGAAATATTCAGAAGCAAAATACGACTTTGACTATTTAGAATTCTCTCTGTGAAAACTAGTATTCTCTACTCAACATTTACTCTTACCAGGAGCTAGTCAAGCAATCTGATTCTCTTAGATGTTACAAGCCAACTAACATTACAGAGAAAAACGATCATATTTCGATACAGTATGATCAACAGGTGAAAAGATCAACTTGTGAAATATTCTAAGCATACATCAATAGGAAAATTCACAAAAGGAATACCCAAAAAGAAAATTATTAATGATTTTCTTAGTAGTTTCAAGTTTTTGGGAGAATTTAATATTTTTATCGAAGACTCGAGACATATTTTCATAGACTTTGACAATAAGGAAGATTTCAGAAGATTGTGGTCAAAGACTATCTGGACTGTAGGTGACTGCATTATGAGGCTGCTAAAGTGGAAATCTAATTTCAATCCCAGGTTTGAAAGTCTTAAAACTCCGGTATGGGTTCAAATAGAGCATGTCCCAGAGTATCTCTATAACAGGAATATTATGCAAGAAATTGTTAATTCTTTTGGAAATCATATAGAGATAACTATTCCTGAAAAAAACAGGGCATTTTTTAATGCTTGCTATGCTTTAATCGAATTAGATGTGTCCAAGAAAATTTAATACAGTATATAGGTGGGTTTCAGAGATAACCAAGGTTACTGGTTCTCAATAAGCTATAAAAATCTTCCAAAGTACTGTAAGAATTGTTTTCATTTAGGTCATAACATAGATACGTGCAACAAATCTACTATTGTCAACAATCTGCTCATTAAAGTCTCTGATCCTGAAGCTATGGAAATTCCTTAGCCAAAAAAGATACAACTGAGATTCAGTTCAGTACTACTATCAAGTCGGGAAACCAGGGAACTATTGATAAAAAAGACTAAAATCTGTCATTTCGTTTCCTGAACATAAAGAGAATATGGACACATCTACTATAAATGATAATAAGAACTTCAGCCCTATTCAGAATCAGGTTATCAGCAGCCCTACAGACTCTTCATTCAACTATCAGGAGATCAATAAATATAAAAACATAAAAACATTAAATAAAGTATCTAGGGTATATCCCGAGGATTTACAATCGACATAAGGAGATCGATAAATATGAGTGCTAAATCAAATAAAGTAAGAATTGTAGATCAGCAGAGATAAAGGAGAATAACTAAAACAATGCATGAAGGGCCAATCGAGCTGACATATAGTACTCCAAGGAAGTCCACAACAATGGAAGTCACCATACCAGACTGAAGAGGAGGGGACCTGTAAATAAAGTCGAAGAATAAATAATAATACAAGAAATGGTCACATCATCATAATAGTTAGCAAGATTGTTTTTTTGGTGCGCAAAGTGTTTAATGTAATCTGTTAAACTCTCTTCGTTAAGTTGTTTACAATCCGTTATATGATCCTTATGATATTTTGTCACTTTTCTACCCATGAATTGATGTTCGAAAAAGGTCAAAAGATTTTCAAAGCTCATGATAGAACTCAGAGTAACTGGTTGAATCAAGTCTGACCATTTCTTTTAAAATTCATGAAAAATACATGACACCATAGTCGGTCGTCCTCTGAAAATATCATGATCATGTTAGGTAAATTGCTCGATATGATACTCCAGATCAGTAGTGTCATCATAATTTTCTATTTTGTGGATATCGAACCTCACTCGTACTTCAATTGTTATGATTTTTGGTCTCACGTGGGATATCATCCTGTTGTATTATTGACAATAAAAGGTATCGTTCAAACCATCATTCGCACCTAAATATGGATCCACTTTGTATAATTATTTTATGTTGAACGTCGGTGATTGGTTTGCATAAACCGAAGCCTGCACCGCAGCGCTCTGTTAGTAGATTTGTGGGTACTATCCTATAGTTTTGAACTGTAGAATAGGTCATAACGTATGGTCCAATAGCTAAAATTTTTACCCGTGAACTCAGGAACCGTAGGTTTGACTTATGTTACTACCCCTAAGGTAAAAAAAAATCTAAAGATCTTGTAGATTTTATGTATTTGAAGGATTATTCCTTATCGACTAAACCCATTTACTATAACTAGATTACCTTAGGTATTCCCTTAGTACTGTAGCTCTCGCACCCTTTATTACGTACCATTTTTTTAAATTTAAACGTAAATTAATCACAATATACGTTAGAGATCTATTGTAGAATTTTCATGACAAAAATCGGCCATTGTTGCATATGATAATGACACTGAATGGATTTTAAAATTTTAAAAGAATTTTGTATCACCTCTTTTGAAAACAAAAGTTCAAAAATCGACATAACAAAATAATGAAAAAGGATAATGAGTATCTTCGGTACAGATGAAGATACGTGTTATATCTCAACAAAATTATGAGACATAAACTTTTTGACTATACAAATATATTTTTATGATGAAAAAATATAACAATGATACCATTCGCCCGGCATAAAAAATCAATTATGCGCTCAAAGCCAGAATAACAATTTAATAAAACACTTCAAAAAGTAATTTAAATATTTATTTTCTATTTTTACCACTACATCGTGATATAATTAAATATTAAATTTTCCATGACGTGTAAAGATATAAAATTCTTTGGCTTTGATTATATTAAAGATTTATATACACAAGATTCTGATTTTGGTGATGTATTTAATGTATATGAAAAAAATAGTATATTATAAACATGATGGGTTTCTGTTTCGAAAAAAATACATTGTGTACCTTTGTGTTCTTTGCATGAATCACTTGTGAGATAATCATGATGGTGGTTTTATGGACCATTTTGGTGTAGTTAATACTTTAAAATTTTTGAATGAACATTTCTTTTGGCCTCGAATGAAATGTGATGTGATAAGAATCTGTGAGAGGTGCATCTCATGTAAACAAACAAAACTTAAGTTGAAACCTAATGTGTTGTATACCCTTTGACAAATAACTAGTACACCTTGAATTGAAATTTCTATGGATTGTTTTTAAGATTACCTAGAATTAATATGAGGAAAGACTCAATTTTTTGTGGTGGTAGATCAAGTTCCCAAAATAACACATTATATTGCATGTCGTAAACTCATGATATAAAATATATAAATGATTTGTTTTTCAATAAAATTGTCAGTTTACATGGAATTCATAAGACCATTGTTTCCGATAGAGATGCAAAGTTATTTACTTACTTTTTAAAGATTTTACGGGGAAAATTAAAAACTAATCAACAACTTGTCATCCATAAGCGGATGGTCAAACTAAAGTAGTGAATAGAACCTTGTCTTCTTTGTTACGTACTATCATAAAAAAGAACTTGAAAATATGGAAAGATTGTTTGCTACATGCTGAATCTGCATACAATAGAAGTACACATTTTGCAACCAAGTATTCCATATTTAAAATTATTTATGGTTTTAACCCATTATATTCTTTAGATTTAACTTCTGTACCTTTAAGTGAACGTGTGAATTTTGATGGAGAAAAACAAGAAAAATGTGTAAAGTTGATTCTTAAAGACACAAGAATGAACATTGAAAGAATGATTAAACAATATGTTGATCAAGCCAACAATTGAAATAAGAAAATGGTGTTTAAAAATAGATTTGGTTTGGTTACACTTACAGAGAGAACGTTTTCCTGAGAAACCGAGTTGAAAATTCCTCCCTCAAAGTGATGGGCCGTCTTAAATCGTAGAATGTATCAATGATAAAACCTACAAACTTAAATTACCATAGAGTATAATGTTAGTGCAAGGTTTGATGTTTTTTATTTGTCTCTTTTTAACGTAAGTGATCATTTGAGGAAAAATATTTTTCAAAAGAGGGAGAATGTGCAAACCAAGGAGATGGATATGTTGATTATACCGGTAGAGATGTACTTGATTCTAGATAAGATAATTTGTACTTTCTAGTGGCTCAATAAAAAAACTTGGAGCCAAGCATTTCAAAATTATATTTAATGGGTTAATCCAAAATTATTGGGCTAATTCAAATACCTAAGATGTTGAATTTAATAATATGGATGTATGCTCAAATGAGAATCACATTATTGTTATTAATGTGATTGATTAAAAGAGTAACAAACACAACCATTAAAGGAGAATAATTAAATGGTTTGATTATTAAATGGCTTCATTATTAGCCTTTTGATTTGTTTTTGAAATTTAAGAGTTTTTTTATTAAAGTTTGTCTTCAACTCTCATTTGTGACTTTTATATACTTGGAGGTTGTTCCAAGTATAAATATGATGCTTCTCAATCTTTGTAAACACAATTTGGATTTCAAAAATATTATTGTATAATGAGGTGTGTCCTTTTGGTTCTTAAATGAACTTTTGAGCTTATCAAGATATTTTCATGACGTTCAAACATCAAACTCATAGTCGTGATTCTAATTTTTATAGGTGAAAGGCAAGGCTCAAACAAAAATTGTTAATATGTATTTAGGGTTCCAAAACGAGTATAAGTACCGGTTATTGTCATATAATTGTTGGTGGATTTCATATCACTAAAACAATTCCACATAGGTATATTTTGAAACCTTTGGTTACATGTTCATGCACCTTCGATCTAGCAGTTGCTAGCCATACACCTTCGGCCCCAAAACTACATAACACTTGTCTTCAGTAAACTAATTGCTTAGATTATACAAACATCTCTTCACCTAAGTTTTGACTGAGGATCATAACAGTAAAAATTCAGGACATACGATCCTTAAATCTTGCTTACACACCTTCGTTCTAACGGTTCGATTGTCCCGTCTCAATCATTTTTAGCCTACACTTAACAATTATCCATCTAGTCTTATAGTGACTCCAATAGACATTACCCTGATGTTCTAACTACTCTTCAAAAATATCGAGCCCAAATGCTTCCCATACTTGCACAAGTCTCAATTAGTTTGTGAACTTTGAAATCGGTAGCACCTTGGTCAGAGCATGCTAATGATTTTCAACACTTTCAATATTTTTTACCTTCACTTTCTCTCTCTCCTCCGTATATTAGATGATGTGCAACTTGATATCTATGTCCTTATTCTCTCATTGAAATTGATATTACTTGTTAAATAAATGCAATAATATTCTCATATAATAAGTTCTTGCTCTTTACAAGTGATCTCACTCAATAATCATTTCAGCCGCATGGCTTCCTTCATTGCTTCAGTAGCAGCCATGTATTCGACTTCCGTATATGATAAGGAAATAGTCTTTTGAAGATATGCTTTCCAACTAACCATTCTATTAAGTTTAGTAAACACATAACCCGAATCTAGTTTTTTTGTGTCAAGGCAACCTGTATAATCAAAGTCAACATACCCTTCATCTTTTCATTAGTCTTGTAATTATGATTATAACATAAGCCAACTTCAGTCAAAATCTTCAAGTATTTCATGATCCATTTGAGGGATTTCTTGGGAGGCTTCTCCATATTGACATAAAGTTTCTCAAAATGATAACATAGTATGCTAGATCAGGCCTCGTGCATATCATTGCATATATAATGCTTCTAATTATATTAGCATAAGGTATCTCTTGCATGAATTTCTTATATTTTACTTTGGTTGGTTTATGATCGGTACTTCGTTTGACATAAGCACCAATAGAAGTCCCAACCTCTTTAGATTTGGAAATGTTGTACGTTTTTTGAAGTTTTTGTATGTATTCTTGTTGAGATAAGAACATATACCCTCTCAGTTTATTCCTCTTGATTTCAATACCAAGTATCATTTTAGCCGTTGTCATATCCTTCATCTCAAACTCTCATTCAAATGACTCTTTACATTTTCAATTCTCATCTTGTCCTTACCGTCTATTATTATGTCATTTACATACATTAGCAACACTATCTGCATTTGTATGTGTGTTTCTACCCATTAAAATAGAGACAATTTTCATAGCATAACCTTATATACTTAATTATCATAATATATTAATCAAAACTTATATTCCACTATCTCGACAACTGTTTCAGCATATATAGGGATTTTTTCAACAAACATACATCAATTTTGTTTCCTTCTTCAAAACCTTGAGGATGACTCATGTAGATAGTATCATTTAGTTCTCCATATAAGAAAGAAATAGTAAAATTCATTTCATCTAACTCAGGATCAAATTTAGCAACAAGTCACATTTGAACCCTTATTGAGGTTTCATAACTGATGAGAAAATTTCATTGAAATCAACACCCTCTTTTTCTATGAATTCTTTAGCCTCCAGGCTAGTTTTGTATCTGAATCACTCAAATTTAGGAATACATTTCTTCTTATTGAATATTTATTTACTCACAACAAGCTTTGATGCTTCAGTTTCTTCACAAAAACCCATGTTCATTCTTTTTCAGATAACTTAGTTCTCCCATCATGACCTTCAGCCATTCCGAATTATCAATACCCTTAATATCATTATGATAACTCTTGGTTTAAGGAGAGTTTCCGTATATTTCAATCAATAAAGCATAACTTATAATATCATCAAATTCGTACTTCTATGTAAGCTTTCTAAGTCTTCGTGCTTTATCTCTCACCAGCTTATAACTATCAAGATCATCATATTGATCACCGGTCTGAACACTCAAATGCTCTAGGACATCAAATTCTCAGCCATCTAACTCATGCAATAGGTGAACCTCCGCTATGTGACCAATATATATACCAAGTCTGAAATCATCTTCTGTAGAAGCATTTCCAGCTTAATTATTTTGATCAAACTCATCCTCAACTCGACATATCTTCTCGACTGTTATATATTCGGTCTCCACCGTGTTAACCAATGACATAACGTCATATTTAGATACTACGTCTTGGCTAATAAACGATTTCTGACTTCCAGGTTCTAGACACCGTAACAAATACCCTTTCACTCCTACCAGATAGTCGAGGAACAAATATTTTCGTTTGAGGAGTTGTCAAGTAGGTTTCATTTTGACTTAATGAACTATGAATTGGTGTAAGCTGGATGACATATATAATTTTTTAGCTTAGGGTAACATATGGTAGACCTTCTAACAGATTTTGACACTACACTTTTTGCTGAAGTCTTTTTAAGATTATGAAAGATAAAAAATAGTTTACCCATCTCCTTTATCGAAGCCTTACCGAATCATCCTTTCTTTATTTTAGAGGATTTTGAGAAAAAAATCCCAGGCATATATTTATATCCTTTAGTTAAACGTTAGTCACATAAATGGAAAATATGTGTGTTAACTAGCTCATTTTTTCAATACCTTGTTAAAACCCTTCATGCGCCACTAGGGTAGTAAAAAATGCACGATGAGTTATTACATCAGAATAATAGGTAAATAAATATAAAACAAAATACAAGAGTTATAAGTTTATGATAAATAAAGATTCAAATTTTTTATGTCATCAGTTTATAGGTCTATGCCTAAACCCTTTTTGAGACTGTATACAATCTTTCCTTATTTGGTTCAAAGATTTTTGTCTTATAATCTCTGGTGTGTTGGAACACCTTTATAAGGATTGTGTCACCTATCTTGAACTCATGAAATTGGATTTGGGAACAATACCTAATTTACATTAGAGTTTTCTAGTGATGGAACCTGAGATACGTCGCATTATTTTTTTCTCTATGACATGTAACTCAATCATTATTGTGGTGGTATTGCATTATGCTGAATAAAGACTGATTTGAAAACAAGGTAGCGCACCCATGTCATAAACTAATGCGAAATCAGTTTTTGCCTTAGTCATTTAAGGGTAGTTTTATACACTCATAATGTTTTGGTTTGTTCCTTCTAGTTTGATATTAGAGTAAGGATTGATATGCATTAAGAAGTTTTGTTGGATACCTCTCGTTTGATAGAAAGAATATACTTTTACATTCTGAAATCAAAATTTATTATCATTCGTGATTATGTTTGGCATGCCAAACCTATATCAAATGTTAGATTAAATGAAATTGATTACATCATGTACTATTATTCTTGTTAATGGTTATGTTTGTACTCACTTGAAAGAGTATTCTATTTTGACAAAAATATACTAACGTTCACTATGAACGAGAATCTTGTAGCCAAAATAGTTTGATGCATGAGTTCCAAAGCCTTGAACTTAACCTAGAGTCGGAGAAAGCATTATAAGGTTTAGTTTAAAGTTGTAGAGCAGGTAGGTGAGGTTGCAGCTGAGGGTTTGCTCGATGTTCGGGAGCAATGGTTTGCACAAGCTTGATCTCTCTCTTGGTAGCACAGGGGTTCCTATCTCAAAAAAGGTTCAACGTCTTTTATATGTTATGCTCCACCGACGATGACTCGTTTTCGGAGAAAAATAGTATTCTCATTATTAGTGGAATGACCTAAACTGATAGAATGAGAACGATAAGGACGTCGAGTTTGGCGCTATCCTAAGATATTTATAGCTTCTATCCGGGACAAAGTGCTGCAAAAATTCTGAAACTCCATCATCTCTTTGAGTTGTTTCCATCTCCGCATAAATTTAATTAATCTTTGACTTGAGAGGTGGAGGTCTGGAGACCACATTCTCTCTTGGTTCTTAAAGGTTTGTTAGTTTTGTCATGTGGTGTCGAAGTTTCCAGACCCTTGATGGGTAACACCCCATCCTTCTATTCTGAATGCTGCATAAGGTTCTGCTACCCTGAAAGTACCATACTTAAAATAAAAAATTATGATTGAAACTCAATGAAAAGAAATAACATCATAAATAATCAATGAGTTAGATAACTAATTTATTTAAAAATAAATGTTTAATGATTAGAACCTCATGTATCACGCTATTGACGAAATATTAAAATTTGTTGGTGTAATCAAACTTACATAATTAAATTAAACTGAACTTTATTTGTAATTGTTTATTAACCATATAAATTACTTCATTCGTTCTTTTGTTCGTTTTGTGCCATACTTATCTTTATATCAACCATAATTTTTTTTATCACGGTAAAATAAAAGACAAAAAATTCGTAATTAAATAATTGAATCAATTAACGATTATTTATTTTGTATAATATTGGTAACAAAATTAAATTAAATTATATCATAAGATGATAGATAATTTATTTGTTTATATGAAATCATGGTTTTATAACTCTAACTATACTATTTTATAAAATTTGAATACTTTAACGGATGTTAGATTTTATATTTTAAATTAATAGTTTTTTTATTTTAATGAAAGTTATTATAACTAATCAATAATAGTTAAATAATGTTGAAATCAATTTTTTTTTAAAATGCACTGAACTATGCAAAAAATACACTATATAAAATTTAATATTGATTAAAATTACGGTAATAATAATATTATATGATTATCATAATAATATTACATTTGCATCATTTGACCGGTCTAAGATGGTATAAGTTCCGATTAATCTCCTCGTTAAACCTGTATGTCATTACCTAATACCTAGGTAAATCAGTGTCATAATTTTTAAAACCTTATCATAAATTAAAACTTTTGGATAATAATTTTATTTTTAAGTAAATGAGACGAATATTACTAAATTAAGAGTTTTACAAAAAAAATTCTCTAATTAAAAACTAGGAGAAAAAACAAGGACTAAATTCTAAAATCTCAAAAGTTAGTCGATTCTCAAATCAATTAAACCCTAAACTACGACTTCGTCCCATAATACTAATCAGCACTTTACAAAAAAACTTTTGGATAATACTTTAAAATATAAATTTGATCCTAATATGTAAATTATGATGAAAGAGAGCAAAACACGTTTTCGGTAACGACTGGTTTTCGTATATATTAAATTTTAATAAATATATTAAAAATTTATATTTGTTTGATATATTAATATTTTTATTTACGAAAGGACAAATATCGTTTATATTTACTAAGTTAAGACAATCTTGATTTTTCTTCCGTTCAGCATAAACAAAATCATATCATTATATTTGATAATTAATTTTTGTTTACAAAACAAATATTAATTGAATAACAACTTTTATCCGATCATTTATTCGCTTTAGGGATGTTATCGGTCCGGTTCAGTTTGAGTTTTTGCGGAACCGGATCGGCCGGTTAGATTTATCGGTTCAAATCAAACCGTTAGGTTTATCGGTTCGGATTGAATCAGACCGCTAAGTTTTCGGTTCTATAAATTGGAGCTAGACCGCCATGTTATCGGTTCGGTTCGGTCTAGTCCGGTCTGATTCGATTCAGTTTCAGTTTCGGTTCAGTCCGAGTTTGGTTCGTCGGTTTGGTCTCGTCCGATTTAAAAAAATAAATTAAATTATAATTTAATTTTCAATTTTCAAATTATTTAAATAAATAAATAACGTAAGAAATGACATTTAAAAGTTAAATTTTGATTTTTATTAGTAATCGGTAATTATTTAGTAATTTTGACAATATAATATATAAAACATAATAAAAAATTAATTGGTTCTAACGTTATTATTATTGGTTCGATAATTATAGGTATATTATTGGTTCGATAATTATCGGATTATTTATTTAGTCGATTTGGTTTCGAACCGGGACTGTTAAAGACGATCCGGTTTTTATCGGTTTCGATTCTCGGTTCTTAAAACACCGTTGAGGGCCCTACATCGTCTACAAATTTTATTAAAATTAATAAATTTCAAATTTAATATTATTTTGACATCAAACTAAAAAAAATACTAACATCATCGTCTCTTAGCAAAGATTTCGGTACAGTAGAACTCGTGCAAGCAAAAGAGAAGGAAAAGGAAAAATATGAAAAGTAAAACAATTACTAAAACCGCAATTCTAAAACACATGGATTGGATGGATAATGATAATTTAGTTTAAGAATCACCATTACTGTCGAAACTTGTTTTAGCATGCTGTAAAGATATTACATGTATTGTTACGTACCAAGCTCCGAAGAACCTGCAGGCACCGGCACCTGATCTTCTAAGACATCTACCTACAATATTATCATGGCCAAAGCTATTTCTTTCATATTATTTTTTATTTCCTCCATCATTCAAATTTTTAAAAACACTAGTGACTTGTTTTTACCAAATTACCTTTATTTTTATTTCAAATTTAAAACTAGATGCCATTGATCTAATAGATAGTCTTATATGAAAAAACATACCAATAACCTAACTTTAATCCAACATTTATGATTCTACTTCTAAAATTAACCCTAAAACAAAGAACTTCAATTTTATTGAAGATTAATCATGGAAAATGAAACAACCCAAACTAAACCGGAACAAACAAGGTAATTTAATCTTTGTTTTGTAATCTTTGTTTTTATGTTTTACCATTTCGAAACTTCTTTTTTTCAGCCAAACCCGATTTCTGTAGTTCTGAACGAAAAACAACTGATTCCAAGACGGTATCTCGGAATCAGTTGTTTTGTTCAGAAGCAACTATTGCTAGCCAAAAAATTTAAACATTAGCGAAAGCATGTGATTCCGAGAGGCCATCTCGGAATCACATGCTTTTGTTTAACTGCAAAACATCTGATTCCGAGTGGACAGAATATAAAAGAACAGCCATATGGTCACAAAATCGAACAAAACTCGAAAACAAATCCAACCAAAAGCATAAACCCTAATCGAACCCTAAATCTACCAAATAAGAACCCTAATCGAACCCTAAATCTACCAAATAAGAATCCTAACCTAACAAGAAGAGCCATAGCCAAAAGAAATTGGAAAACAAAAGACAGTAGAAAACTGAAGAGATTAGGGGTTTGAAAAGAAACTGAGAAACAAAAGAAAGTAGAAAACTGAAGAGAGAGATAAGTATGATTTTTTTATTTGAATTTGTTAATGGGTAGGATAATAGAATAAACGGGTAGAATAATGGCGTTCTTGAAAAGGAAAGAGATAGAATAAATGGGTAGAAGGACAAATGTGTAATTTCCTTTATTGAGGAAATAACAAGATGGAGTTATTTTCAAATTATGGAGGAAATAAAAATTATCATGGAGGAAATAGCTTTGGCCTATCATCATTTAAAACAACATGACACGTATGGCTTTTTTTCAATATCACACGTTGATAACAAACTAAAATATTTTCAAACTCAAAATCTCCCTCCCAAAATATTTTCTAACAGCTTTCCGTGGAATGAGCCTATGAATAAAGTAAAGAACCCATTTCAAAAAATATTCTTAAGCTTCTATAAATGTATATGCTTCCTCTCTAAAATACCTTCAACTCATTTGAATTGATAATCAAACTCTCTCTCAGACTCTCTAAAACTAAAATTGAAATTATAATTCAAATCTCAAACTCTTTAAAACTAAAGTTTTATCGTGACTAGTTTCGGTATGAACTACGAAAGGTGTTATATGGAGGAGGAGGACCAGGAGACTATGGAAAAGTTTTTTAACAGCTTTTACGATGAGATTGACCCGATGACGATGTCCCATCCCATTCCTAGATTCGATAAACCGGAGGATGAGGATGAGCCGTTCATCCACCAAACAGATCCGGATCCAAATAACATCATGATCATGCCGGAGGACTCTAGAGATCGGAGTTCCATATTGGAAACCGATATCACAAGTGAGTCGAATGTCTTCCAAAACCAGATTGTCCTAGATCCACAGCTGCTGACAATGGATTCTCATTCAGATCCAAACAAATCCGACTCTACAAACCAGACTCGGAAATCAACATCGAGAATAGAGAAAAAGAAAAGCAGTAGATGGAGTGATTATTATTACCGATCATAGACCAAAGATGCTTAAGGACAGCCGCCTGATTCCAGATTTTAAGATCCAGGATCCCAAGGCCGTCCTCCTTTGTGGGGGAGGTAATATTTGACCAATCCACTTTGGCCCCATGGAGTTTCATAGAAGAACCCGACCAAAGGAAATGACGAAAGTATTCGGTCAGTTCTTTAATAATCCTAGAGGGGAGGATAAATATGGAAGACCAGTAGACTTGACAAGCAAATAAGACAGATTTGATAAGCTGGACTTTACCTGCGTATGATAAGATGCCAGCGGACATTGTCAAAAGCTTTCATAAGATGAATTTTAAGGGCTACCATTTTACCTCTACAATTAGTATGATAACCTCTTAGAAGTTTTGGGAGAGAAGGATGTTATCCGAGATGTTCCTACCCAAGACAAAAGCCGATTGAGAATTATCAATCAGGTAGGGGAAATAATCTTTAATTATGTTAGCTATGATTTTAGAGATGGTCTTGTAAACAACATTACAAAGAGAAATAGGTCTAAAACCAGCAGTTATAGAAGAGGAATCCTTTTTGGGAATGAGAGCAATAAAAGATGAGTTCCAAGAGGTGTCAAGAATTCCGGTTTGTAAAAACTCGAGGACACCATTACAAATATCTGACCAGACAATATATTACTATCAATATTGAAAATGGCAGACCTAATCTCCTCGCTAGTGATCTCACGAATCATTAAGGCCTTGTCAGTATCATTAACTTTAGAGGAAAAAAGAGAAGCAACTTTCTCCAACCCCGGATAACCAGTAGGATGCCTAGGACCAAGGGAGTCCTCGAAAAAACTCACAATAACCTTAGAAACATTAACGGGAGTTGAAACAGTGATACCGTGGTCATTATTGATATAAATAATTTTGTTATGAAAAAGACGAGTTTTTATACTGTTGTGGAAAAATTTGGTGTTTTTATCACTAAGCTTGATCCAGTTTTCTTTATATTTTTGCTTGCGAAAGGATTCTTCAGCACGACTAAGAAAGATGAAAGTCGTGGAAGGCTCGACTTTTTTTGTGACAAGTAAAAGGTTGAGGGGGTCCCCAACGAGATTAGATTGAGCTTGAGAGAGAGTATTTTGAGCATTAGAAACCCTAGTACTAATGTCACTAAAATCCTTACGATTGAGAGAGAGTATTTTGAGCAT
The DNA here is from genome assembly GCA_036936605.1 of Limnanthes douglasii subsp. nivea. Lineage (NCBI taxonomy): Eukaryota > Viridiplantae > Streptophyta > Magnoliopsida > Brassicales > Limnanthaceae > Limnanthes > Limnanthes douglasii. The sequence continues at coordinate 352,792,595 of JAUPFV010000002.1, read as the reverse complement.
TAGAAGCCGCTTGAGCTTGTCAGTGACAAGACTCATACCAGAGGAAGAGATATGAAGATTCCAGCTTTTGGAAACAATTATTTTGAATTGAGGATGGGATTTCCACATATTAAAGAATTTGAAAGGTTTCTTACGTCTTTGCCGGGAGAACGCAAGGTTGAGAGTAACAATGGTATGGTCGGAGGAACGAAGAAAACCAAAGTGAGCGAAAAACATAGGAAATAGATCATCCTAGACAGGGTTGACAAGAACAAAATCAATTTTGGATAGGATTGGATGAGTTGGCTGCTTATTAATCCAAGAGAAGTGGAATCCAGATGATCAGATATCATTGAGCTCACTGAGGTAGCAGCAATTATTGAAATCATCAATTGTCGAGGACCAATTTTTGGAGGAGCCTAATCGCTCCCTTGGATGACTAATAGAATTAAAATCCCCTATGGAGACCCATGGAATTCCTTGATCATGCTTAGAAATGGCTATTAAATCATTCCAAAGATGAGAACGATCTTGAGCATCATTGAAAGTATAGATGGCAGTGAATATGAAAGATGCGTTGAAATTGTGGCACTTGGCCATGCAATGAATGAACTGAGAGGATTGGGATAACCTAGATACATTGACTACACTACGGTTCCAGATAATCCAAATTCCACCTGTCAAAAGTATTTTATTTCTGCAAAAGTATATCTGATTTATCGTTCTCGTTCACCGTTTATACTAATTTACAGCGGTTACAACAATTGATACTAGAATCTTTATTTTCTTAAACTTGACGTAGACTATTGACTATAATTTATTATCATAGATATTATTCTACAATATATATTAAGTCAATATTTGACTAAATAAATTAGAAATTAATCTAATTTATTTCATGTAACACCCTCCCTCAAATTCATGCTGGTAAGTCAACTAGTAACAATTTGCCAATAAGAAATTGATGTCGCTGACGAGTCATAGTTTTGGTGAAAATATCAGCCACTTGGAGATCAGAAGAGATGTGAGGAAGAGATATTACCCGTTTTTCCAAAGTATCTCGAATGGAATGACAATCAACTTCAATGTGTTTGGTGTGCTCATGAAAACAAGATTGGTGGCAATCTGTATGGCACTAGTGTTATCAGCATAAAGAGGGGTAGAAGTTGTTTGAGGAAATCCAACCTCCTCAAGAAGACTGCGTAGCCACACAATTTCAGAACAAGCACTAGACATGGCACGATACTCGACTTCGGTACTAGTGTTATCAGCATAAAGAGGGATTTAGAAACACAATCTTGTTTCTTACACCTCTAAGAAATTAGAGCATCGCCTAAAAACATACAACAACCTGTAGTAGATCGACGTGTATCTGGACATCTAGCCCAATTAGCATCACTATAGAAAACAAGTTGAAGAGATGAGCCAACTAGAAAGAACAAACCACGAGTAAGCGAGCCTTGAAGATAATGAATGATGCGTCGAACTGCAGCAAGGTGTAGATATCAAGGAGAGAACATAAATGTTCATTTAAATGATATTTTTTGAGGCTGTATATAGTCTTTCTGTGTTTTGTTCCAAGATTTATGTCTTTATGATCTCTAGTGTGTTGGAACACTTTTATGAGGATTGTGTCTCCTATCTTGAAGTCACAAAAGTGGATTTGAGAACAATACCTAATTTACATTAGATTTTCTAGTGATGGAACTTGAAATAATTTGTATTCTATTTTCTCTATGACATGTAACTCAATCATTATTGTAGTAGTATTGTTTTATGCTGAATAAAGACTAATTCAAAAACAAGGTAAGACGGTGTCGGCGGAGCCAACTGCACTCATTGCATAAACTACTGCGAAATGAGTTTTTTCATTAGTCATTTTAAGGGTCTTTTTATACGCTCATATGGGTTTAGTTTGTTCCTTCTACTTTGATATTAGAGTAAGGATTGATAGGCATCGAGAAGTGTTGTTAAATACATCTCGTTCGACAGAAAGAATCTGGTTTTACATTCTAAAAATCAAAGGCGATTATCATTCGTGATTATGTTTGGCATGCCCAACCTATATCAAATTTTAGATTTAATAAACTGATTACATAATCTTCCCTTATTATTCCTAATGGTTATGTTTGTACTCACATTAAGAAGTATTTTATTTTTATAAAAATATACTAACGTCCCCCTAGGAGCAAAAATATTATAGCCAAAATAGTTTGGTGCATGATTTCAAAAGCCTTGACTTTGAACTAGAGTCGGAGGAGGAGAATGGCTCAGATAAGCATCAGAAGGTTTAGTGTAAGTTGTAGAGCAGGTGGGTGGGGTTGTAGCTGAGGCTTGGCTCGATGCTCGAGAGCTATGGTTTGCACAAGCTTGATCTCTCTCTTGGTTTGACGTCTTTTATTTGTTATGCTGCACCGCTGATGGCTCGTTTTCGGAGAGAAAACAGTCTTCTCACTATTAGTGGATTGACCTACACTGATAGAAAGGGAACGAGATGACTTCGAGTTTGGCGGTCTCGTTAGAGACTTATAACTTCAATCTGGGATAAAGTGTTGCAAACATTCTGAAACTCCATAATCTCTATGAGTTGTTTCCATCTCCACATAAATTTATTTAATCTCTGTTTTGAGAGGTGGAGGTTTGGAGACCATATTCTCCCTTGGTTATCGAAGGTTTGTTAGTTCGTTTGTGTAGATCCGTTGTTGCTCTTCTAGCCGATCTTATACTACAATTGGGCCAGAGAGATTTCTAGACCTTTGATGGGTGACACCCCTCTCACTCTTTTTTGGATGCTGCATAAGGTTTTGCTACCCTTAAAGTACCATACTTCTGAAGTATATAGTCTATTTTCCATTGATGTTGTTCTGATCAATGTGGACATATCACTAGACAATTATAGGTAAATCTATCTCGAAAAACAAGTAATGCAAAACTAAAATATAAAATATTGATTGTTTACCCTTTTTAGGAAAGTGATAATCTATTTTTAGTGATGTTTATGAGTTTTTAGTAGACTAAAATCATAAACACATAAAACTTCTATTGAATAATTTTACACCCTTAATCAATACATTAATTTATATAGTCGGTCAAAACTACTTGACTATTACCCTTTATTAATAATTAAATAAAAAATTATGATTGAAAATCAATAAAAAAAATAGAATCATAAATAATTAATATCGTATCATTAATGAAATATTAACATTTATTGGTCTAATCAGACTTATGTAATTAAGTTAAACTAAGTTTTATTTGTAATTAGAACATAACTTCTAATAAGAACTTCTCTTTTAAAGAGATGAAAAAATCTTCAAGATTGTTCTTCTTAATTTCCAAGAAAGACTTTCTTTGTTCCTTAAGCTTTTATCTATAAGTTCTTCTCCCTTTTTTTCTCTGTCGGTGCTCTTCTTCACATCTCTGATTTGCTAGATGACTGCTTCAAATATATTTAATCTTCTATCACTGGAAGAGTTTCCTAAGCTTCCAGTGGCAACGAACAACCTGCACACCAAAGAAGATGATACCAACATTACAGCTACACTTAATAATACCAAATCCTACTCGGAGCTAGTCAAGCAATCTGATTCTCTTAGATGTTACAAACCAAGTAACATTATAGAGAAAAACGATCATATTTCGATACAGTATGATCAACAGGTGAAAGATCAACTTGTGAAAGATTCTAAGCATACGTTAATAGGGAAATTCACAAAAGGAATACCCAAAAAGAAAATTATTAATGATTTTCTTAGTAGTTTCATGTTTTTGGGAGAATTTAATATTTTTATCAAAGACTCGAGACATATTTTCCTAGAATTTGACAAGAAGGAAGATTTCAGAAGATTGTGGTCAAAGACTATCTGGACTGTAGGTGACTCCATTATGAGGCTGCTAAAGTGGAAATCTAATTTCAATCCCAGGTTTGAAAGTCCTAAAACTCCAGTATGGATTCAAATAGAGCATGTCCCAAAGTATCTCTATAACATGAATATTATGCAAGAAATTGATAATTCTATTGGAAATCATATGCAGATTATTATTCCTGGAAAAACAAACAAGGCATTCTTTAATGTTTACTATGATTTAATCGAATTATATGTGTCCAAGAAAATTCAATACAGTATATAGGTGGGTTTTGGAGATAACCAAGGTTATTGGTTATCTATAAGCTATTAAAATCTTCCAAAGTACTGTAGGAATTGTTTTCATTTAGGTGATGACATAAATGCGTGCAACAAATCTACTACTGTCAATAATCTGCATACTAAAGTCTCTGATCCTGAAGCTGTTGGAAATTTCTTAGCCAAAAAAGATACTACTGAGATTTAGTTCAATACTACTATCAAGTGGGGAAACCAGGGAACTACTAATAAAAAAAGACTAAAATCTGTCATTTCGTTTCCTGAACATAAATAGAATGTGGACACATCTACTATAAATGATAATGAGAACTCGAGCCTTATTCAGAATCAGGTTATCTGCAACCCTACAAACTCTTCATTCAACTATCAGTTTAACAAGAAATAAGATTCTAAGGATTTAGTTAGCTCAAAGGAAATCACTGAGGTTATTCAAACCTTAGATTTGGGTTATGAATTAACTAATTTTTTGGATTACGAAAACCTAATCTCTGGTAATGTAACTCCTAATCAGGGCAACATAGGCAGTCTTCATATATCTCCTACCTACAGTCCTATCAATACTGAAAACGAATTTCATGAAGTTTTGAACAAAAAACTTAAAGAGGCCAGGAAAAAGAAGAAACCAAGCAAACTTGTCATTAAATCTCTAAAGTTTTCAGGGTAAAATATCCCATCTACTTCAAATCCTAAGAATGACGAAGATGTTTAATCAGAATGTTCCGGGTATCAGAGACAAGTCTACATTAAGAATACTCAAATCTATTATCCAAAAAGATAAGATTTCTATCTTTTCTATTCAGGAAGCTCTAGTTACCACTCATAATATGCCCATCATTGCATCTAAATTAGGCTTTAAGAATTTTTTAGCTAATTCTTCAAATAAAATCTAGGTACTTTGGGATGAGGATTTTTCTATAAGATGTATGCCTGGTCGAGTGGATTAAATGGAAAATTATGGAGAATAAAAGGAATTACCTGACGTTTCAGCCGCAAAAAACTCTTGTTGCCTGGAACTCAATGATTTCCTACTATTGTGGGAACGGTGTCCCAGAGATGTCAATCAAGTTCTTTCACGGAATTGTAGAATATGGCTTATCTCCTCATATGGTATTCACTTCAAGTGTTTTGCTGCAATTTCATCAACAGAAGTGGTGGTTAAGGGAAAAAGTATACATATGTATACCATCAGACACTAGAGTGCGGATATTCTAACGGAATTACCTGATTAATGGAGCTGATTCGAGGCTCTGATTTGGTCTGGCTTTCTCCTAGAAAGAGTTCGTGAATGTTCTGTCAATTTCTTAGGGTTCGATGTTCTGATTAGGGGTTGGAGCTTCTTAAAATCTAGTAAATTAGACACTGGATTATTTCTTCGAAGAAGTTTCTCATTATAGAGTTGTGGTCCAATCCATGTTTGTATTTTAAGCTAATTTTAACTCGTATCTCATTAATAAAATAAAAGTATGTTTGCGTGAATTTTTTTTTATTTGTAATGATTTACCAAATATATAAATTACTTCATTAGTTCTTTCCTTTGTTTTTGACCTACTCATCTTTATTTCAACCACAAAAACTTTTATCATGGTCGCAAATGAAATGGAAGATAAAAAAAAACTCTAAATCAAATAATCGAATTCATTAAACAATAATTATTTATTTTGTATCATGTTGGTAACAAAATAAAAATATATTGTATCGTGAAACTATAGATAATTTATTATTTATGTATTGTCTATTTATCTATGCACTATTTGGATTATTGAATTTAAATTTAAACATATACTAACATTTATTTCAATAAAATCCTCTTTTTTATAACTCAACTATACAATCCAATAAAATTTGAATAGTGTAACCAATGTTAGATTTTATATTTTAAATTGCAAAAACCTATAACAGCAATTCTAAACACATGGACAAAGTTACAAGATCCTAGACGTAAAACACTGCTTTGGAAAATCATTTGAAGAATGTTACAGAATGACAATATAAAGACAAACACTGAACCAACAAAAAACCAAGACTAAAGCAACAAAGTTAAGGAATGAAGTAAAAGTCATGATATTAATTTAAATAAATAAATCGGATCATTGATAAGTTTAGGATGCTAAAATAGTGTCAAAGGAAAACAGTAGAAACCCTGCAAAACAGGCAAAAGAGATTGGAAAGGAAAAATATGAAAAATAAAACAATTACTAAAACCTAGCAGCAATTATAGGAAGAAAGAAAGTGACAGGAATTTTATCCTACCTGGAGTTTAAACACCTGATCATTGTTGAATTTCATCCTACCTGGAGTTTAAATCTAGGAAGTAGTTCCGAAAGACAGAGTGAGATGAGATATTTCGGCAACAAATATCTAAACAATATCGCAACAAGGTATAAAACGTGGTTCCGAAATAAAGAGTGGGATAAGATATTTCTTACAGAAGAACCAAATAGTGAGACAGAGAGAGGAAAGAATCCGAAAAACCTGCAAAGAATAATATGAACATACCACCTGATGTTCAGGTACGTAGGATAACCATAACCATAACCATGGTTATTTAAGATAACGGATAGCAATCTTAAATCTTTTCAAAACCCAAAATCTCCCCCAGATTATATTCTAATAGTTTCCGTTGAATGGATAAGAACACATTTCAAAATTATCTCTTAAAGCTTCTATGAATATATATACATGCTTCTTCTCTCTCTGAGATACTTTCAACTCTCATTTGAATTCACTCTCTCCACTTCCACTCTAAAACTAAAACTAAATCTCAACTCTCGCTAGTTTTTATGAAGGACCAGAGGTGTTATATGGAGGACCAGTTGGAGGAGGCTATGGAAACGTTTCTCAACAGCTATGAGACAGATCCAGATGCAAATAACACAATGATCATGCCGGACGACTCTAGAGATCGGAATTCCATATCAGAAACGGACACCACAACTCACTCGAATGTCTTCCAAAACCAGGTTTATATGGAGGACGAGGACCAGGAGGCTATGGAAATGTTTTTCAACAGCTTTTACGATGAGATTGTGACGATCGCCCACCCCATTTCCAGATTCGATAAACGGGAGGAAGAGGATGAGCCGTTCATCCACCAAACAGATCCAGATGCAAATAACATCGTGATCATGCCGGAGGACTCTAGAGATCGGAGTTCCACATCAGAAACCGATACCACAGGTGAGTCGAATGTCTTCCCAAACCAGATTGTCCTAGATCCACAGCTGCTGACAATGGATTCTCATTCAGATCCAAACAAATCCGACTCTACAAACCAGACTCGGAAATCAGCATCGAGAATAGAGAAAAAGAAAAGCAGTAGATGGACGACGGAGGAGCATAGGTACGAATATCTCACTATTCCTCTCTCCTTCTTCTCCATCGCACTGATTCCTCTCTTCCTATTTTTAATATTCAATCCTCCATGCCCTCATCTCATGCTCCCTCAGTTTTCAATAAATATTCTTTGTTTTCTCAATATACTATCAGTTAATAAACTCGGTGCATGTGTAAAAACTATCAGTTAATAAACTTGGCCATGCACATGCACATGCACATGCACCATGCATTGAAGTGCAGCCCTTTTGTGGAACTAACATAAAGAAGAGAAAGAGAGAGTATATATTGACAAAACAAAAAAGAAGATTTATTGATAGATTATCAAGAGTCTAGTTGCGAAAGTCTAGTTTAGATTTCTCATATATTTTAGTTAACTGAATAATCTATCAATTGATAATATTAACAATAACAATATTATGTTATAATTGTTTTCAGGAAGTTGTTGGAAGGGCGTAAATATTATGGTCGAAATGATTGGATAGAAATTTCCAAAAATTTTGTCACAACTAAAACCACTAAACAAATAGCCAGTCACTATCAAAAATATGTTCTTCGGCAAAATGTGGTCAACAAGAAAAGAATAAGCATTCATGACACCCCAAACAACTTAATGATTCTTGAAGAAGCAGTTGCACCGAAGACAGACCAAACACTTTGGACGGTGCCTCAAGAAACTGCACCCACTGTCGACTGGACCCGTTCGATGGCTTCTCCACAAGCAGATGCACACATGATACACCCAGCAACTTGGATGGCTTCTCAACAAGCTGCTACATCCACAATAGATGAGACAGCATTGATGCCTCCTCAGCAAGCTGATGCTCGCATGGATGAGCAGACCGCTTGGCAAGTGGGTGAACAAGATTTTTCATTCATGAACCTCCTTCGATATCCATTATAGTTTAACGCCCGAAAGCTATAACAGTTATTTTATGTATAACAGTTGTTCCATCTGATTAGGGACTGGTATTTTAGCAATGATCGGTCTACTTTATTCAATGTTGTCTAATAACTGTTTCTTAATTATATAAACAATTTACTTATTCTTGCATGAGTGCTAGAGCACAGATAGTCCAATTTCAAGATCCAAAAACATAGCACTCTTGCCATACTCATGCTCAGTTTTTGCAAACATTTAACAGAAACATACTATAATATAACATGCATCAAGAATCACAGCCTAATAACACTACCACAAGCCCTAAACTACCAATCAAACCATATAAAACTAATCCTAACCCCTAAATAAAGTTTTTAAACAATTACAATCTCCTGAACTTTGCTTGAAACTGCTCGCCCCAGTTGCTGCTTGAGAAACTACTCGCCTGAGTTTGCCCCAAACTGCTCGCCTGAAGGTAAGGCTTTGGTGAGAAGGTAACCTTGTTGATGAGTTCAGAATGGAAAGCCTTTGACGATAGTGAGTTGCTGCTCGACGAGGGAGGGTTGCTGCGGTTTTGGCCTTGCTGTGGCGTGACTGTCGATGAAGGTTTGAGATCTTGCTGTGGTGTGGCTGTGGACGAGGGTTTGAGGTCTTACTGTCGCTATCAACGACGATGGTTGTTGCTGGGTTGTTGTGGCTGTCGACCAGGGTTTGAGGTCTTACTGTGGCTATCAACGACGATGGCTGTTGCTGCCTTGCTGTGGCTGTCGATGATGATTGTTGTTTGCTGTGGCTATCGATGATGATTGTCGTTTGCTGTGGCTGTCGACATGTAGGTGCTTTACGTAAAGATTCGGAATTTGATTTTGTTTCGTTGTAAGTGAGGTGAGAAGGTAGATAGATAGGTAATTTAGGTTAGGTTATGTTAGTTCTTTTATTGAAGTAAGTTGAATTAATTACTTTAGTAAATATTAGTTTAGAAGGTAGGAAGATAGAACTTTTGATTTTTAATTAAGTATATTAGTTTTGATTTAGTTTAGCGTTTCGAAAATTGGGGCATTTTTTTAAGAGAAGGTTGAAAAATGGAAAAACAAATTCGAAATCCCGACAACTTTACAGATTAATTTATTTTATTTAGGGGTTTTCTTGAATGACAAATTTGTAAAAAAAAAGAATTAACTTCACATAGTAATTTTTTTTATTTTGTGTGAATCGGCTAAAAACGATTTTTTTTAGTGATTTCACAAATTGAAAGTTGTTATTTATTACGGTAACAAACTTAACTTTAGTAAGACCATCCCATACCTTTTTTTTTAAATCGAAATAGCCATTACCTACCATTTTTAAAGTATATTAGTTTTTTTTATATGACTATCTTTTTTTTTTAATTAAAGACTTATATTTGATAAACTGAAAATTTGAGAATTACAAAGCGGGAAATAGCCCGCCAAAACCAAAGCAAAAGCCTAACTAATGACTTATAAGGACCAAACCCTAATATTGAAGCAACACAGACTTCTATTCAAGTATCAAAACAAGAGAAACAAGAGCTCCAAATTTTCTAGACCCACAAATGCACCAGCACAACCATGATAACCAACAAGATCATCAACCACAGCTTCTGCACCAAGATATCATCAAGCTACCAAACACAAGCTATTGGGGACCACATGAGCATTAGTACAACAACATACGAACAGCAACCAAATCAGCAATGCAAATCAATCAGCAAAACCAACGATGGAAGCTTCAAAACATCAATCTGACAATCAGCAAACCCATCTATCTAGCACCAGCATCAGAGCATCATTCGAACTCAGCAACAATATGTCCAGCAAAACAACAAAACTTAATCAGGAGTGTTAACATAAGGTACACCAAGACTTTCAAGCACTAGAATAGATTTTAAAGCAATTGGAGCATTATCAAACACATACTCAGTTTTGAGTTTGCATTTAAGAGTCCATCGCGCCAGCCAGTCGGCTGCACGATTCTGGTTCCTAAAGACATGCTTAATGTTCATATTAGAAGTCAGTAAAGTTCTACAACAATTAATAACAGGGAAAAGAGCCCAGTGAAGAGCACCCATATTATCATTATCAATAAAATTAACAAGTAAAGAAGAGTCAGATTCAACATCCACCGAAGATAAACCCTTAGAGTGACAAGCAGCCAAACCATCCATTAAGGCCCTAGCTTCAGCCATAATAGGAGACAATTTACCATAGACATTTCCACCAGCATGAATAAGATTACCTTCGAAGTCTCTGATAATGTAACCAGCACTGGCTTCACCATTAAAGGCCACTGAAGCATCAGTGTTAAGCTTATACCTGTCCACAGAAGGAGGAACCCACTGCAGAACAATAGGTCTAGAAGAAGAGTTAGAACACAAGTTTAAGAAACCCAGCCTTTTGGCAACACCAACATCATTAATCCAATGCTTCAACTTAAACATATCAGCCTTATACGTGTAGTAAATGTTTCTTGTGAACATCCTTAATAATAATGCTAGATGAGACAGATATGTTTTTAGACTTACAATGATTTCTATACTTCCAAATGGAACTGTAAATAATGGAAGGAATGACATTCCTAATGTGATTCTTCTTATTAGAACTGCCAAACCAAATTCTAGACATATGGACAGGAGTCATATGTCTATAAATCATGATATTAAAGAGCTCCGCAAAATGTAACCATACAGACCAAACAATGTCACATGAAACAAAAACATGCTGCGTAGTTTCACAATTAAAACAGAACTGACATTTAGATGCTATTTGCATATGCCTTTTCATTAAAATCGAATCAGTGGACATATAATTTTTGACAAGCTTCCAATGAATAAAAGAATGTTTTTTAGGAGTGAGATCATTCCATATTTTTTCAAACAAACTGGACTCAGTGAAATGAGACCTAATAAAATCCCAAGTATGCTTAAAACTGAAAAAACCAGTAGAAGACAAAGTCCACAAAATCCTGTCTTTGCTGTTATGGTTAATAATACAGTTATTAATACGAATACTATCTTCCTTACTAATGAGATTAACAATGGAATGCAAATCCCACTGATGGTTAGACCAATAACCATTAACCTTCTCCTGGTGAAACCAACTATTATCAATAGAGTTATCAAGACAAAGAAGAGGATCAGAACCTGACCATCTATCCAGCCAAAAGTCCATATTGCCTTCTCCCAAAGACCAACCAACAAACTGATCAACAGTAGACTGAATCTTCTTGAGCTTATTCCAAATCATAGATCCTTTGATACTGCTACTCAACTGTAAAGGATGCTTATCCTTGCAATAAATTTCATGAAATAGATTGGCCCAAAGCAACTTATTATCCCTGAACTGCAGCCAAAGCTTACAAGAAGTAGTCATTTGAACATCATCTAAGCTTCTAATATTAAGACCTCCCTCTTTATAAGTTTTACAAACAGATTTCCAGGTGCACCAATGTATCTTATACTCAGCACTAGTCGAACCCCAAAGAAAAACATTAAAAGCTTTCTCAGTTTTATTAATCACAAAGCTAGGAATAACATTAGCATGCATCCAATATAACACAATATTCATAAGAACAGCATTGATAAGAGTGACTCTACCAGAAAAAGATAAATGCTTGGACTCCCATTCCACAATTCTGCTTTTAATCTTTTTAAGAAGGTTAGTGTAAATTACAGCTTTATTATTACTGATTGTAATGCCAAGATAGTCAGTAGGAAGAATAGAATGGTTAAAGCCTGTAACATTGTAGATTGATCTGATACCATTATCCTTCATACCACTAGCCACAATCACCTTAGTCTTGCTCTTATTAATCACCTGCCCAGAGACCTCTTGATACTTCTGCAAGAAAGCATTAAGTGATGCTAAAGAGGCATCCTTAGAATTAGTAAACAATAAGATGTCATCAGCAAAAGCTAAGTTACTAACACAAAGCTTGCTACGACATTTATACCTCAAACTTTTATTATTCTTGAAGAGTAAAGTAACACCCCTCAACAAAACCTCCTCAGCTATTATGAACAAGCTAGGCGAAAGGGGATCACCCTGCCTAAGCCCCTTAGCAGTCTTAAAAAAACCATAAGAGGCTCCATTCACCAAAATAGATACAAAAACATTAGTAATCATGCTACTTACTAACCTCACAAATCTATTAGAGAAGCCAAAACAAGTCAAGACTTTAAAAAGGAAAGAATGACTGAGCTTATCAAAAGCTTTACACATATCCAACTGAATAATAATGTTCTTGTACTTAACTTTTCTATTCAAATTATACAAGAGCTCCTTAGCAGTTAAAATATTAGAGTGAATTGAGCTACCAGGAACAAACCCACCTTGGGAATTATAAATAATTTTAGGAAGAAGCATAACCAGTCTATCATTCAAAATTTTAGCCATAATACGATTCAAAAGAGTGCAAAGACTTATGGGCCGGTAGTCACTCCATCTAGAAGGGCTCTTAGTCTTAGGAATGAGACAGATACCAGTAGCAAGAATGCCACTGGGGATGTGAAATCCTCTAATGAAATGATAGAGAGCAACAATCAGGTCAGTTTTAATAATGCTCCAACATTTTTTATAAAAAACCAAATTAAATCCATCCATACCTGCCATGCTAGAAGCCTTTAAATTGTTAATAACATTATAGACTTCCACCTCACCAAGCAGGGAGAGCAAGCTTTTATTATCATCAGCAGTAATGACACAAGGAATGACATCAAAAAGATTACTATTGAGCTTATCTTTCTCATCCTGATCATCCTTGTAAGGACTACAAGCAAGAGCATCAGTAAAGAAAGCAACAGCAGAGTGACCAATAGATTCCTTATCAGTGATCCAAACATCATTCTCCTTGATACCATTAATAGCATTCCTCTTCCTTTTCTTAGAAACATAACTATGAAACAGCTTGGTGCTTCTATCACCATCTTTAATCCACTCCACATTACACTTCTGCAACCAATACTCCTCCTCAATCTTGTGAGCATTCATCAGCAAAGCATTAACTTTATTCAGCTCATTCCTAGATTGACTAGAATTAAGGTTCTGATGCAAGATATCCACCCTGAGCACCTCATCCTCCAAAGCCTGAATTTTATTGAAAATATTTCCAAAATGCTGCTTATTCCAGTCTACAAGAACAGCCTTAAGCCTTTTAAGCTTAAGCCAAAACTTGCTCAAAGGATCACTATCAATATCCTGTATCCAACTATCAGACACAATAGACAAAAACCCATCATCAAGAAGCCACATATTTTGAAATCTAAAACTCTTTCTAAAACTATAATTCAAAGAAGAACAATTAACAATAATAGCCATATGATCAGAACCAGTTCGAGGCTTATGAATAACATTGGTATTGTTGAAGACATCATTCCAAGAGTTGTTAATGAACACCCAATCCAGACGTCTCCATTTAGTCTTATTGGACCAAGTGAACCTCAACCCAGCATAACCAGCATCCATAAGGTAGCAATCTCTTAACATATCATTAAAATCATCAGCACTGCTTTGACAAAAAGTAGAGCAGCCAATTTGATCATCAATTGAACTAATAGAATTAAAATCACCACACACAAGCCAAGCTTTAGTGTCACAAGAAATAGAACGTAAAGCATTCCACAAATCAACTTTGTTTAAACGTTGACACTTAGCATAAACAAAAGTTAGAAGAATACTATTATCTAAAGAACTTAAAGCAGCCTCAACATGTAAACATTGAACATGATCAAGTAATATGTTAACAGTTATATTATTATTCCAGAAAATCCAAATTTTATTAGCAATATTAGAAGCACAATTACTAAAACCAATCTTAGAAGCACAGTCAACCAGATTATCTTTACTTATTAAAGGCTCTTGGATCACAACTAAATCAACTCTATTAACTTTAATAAGATGCTTAAGTCTCCTAAATGAAGATCTATTTCTAATGCCACGAATATTCCAGTTAAGAATATTAATCATAAGAAAGAGAACGTTTTGAGTTACGAGTTGTTATAGACAATTGGTGAGAACTTCTGGCCAGCCTCTTCTTTTTAGCTTGCTTTAACTGTTTATCAATTATAGTTGTAAAATCCTCATCCTCTTCTGAAGAATCTTTTCTGTGAAGCCTACTTCTAGTAATTCTCTTTACAGGATGAGCACTCTTAGAAACTTGCAACTGACTTCTAGATGAGACTTGAGGACTCTCACCATCAACTTTAGGTGAAGAAAACTCAGAAGCAAGATTTTCATAGTCCTGATTGTTAGTAGTCCCCAGAGTTTGAAGAGCACCAATCATTTCTTCATTCTTATTATTGTTATCCTCCACATCACCAGACCCACCTTCCTGAGTTTCACCCACACCATTAACAACTTTTTTGATACCTTCAGACTGATCCATCTTATTTTTATTATTATTGAGAGAATCAACAATTCTATCCTCCACACAACCCCGCATAGGAGAAGATGGCAGACTCCCAAGATTCAAGTTCTTGGGAGAAAGAGACTTAATTTCTTTAACTTTGACCCTTTCCAAGACACTATAACCAAACTCCAACGTTTGAATAGCACCTTCCATATTAACCTTAGAAACAGTTACATCGTTGTCCAATCCTTCAACAGATTTTAAACTCTCCAACTTCTCAGCCTCAGGATCAACAGACTCATCATTAATAACCACTTTCTTGGGAAGATCTTCAACCTTTTCATTATCCAACTGTTGACTATCAACCATAACAGACTTCTTGAATTCCTCAAGACCTTTACTCTTCTTACATTTATCAACACTTTGGCCAATATGAAAACAAGATTTACAATAATCTGGAAGGTTAAATAAGAGATACGCACCCAGCATCCCTGATTACTACCAAATCCAACCCAGACATTATAAAAGATCTTGCTAGTTAAATCCAACTCAATCCTGGCCAAACAGTGATTATAAAAAGCCCTGTTCTTGGATGGAACTTTGATCTGCATAAACATTCCCAAAGAAGAAGCCACATCAGAAACTATCTTCTCATTAAACAAGTGCTCGGGCAGATTCTCCATCTTGATCCATACAGGAGTAACATGACTTTCATATTTAACATTGAAACCCTGTTCCCACTTCAGCAGTCTCATCATTGTGGAACCAATCATCCACACATGTCTTCTCCACAGATTAGCCATGTCATTGTATGAATCAAACTCTATAAAGATATGTCTAGAGTCTTTTATAGTATAGCTGTAACCTTGAGTAAAATGGAACTTATCCAGAAATTCAAGCAACTGTTTCCTTCTAGGCAAGCCAGACGAACACTTACCCACAATGGTATGTTTAGCCTTAGTTTTCAGGAAATCCAAGAAGCTATCCTCATACTGCAAATGTACATGATCACTCCTGTATCTTATCTCATCAGGGTTGAAAGAATCAACCAAACCCTTTGAGTCAGTAGTTACTGCCTCCACAAACGATTTCTTCTTCCAAGGATTGTTAATTTCAACATTTTTCTCTAATTCCTTAGTAGCAGAAGAACTAAACACCTCTTGCACAGATGGATATTGATCCATATCAGGAAAGAGCTAGCTTCATCAGGGAATAAAGATCAAGAAGATAGAAGGGTTTCTTGTTTCTTGGAGCTCAATCTATCATCCATCATTGTTTGTTGGTCGATTTTTATATGACTATCTAAAACTAAAAAAAGGTGAATTTATTAAACATTATAACTCTAGATTAAATTGATTATAATTATATTTTATATTTAATATAACTAATAGTTAAAAATCATCTATCCGAAAATATGTATAATTTTGATATAAATTGTGATATTTATATAAGAATAATTACTTAATAATTTAAGTTTTGGTTATGAAATAAGTTTGATTGTGTAAAAAAATAAAATACAAGTTGGTTTTGAGCAATTAAGTGTTGGTTGTGCATGAAATAACTAACGTTTTTTTAGTTGCTAAAATATGTTTATTTTTGTGTTATAAACTATTATTTAAAAAAAACGATTGTATTGCGGGTGTAAAATTACGTGTAGTTGAGATAGGAAATTTTTTTATTATAGTTGCGTAATTAGGCGCAAATGTGTTGCGAATATAAGAAGAAAATGGTAGCATAAAAAGGATTTTTGGTTTTGAAATAAGTCTGATTGTGTGAAAAAATTAAATACTACTTCTTATGTGAAAATAAGGGCTATTTTTTTGTGAAAAAACATTAAATAAAATAAAAAATGTTTAGACAAATACCTAGGGTATATCCCGAACTAGACTGAAGAGGAGGGGACCTGCAAAATAAAATAGAATAATAAATAATAATACAAGTAATTACATTAGTCATTTAAGGGTCGTTTTGTACCCTCATATGGGATTGGTTTATTCCATCTACTTTGATATTAGACTAAGGATCGATAGGCATTGGTAAGTGTTGTTGGATACATTTCGTTCGCCAGAAAGAATCTGGTTTTACATTCCTAAATTTGAAGGCGATTATCATTCGTGATTATGTTTGGCATGCCCAACCTATATCAAATGTTAGATTTAATAAACTGATTACATAAAGTTCCCTTATTCTTCGTAATTGTTACGTTTGTACTCACCTGAAGAAGTATTTTATTTTTATAAATATATACTAACGTCCCCTTGGAGCAAAAATGTTGTAGCCAAAATAGTTTGGTGCATGAGTTCAAAATACTTGAATTTGAACTAGAGTTAGAGGAGGAGAATGGCTCAGATAAGCCTCAGAAGGTTTAGTTTAAAGTTGTAGAGCAGGTGGGTGGGGTTGTAGCTGAGGTTTGACTCGATGCTCGAGAGCTATGGTTTGCACAAGCTTGATCTCTCTCTTGGTTTGACGTCTTTTATTTGTTATGCTCCACCGATGATGGCTCATTTTCGGAGAGAAAACTGTCTTCTCACTATTAGTGGATTGACCTACACTGATAGAAAGGAAACGAGATGATGTCGAGTTTGACGGTCTCGTTAGAGACTTATAACTTCTATCTGGGATAAAGTGTTACAAACATTCTGAAACTCCATCATCTCTATTACTTGTTTCCATCTCCACATAAATTTATTTAATCTCTGACTTGAGATGTGGAGGTTTGGAGACCATATTCTCCCTTAGCTATCGAAGGTTTGTTAGTTTGTTCGTGTAGATCCGATGTTGCTCTTCTAGCTGATCTTAAACTACAGTTGGGCCAGAGAGATTTCCAGACCTTTGATGGGTGACACCCCTCTCACTCTCTTTTGGATGGTGCATAGTGTTCTGCTACCCTTAAAGTACCATACTTCTGAAGCATCTAGTCTATTTTCCATTGATGTTGTTCTGATCAATGTGGACATATCACTAGACAATTATAGGTAAATCTATCTCGAAAAACAAGTAGTGCAAAACTAAAATATAAAATATTGATTGTTTACCCTTTTTATGAAAGTGACAATCTATTTATAGTGATGTTTATGGGTTTTTAGTAGACTAAAATCATAAACACATAAAACTTCTATTGAATAATTTTACACCCTTAATCACTACATTAATTTATATAACCGATCAAAACTACTTGACTATTACCCTTTATTAATAATTAAAATAAAAAATTATGATTGAAAATCAATAAAAACAAATAGAATCATTAATAATTAATATCGTATCATTAATGAAATATTAACATTTATTGGTCTAATCAGACTTATGTAATTAAGTAAAACTAAGTTTTATTTGTAATTAGAACATAGCTTCCAATAAGAACTTTGCTTTTGAAGAGATGAAAAAATCTTCAAGATTGTTCTTCTTAATTTCCAAGAAAGACTTTCTTCTTGTTCCTTAAGCTTTTATCTATGAGTTCTTCTCCCTTTTTTTCTCTGTCGGTGCTCTTCTTCACATATCTGATTTTCTAGATGGCTGCTTCAAATATATTTAATCTTCTATCATTGGAAGAGTTTACTAAGCTTCCAGTGGCAACGAACAACCTGCACACCAAAGAAGATGAAACCAACATTAACAGCTACACTTATTAATACCAAATCCTACTCGGAGCTAGTCAAGCAATCTGATTCTCTTAGATGTTACAAGCCAACTAACATTACAGAGAAAAACGATCATATTTCGATACAGTATGATCAACAGGTGAAAATATCAACTTGTGAAAGATTCTAAGCATACATCAATAGGGAAATTCACAAAAGAAATACCCAAAAAGAAAATTATTAATGATTTTCTTAGTAGTTTCAAGATTTTGGGAGAATTTAATATTTTTATCGAAGACTCGAGACATATTTTCATAGACTTTGACAATAAGGAAGATTTCAGAAGATTGTGGTCAAAGACTATCGGGACTGTAGGTGACTGCATTATGAGGCTGCTAAAGTGGAAATCTAATTTTAATCCCACGTTTGAAAGTCTTAAAACTCCGGTATGGGTTCAAATAGAGCATGTCCCAGAGTATCTCTATAACAGGAATATTATGCAAGAAATTGTTAATTCTTTTGGAAATCATATACAGATAACTATTCCTGAAAAAAAAACAGGGCATTTTTTAATGCTTGCTATGCTTTAATCGAATTAGATGTGTCCAAGAAAATTTAATACA
The DNA here is from genome assembly GCA_036936605.1 of Limnanthes douglasii subsp. nivea. Lineage (NCBI taxonomy): Eukaryota > Viridiplantae > Streptophyta > Magnoliopsida > Brassicales > Limnanthaceae > Limnanthes > Limnanthes douglasii. Next base: position 352,773,688 of record JAUPFV010000002.1, on the reverse strand, counting down.
GTATATAGGTGGGTTTCGGAGATAACCAAGGTTACTGGTTCTCAATAAGCTATAAAAATCTTCCAAAGTACTGTAAGAATTGTTTTCATTTAGGTCATAACATAGATACGTGCAACAAATCTACTATTGTCAACAATTTGCTCATTAAAGTCTCTGATCCTGAAGCTGTGGAAATTCCTTAGCCAAAAAAGATACAACTGAGATTCAGTTCAATACTACTATCAAGTCGGGAAACCAGGGAACTATTGATAAAAAAGACTAAAATCTGTCATTTCGTTTCCTGAACATAAAGAGAATATGGACACATCTACTATAAATGATAATAAGAACTTCAGCCCTATTCAGAATCAGGTTATCAGCAGCCCTACAGACTCTTCATTCAACTATCAGGAGATCAATAAAGATAAAAACATAAAAACATTAAATAAAGTACCTAGGGTATATCCCGAGGATTTACAATCGACATAAGGAGATCGATAAATATGAGTGCTAAATCAAATAAAGTAAGAATTGTAGATCAGCAGAGATAAACGAGAATAACTAAAACAATGCATGAAGGGCCAATCGAGCTGACATATAGTACTCCAAGGAAGTCCACAACAATGGAAGTCACCAAACTAGACTGAAGAGGACGGGACCTGTAAATAAAATCGAAGAATAAATAATAATACAAGCAATTACATAGGCCATCAAATCTTGGTGCCATGGAATCTGAACCGAAGATCAGAGAAGATTCGTTGAGAAACCAAAGAGGCATTGAACGGAGGGGAACCAAAAGTTATTGAGTTCCTCTCCTTCTAGACGTGGTAAACAACCGCACCAAAGCAAGAGCGCCAAATATGATGGTTTCGAGCGTGAGACCAGTTTGACGCCTCGCAGACCCAAGATTGCCAGCACAAAGCGGAAAAAAGGAAACCCAGTTTTGAACTGGCATAGGTCCAGATACTCTGCGTGAAACTATAGTCAAAGAGGAGATGAACACTAGTTTCAGAAGCAAAGTTTCATAAGGCACAATCAGGTGGGGTATTAATACCCCAACTGAGAAGATTGTCTCTGGTAGAAAGTTTGCACAAAATAGCAAGCCATAAAATAAAAGAGTGACGAGGAATATTGAATTTATTCCATACTAACCCAGCCCACCCAACAACAGGGGCACGCGAACGAATAGAGTTATAGGTATCCTTGATTGTGAAGTTATTACAACCAGCCTTCGCTATCGAAAAAGGAACATCAAGGGAGTTAATGTTTGGAGGGGGCAAGGTGAGGATGATATTGTTGATCTTGAGAAGATTAGAACGACTTCTACTGGCTAATCTGATGTTTAAAGGCCAATTCCAATGACCATCGAGGATGATATCTGAAACCTTGAGGTTATTCCCGAGCCGAGAATCCTTGATGATATTGGTGCCATAGTGCAAAGCTAGAGAGGTAGGGAGGAGCCAAGGATCGTACCAGAAGGAAGTACTCGAACCATTACCAATAGCCACCCTGTATAAATTGCTCGCCAACGGGCGGAGACGAAGATTTTTTCCTCCAAATCCAAGAAGGGGATGAACCAATAGATTAGATTTTATTTTAAAATAAAATAAAATAAAATAAAATATTAATATAATTAGATTTTATTTAAATACATAAGATATTTGAATAAAATTAAATTAAATTAAAAAGACTTTTGTTTGGACTTTCTGGGCTACATCATCCTCTTCTGGTTAACAAGAATTTGTCCTCGAATTCACAACACCATCACCATCAGAAACCAAAATTATTTATTTTATTTTGTTCAATCGTTACATTGGAAATTATAATTGTTGATCATATCGTAATAAGATAAATCCTTCTCAAGTGTTCCTTATTCGAAGTCACATTGAAGCCATCCGGTTGATAAAAAAAATTGAAAACCTTTTCATAGCATGAAGACAACATCCCCATGTCCAGTTGATGAAAAAAGATGGTTTTGAAAACTTTTTCATAGCATGAGACAACATCTCGAGTTTAGTATTAATTAAAATTATGGTAATAATAATATTGTATGAAAACCATAATAATGTTACATTTGCATCAAATAGAAGAACTCTGAATCAAATAATCGAATTCATTAAACAATAATTTATTTATTTTGTAGGATGTTGATAACAAAATTAAAATATATTGTATTGTTTATGTATGGGCTATTTATCTATGCACTGTTTGGATGGGCTATTTATCTATGCACTGTTTGGATTATTGAATTTAAATTTAGATATATACTAACATTTATTTCAATAAAATTTTCTTTTTTCTAACTCAAGTATACAATCCACTAAAATTTGAATAGTTTAACCAATGTTAGATTTTATATTTTAAATTACTAAAACCTATAACAGCAATTCTAAACACATGGACAGTAAATTATAGGAACAAAGTTGCAAGATCATAGACATAAAACACTGCTTTGGAAAATCATTTGAAGAATGTTACAGAATGACAATATAAAGACAAACATTGAACCAACAAAAAACCAAGACTAAAGCAACAAAGTTAAGGAATGAAGTAAAAGTCATGATATTAATTTAAATAAATAAATCGGATCATTGATAAGTTTAGGATGCTAAAATAGTGTCAAAGGAAAACAGTAGAAACCCTGCAAAACAGGCAAAAGAGATTGGAAAGGAAAAATATGAAAAATAAAACAATTACTAAAACCTAGCAGCAATTATAGGAAGAAAGAAAGTGACAGGAATTTTATCCTACCTGGAGTTTAAACACCTGATCATTGTTGAATTTCATCCTACCTGGAGTTTAAATCTAGGAAGTAGTTCCGAAAGACAGAGTGAGATGAGATATTTCGGCAACAAATATCTAAACAATATCGCAACAAGGTATAAAACGTGGTTCCGAAATAAAGAGTGGGATAAGATATTTCTTACAGAAGAACCAAATAGTGAGACAGAGAGAGGAAAGAATCCGAAAAACCTGCAAAGAATAATATGAACATACCACCTGATGTTCAGGTACGTAGGATAACCATAACCATAACCATGGTTATTTAAGATAACGGATAGCAATCTTAAATCTTTTCAAAACCCAAAATCTCCCCCAGATTATATTCTAATAGTTTCCGTTGAATGGATAAGAACACATTTCAAAATTATCTCTTAAAGCTTCTATGAATATATATACATGCTTCTTCTCTCTCTGAGATACTTTCAACTCTCATTTGAATTCACTTTCTCCACTTCCACTCTAAAACTAAAACTAAATCTCAACTCTCGCTAGTTTTTATGAAGGACCAGAGGTGTTATATGGAGGACCAGTTGGAGGAGGCTATGGAAACGTTTCTCAACAGCTATGAGACAGATCCAGATGCAAATAACACAATGATCATGCCGGACGACTTTAGAGATCGGAATTCCATATCAGAAACGGACACCACAACTCACTCGAATGTCTTCCAAAACCAGGTTTATATGGAGGACGAGGACCAGGAGGCTATGGAAATGTTTTTCAACAGCTTTTACGATGAGATTGTGACGATCGCCCACCCCATTTCCAGATTCGATAAACGGGAGGAAGAGGATGAGCCGTTCATCCACCAAACAGATCCAGATGCAAATAACATCGTGATCATGCCGGAGGACTCTAGAGATCGGAGTTCCACATCAGAAACCGATACCACAGGTGAGTCGAATGTCTTCCCAAACCAGATTGTCCTAGATCCACAGCTGCTGACAATGGATTCTCATTCAGATCCAAACAAATCCGACTCTACAAACCAGACTCGGAAATCAGCATCGAGAATAGAGAAAAAGAAAAGCAGTAGATGGACGACGGAGGAGCATAGGTACGAATATCTCACTATTCCTCTCTCCTTCTTCTCCATCGCACTGATTCCTCTCTTCCTATTTTTAATATTCAATCCTCCATGCCCTCATCTCATGCTCCCTCAGTTTTCAATAAATATTTTTTGTTTTCTCAATATACTATCAGTTAATAAACTCGTTGCATGTGTAAAAACTATCAGTTAATAAACTTGGCCATGCACATGCACATGCACCATGCATTGAAGTGCAGCCCTTTTGTGGAACCAACATAAAGAAGAGAAAGAGAGAGTATATATTGAGAAAACAAAAAAGAAGATTTATTGATAGATTATCAAGAGTCTAGTTGCGAAAGTCTAGTTTACATTTCTCATATATTTTAGTTCACTGAATAATCTATCAATTGATATCAATATTAACAATAACAATATTATGTTATAATTGTTTTCAGGAAGTTGTTGGAAGGGCGTAAATATTATGGTCGAAATGATTGGATAGAAATTTCCAAACATTTTGTCACAACTAAAACCACTAAACAAATAGCCAGTCACTATCAAAAATATGTTCTTCGGCAAAATGTGGTCAACAAGAAAAGAATAAGCATTCATGACACCCGTACCACTGAATCGGAATCGGTGACAACTTCTCAAATGGAGATTCATAGTGTCTCTGATCTCCATAGTACACCAGACCACAGCTACATGCATGACACACCACAGAACTTAATGATTCTTCAAGAAACAGTTACACCAGAAGAAACAGTTACACCGATGATAGACCAAATACTTTGGACAGTGCCTCAAGAAACTGCACCTACTGTCCACCTAGAAACTCGGATGGCTTCTCAAGAAACTACTGCACCCATTGTTCACTGGACCGGTTCGATGGCTTCTCCACAAGCTAGTGCACACATCATAGACCTAGAAACTTGGATAGCTTCTCAAGAAGCTGACGCACCCACCATAGACGAGACAGATTGGATGGTTCCTCAAGAAAGTGCACCCATAGTTGACTGGACCGGTTGGATGGGTTCTCTACAAGCTGATGCACACATGATAGACCAAGAAACTTGGATGGCTTCTCAACAAGCTGATGCACCTACGATAGACGAGACAACATGGACGCTTCCTCAGCAAGCTGATGCTCGCATGGATGAGCAGACCGCTTGGCAAGTAGATGAAGAAGAGTTTTCATTCATGAACCTCCTTGAATCCATTATAGTTTAATACGGGAAAACTATAACAGTTATTATATGTATATCAGTTATTCTATCTGATTAGGGAGGGGTATTTTAGCAATGATCTCTCTATTTTATTCAATGTCTAACTGTTTCTTTAAGTATATAAACAATTTAGTTATTCTTTTGTGCTTAGCTTTTTCGCTCACAATCCTAAAGCACCTGCAAGCCTCAATACATGCACAGGAACACTCGGTTTTTGCAAACATTTGGTGAGAACAACTTGCTAGCTAATAACAGAAACATACAAAAATATAACAGAATCACAGCCAAATAACACTACCACAAGCCCTAAACTACCAATCAAACCATATTTAACATACCTAACCCCTAAATAAAGTTTTTAAACAATTACAATCTCCTGAAATTTTATTGAAACTGCTCGCCCCAGTTGCTGCTTGAGAAACTACTCGCCTGAAGGTAAAGCTTTGGTGAGAAGGTAACCTTGTTAATGAGTTCAGAATGGAAAGCCTTTGACGATAGTGAGTTGCTGCTCGACGAGGGAGGGTTGCTGTGGTTTTGGCCTTACTGTGGCGTGACTGTCCATAAGGGTTTGAGATCTTGCTATGGTGTGGCTGTCGACGAGGGTTTGAGGTCTTACTGTGGCTATCAACGACGATGGTTGTTGCTGGGTTGTTCTGGCTGTCGATGATGATTGGTGTTTGCTGTGGCTATCGATGATGATTGTTGTTTGCTGTGGCTGTCGACATGTAGGTGCTTTACGTAAGGATTTGGGGTTTCATGTGGTTCTGTTGTAACTTGTAAGTGGGGTGAGAATGTAAATAGATAGGTAATTTAGGTTAGGTTACGTTAGTTCTTTTATTCAAGTAATTAATTACTTTAGTAAATATTAGTTTAGAAGGTAGGAAGATGGAAGTTTTGATATTTAATTAAGTATATTAGTTTAGTTTTAGAACATATTTGTTAGTTTAGGATTAGTAAATCGAAAGTTGTTATTTATTATAGTAACAAACTCAACTTAATAAGGCCATCCCATACTTTTTTTTTTTTTTATCAAAATAGCCGTTACATACCATTTTTAAAAGCATATTAGTTTTTTATATAACTAGCTAAAACTAAAAAGAATTTATTAAATGACTCTAGATTATAATTATATTTTGTAGTTAATTTAATTAATAGTTAAAAATCATCTATCCCATTATTATTGAGTTTAATATAAATTGTGATATTTATATAAGAATAATTACTACAATAATTTTAATCTTGGTTATGAAATAAGTCTGATTATGTAAAAAAATAAAATACAAATTGGTTTCGAGCAATTAAGTGTTAATTTTGCATGAAATAACTAATGTTTTTGTAGTTGCTAAAATACGTTAATTTTTGTGTTGAAAATTATTATTTAAAAAATCGATTGTATTACGGGTATAAAATTACGTGTAGTTGAGATAGGAAAAAAATTTATTATATGTAAAATTATTTTTGATTTTTTTTTAATTTTTATCCAATCACACTAGATAGAGTGATTGTTATTACCGATGATAGACCAAAGATGCTTAAGGACAAATTCCAGATTTTAAAATCCAGGATCCCAAGCCACTTTGGCCCCATTGAAGGTACTGGGTCAGTTCTTTAATAATCCTAGAGGGGAGGATAAAGATGGAAGACCAGTAGACTTGACCAGCAATTAAGACAGATTTGATAAGCTCGAGTCTACCCGCGTAGGACAGATGCTTGGAGGTCCAAGAATCGATCCTGGCAGTAATCTTATGAAGAAGAGGACGACAGTCCGAGTGGCTAAGACGACCAATAAGAAGGGGAACTCCCAGATATTGAACTGAGAGATAACCTTCCAAATAACCCATAATAGACAGGAGCTCAGTGCGAAGAGAATTATTAATACCCGAGAGAAAGATATAACTTTTAGTGGGGTTGACTTTAAGACCAGAAAAGGAGTAGAAATCATCCAGAGCCTCTTTGACGAGGAGAAGGGAGTTGACATCATCATAACAGAAAATCATAAGATCGTCTGCAAAGCAGAGATTTGTAATTTTGAGTTTGTGGCACTTCGAGTGAAATCGAAAGTTTTTGTCTTTACTCTTCTCCTTGAGGGTACTGGAGAGAACTTGCATGACTAGGAGAAAGAGAAAAGGGGAAATCGGGTCCCCTTGCTTGAGACATTTTCTTCCTTTGAAGTTATCGTAAGGGTCTCCATTAATATTGATGGAGTAAGAGGGGGAGGAGATGTAGTTGATGATCCAAGTGATCATCTTATCCGGGAAGTTCATCGCCACAAGAATATCAAGGATAAGATGCCATCGAACATTGTCAAAAGCTTTCATAAGATCAATTTTAAGGGCTACCGTTTTACCTCTACAATTAGTATGATAGCCTCTTAGATGTTATTGGGAGAGAATGATGTTATCCGAGATATTCCTACCCGAGACAAAAGCCGATTGAGAATTATCAATCAGGTAGGGGACATAAACTTTAATCTTGTTAGCTAAGATTTTAGAGATGGTCTTATAAACAACATTACAAAGAGCAACATGTCTAAACTCAGTAGCCATAGAAGGGGAATCCTTTTTGGGAATGAGAGCAATAGAAGTGGAGTTCCAAGAGGTGTCAAGAATTCCGATTTGTAAAAACTCGAGGACACCATTACAAATATCTGACCCAACAACATTCCATGTGGACTTGAAGAAACTCGAATTAAAACCATTAGGACCAGACGATTTAATACTACCAATACTGAAAATGGCAGACTTAATCTCCTCGCTAGTGATTTCACACATCATTAAGGCCTTGTCAGTATCATTAAGTTTAGAGGAAAGAAGAGAAACAACTTTCTCCAATCCCGGATAACCAGCAGGATGCCTAGTACCAAGGGAGTCATCGAAATAATTCAAAATGACCTTAGAAACACTAGCGGGAGTTGAAACAGTGATACCCTGGTCATTATTGATAGAAATAATTTTGTTACGGAAAAGACGAGTTTTTATACTATTTGTGGAAAAATTTGGTGTTTTTAACATCAAGGTTAATCCAGTTTTCTCTAGATTTTTGCTTGAGAAAGGATTCTTCAGCACGACTAAGAAAGATGAAAGTCGTGGAAGCCTCGACTTCTTTGGTGACAAGTAAAGGGTTGAGGGGGTCCCGAGGGAGATTAGATTGAGCTTGAGAGAGAGTATTTTGAACATTAGAAACCCTAGTACTAATGTCGTTAAACTCCTTACGATTAAGGCAAGTAAGATCGTGTTGAAGCCGTTTGAGCTTGTAAGTGACAAGACTCATACCAGAGGAAGAGATAGGAATATTCCATCTTTTGGAAACAATGGTTTTGAATTAAGGATGGGATTGCCACATATTAAAGAATTTGAAACGTTTCTTACGTTTTTTGTCGGGGGAACCCAAGATTGAGAGTAACAGTGGCATGGTTGGAGGAAGGAAGAAAGCCAAAGTGAGCGAAGACATAGGAAAGAGATCATCACAGACAGGGTTGACAAGAACACGATCAATTTTTGATATGATTGGATGAGTTGGCTACTTATTAATCCAAGAGAAGCGGAATCCAGTGGATCAGAGATCACTGAGCTCACCTAGGTAGCAGTAATTATTGAAATTATCAATTGCTGATGACCACTTCTTGGAGGAGCTTAATCGCTCCTCTGGATGACTAATGGCATTGAAATCCCCTATGGAAACCCATGGGATGCCTTGATCATGCTTAGAAATGGCTATTAAATCATTCCAAAGATGAGAACTATCTTGAGCATCATTGAAAGTATAGATGGCAGTGAATCTGAAAGATGCGTTGAAATTGTGGCACTTGGCCATGCAATGAATGAAGTGAGATGATTGGGATAACCTCGATACATTGACTACACTAGGGTTCCAGATAATCCAAATTCCACCTGTCAAAAGTATTTTCTTTCTGCAAAAGTATATTTGATTTATCGTTCACGTTCACCGTTTATACTAATTTACAGCGGTTACAACAATTGATACTAGAATCTTTGTTTTCTTAAACTTGACGTAGACTATTGACTATAATTTATTATCATATATATTATTCTACAATATATATTAAGTCAATATTTGACTAAATAAATTAGAAATTAATGTAATTTATTTCATGTAACACCCTCCCTCAAATTCATGCTGGTAAGTCAACTAGTAACAATTTGCCAATAAGAAATTGATGTCGCTGACGAGTCATAGTTTTGGTGAAAATATCAGCCACTTGGAGATCAGAAGAGATGTGAGGAAGAGATATTACCCATTTTTCCAAAGTATCTCGAATGGAATGACAATCAACTTCAGTGTGTTTGGTGTGCTCATGAAAACAGGATTGGTGGCAATCTGTATGGCACTAGTGTTATCAGCATAAAGAGGGGTAGAAGTTGTTTGAGGAAATCGAACCTCCGTAAGAAGACTGCGTAGCCACACAATTTCGGAACAAGCACTAGACATGACATGATACTCAACTTCGGTAGATGATTTAGAAACACGATCTTGTTTCTTACACCTCTAAGAAATTAGAGTATCTCCTAAAAACATACACAACCCTGTAGTAGATCGACGTGTATCTGGACATCTAGCCCAATCAGCATCACTATAGAAAACAAGTTGAGGAGATGAGCTAACTAGAAAGAACAAACCACGAGTAAGCGAGCCTTGAAGATAATGAATGACGCGTCGAACCGCATCAAGGTGTAGATGTCGAGGAGTGAACATAAATGTTCATTTAAATGATTGATGTCACCAGTTTGTAGGTTTATGCCTTAATCTTTTTTGAGACTGTATATAGTCTTTCTGTGTTTTGTTCCAAGATTTATGTCTTTATGATCTCTAGTGTGTTGGAACACTTTTATGAGGATTGTGTCTCCTATCTTAAAGTCACAAAAGTGGATTTGAGAACAATACCTAATTTACATTAGAGTTTTCTAGTGATGGAACTTGAAATAATTTGTATTCTATTTTCTCTATGACATGTAACTCAATCATTATTGTAGTAGTATTGTTTTATGCTAAATAAAGACTGATTCAAAAACAAGGTAAAACGGTGTCGGCGGAGCCAACTGCACTCATTGCATAAACCAGTACGAAATGAGTTTTTTCATTAGTCATTTTTAAGGTTTTTTTTATACGCGCATATGGGTTTGGTTTGTTCCTTTTACTTTGATATTAGAGTAAGGATTGATAGGCATTGAGAAGTGTTGTTGGATACATCTCGTTCGACAGAAAGAATCTGGTTTTACATTCTGAAAATCAAAGGCGATTATCATTCGTGCTTTAGTGTAAGTTGTAGAGCAGGTGGGTGGGGTTGCAGCTGAGGCCTGGCTCGATGCTCGAGAGCTATGGTTTGCACAAGATTGATCACTCTCTTGGTTTGACGTCTTTTATTTTTATGCTCCACCGATGATGGCTTGTTTTTAGAGAGAAAACAGTCTTCTCACTATTAGTGGATTGACCTACACTGATAGAAAGGGAACGAAATGACGTTGAGTTTGGCGGTCTCGTTAGAGACTTATAACTTTATCTGGGATAAAGTGTTGCAAACATTCTGAAACTCCATAATCTCTATGAGTTGTTTCCATCTCCACATAAATTTATTTAATCTCTGTCTTGAGAGGTGGAGGTTTGGAGACCATATTCTCCCTTGGTTATCGAAGGTTTGTTAGTTCGTTTGTGTAGATCCGTTGTTGCTCTTCTAGCCGATCTTAAACTACAATTGGGCCAGAGAGATTTCCAGACCTTTGATGACACCCCTCTCACTCTTTTTTAGATGCTGCATAAGGTTTTGCTACCCTTAAAGTACCATACTTCTGAAGCATCTAGTCTATTTTCCATTGATGTTGTTCTAATCAATGTGGACATATCACTAGACAATTATAGGTAAATCTATCTCGAAAAACAAGTACTGCAAAACTAAAAACTAAAATATTGATTGTTTACCCTTTTTATGAAAGTGACAATCTATTTTTAGTGATGTTTATGAGTTTTTAGTAGACTAAAATCATAAACACATAAAACTTCTATTGAATAATTTTACACCTTTAATCAATACATTAATTTATATAGTCGGTCAAAACTACTTGACTATTACCCTTTATTAATAATTAAAATAAAAAATTATGATTGAAAATCAATAAAAACAAATAGAATCATGAATAATTAATATCGTATCATTAATGAAATATTAACATTTATTGGTCTAATCAAACTTATGTAATTAAGTTAAACTAAGTTTTATTTGTAATTAGAACATAGCTTCTAATAAGAACTTCTCTTTTAAAGAGATGAAACAATCTTCAAGATTGTTTTTCTTAATTTCCAAGAAAGACTTTCTTCTTGTTCCTTGAGCTTTTATCTATAAGTTCTTCTCCCTTTTTTTCTCTGTCGGTGCTCTTCTTCACATCTCTGATTTGCTAGATGACTGCTTCAAATATATTTAATCTTCTATCATTGGAAGAGTTTCCTAAGCTTCCACTGGCAACGAACAACCTGCACACCAAAGAAGATGATACCAACATTACAGCTACACCTAATAATACCAAATCCTACTCTGAGCTAGTTAAGCAATTTGATTCTCTTAGATGTTATAAACCAACTAATATTATCAAGAAAAACGATCATATTTCGATACAGTATGATCAACAGGTGAAAGATCAACTTGTGAAAGATTCTAAGCATACGTTAATAGGGAAATTCACAAAAGGAATACCCAAAAAGAAAATTATTAATGATTTTCTTAGTAGTTTCATGTTTTTGGGAGAATTTAATATTTCTATCAAAGACTCGAGACATATTTTCATAGAATTTGACAATAAGGAAGATTTCAGAAGATTGTGGTCAAAGACTATCTGGACTGTAGGTGACTCCATTATGAGGCTGCTAAAGTGGAAATCTAATTTCAATCTCAGGTTTGAAAGTCCTAAAACTCTTGTATGGATTCAAATAGAGCATGTCCCAGAGTATCTCTATAACATGAATATTATGCAAGAAATTGATAATTCTATTGGAAATCATATGCAGATTATTATTCGTGGAAAAACAAACAAGGCATTCTTTAATGTTTACTATGCTTTAATCGAATTAAATGTGTCCAAGAGAATTCAATACAGTATATAGGTGGGTTTTGGAGATAACCAAGGTTATTGGTTATCTATAAGCTATTAAAATCTTCCAAAGTACTGTAGGAATTGTTTTCATTTAGGTCATGACATAGATGCATGCAACAAATCTACTACTGTCAACAATCTGCATACTAAAGTCTCTGATCCTGAAGCTGTTGGAAATTCCTTAGCCAAAAAAGATACTACCGAGATTTAGTTAAATACTACTATGAAGTCGGGAAACCAGGTAACTACTGATAAAAAAAGACTAAAATCTGTCATTTCGTTTCCTGAACATAAAGAGAATGTGGACACATCTACTATAAATGATAATGAGAACTCGAGCCTTATTCAGAATCAGGTTATCAGCAACCTTACAAACTCTTCATTCAACTATCAGTATAACAAGAAATAAGATTATAAGGATTTAGTTAGCTCGGAGGAAATCACTGAGGTTATTCAAACCTTAGATTTGGGTTATGAATTAACTAATTTTTTGGATTACAAAAACCTAATCTCTGGTAATGTAACTCCTAATCAGGGCAACATAGGCAGTCTTCATATATCTCCTACCTATAGTCCTTTCAATACTGAAAACGAATTTCATGAAGTTTTGAACAAAAAACTTAAAGAGGCCAGGAAAAAGAAGAAACCAAGCAAACTTGTCATTAAATCTCTAAAGTTTTCAAGGTAAAATATCCCATCTACTTCAAATCCTAAGAATGATGAAGATGCTTAATCGGAATGTTCGGGATATCAGAGACAAGTCTACATTAAGAATACTCAAATCTATTATCCAAAAAGATATGATTTCTATCTTTTCTATTCATGAACCTCTAGTTACCACTCATAATATGCCCATTATTGCATCTAAATTAGGCTTTAATAATTTTTTAGCTAATTCTTCAAATAAAATCTAGGTACTTTTGGATAAGGATTTTTCTATAAGATGTATGCCTGGTCGAGTGGATTAAATGGAAAATTATGGAGAATCAAAGGAATTACCTGACGTTTCAGCCGCAAAAAACTCTTGTTGCCTGGAACTCAATGATTTCCTACTATTGTGGGAACGGTGTCCCAGAGATGTCAATCAAGTTCTTTCACGGAATTGTAGAATATGGCTTATCTCCTGATATGGTATTCACTTCAGGTGTTCTTGCTGCAATTTCATCAACAGCAGTGGTGGTTAAGGGAAAAAGTATACATATGTATACCATCAGACACTAGAGTGCGGATATTCTAACGGAATTACCTGATTAATGGAGCTGATTCTAGGCTCTGATTTGGTCTGGCTTTCTCCTAGGAAGATTTCGTGAATGTTCTGTCAATTTCTTAGGGTTCGATGTTCTGATTAGGGGTTGGAGCTTCTTAAAATCTAGTAAATTAGACACTGGATTATCTCTTCGAAGAAGTTTCTCATTATAGAGTTGTGGTCCAATCCATGTTTGTATTTTAAGCTAATTTTAACTCGTATCTCATTAATAAAATAAAAGTATGTTTGCGTGAATTTTTTTTTATTTGTAATGATTTACCAAATATATAAATTACTTCATTAGTTCTTTCCTTTGTTTTTGACCTACTCATCTTTATTTCAACCACAAAAACTTTTATCATGGTCGCAAATGAAATGGAAGATAAAAAAAAAACTCTAAATCAAATAATCGAATTCATTAAACAATAATTATTTATTTTGTATCATGTTGGTAACAAAATAAAAATATATTGTATCGTGAAACTATAGATAATTTATTATTTATGTATTGTCTATTTATCTATGCACTATTTGGATTATTGAATTTAAATTTAAACATATACTAACATTTATTTCAATAAAATCCTCTTTTTTATAACTCAACTATACAATCCAATAAAATTTGAATAGTCTAACCAATGTTAGATTTTATATTTTAAATTGCAAAAACCTATAACAGCAATTCTAAACACATGGACAAAGTTACAAGATCCTAGACGTAAAATGCTTTGGAAAATCATTTGAAGAATGTTACAGAATGACAATATAAAGACAAACACTGAACCAACAAAAAACCAAGACTAAAGCAACAAAGTTAAGGAATGAAGTAAAAGTGATGATATTAATTTAAATAAATAAATCGGATCATTGATAAGTTTAGGATGCTAAAATAGTGTCAAAGGAAAACAGTAGAAACCCTGCAAAACAGGCAAAAGAGATTGGAAAGGAAAAATATGAAAAATAAAACAATTACTAAAACCTAGCAGCAATTATAGGAAGAAAGAAAGTGACAGGAATTTTATCCTACCTGGAGTTTAAACACCTGATCATTGTTGAATTTCATCCTACCTGGAGTTTAAATCTAGGAAGTAGTTCCGAAAGACAGAGTGAGATGAGATATTTCGGCAACAAATATCTAAACAATATCGCAACAAGGTATAAAACGTGGTTCCGAAATAAAGAGTGGGATAAGATATTTCTTACAGAAGAACCAAATAGTGAGACAGAGAGAGGAAAGAATCCGAAAAACCTGCAAAGAATAATATGAACATACCACCTGATGTTCAGGTACGTAGGATAACCATAACCATGGTTATTTAAAATAACGGATAGCAATCTTAAATCTTTTCAAAACCCAAAATCTCCCCCAGATTATATTCTAATAGTTTCCGTTGAATGGATAAGAACACATTTCAAAATTATCTCTTAAAGCTTCTATGAATATATATACATGCTTCTTCTCTGAGATACTTTCAACTCTCATTTGAATTCACTCTCTCCACCTCGACGCTAAAACTAAAAGTAAATCTCAACTCTCGCTAGTTTTTATGAAGGACCAGAGGTGTTATATGGAGGACCAGTTGGAGGAGGCTATGGAAACGTTTCTCAACAGCTATGAGATTTATCGACAGGAGGATGAGGATGAGCCGTTCATCCACCGGACAGATCCAGATGCAAATAACACAATGATCATGCCGGACGACTCTAGAGATCGGAATTCCATATCAGAAACGGACACCACAACTCACTCGAATGTCTTCCAAAACCAGGTTTATATGGAGGACGAGGACCAGGAGGCTATGGAAATGTTTTTCAACAGCTTTTACGATGAGATTGTGACGATCGCCCACCCCATTTCCAGATTCGATAAACGGGAGGAAGAGGATGAGCCGTTCATCCACCAAACAGATCCAGATGCAAATAACATCGTGATCATGCCGGAGGACTATAGAGATGGGAGTTCCACATCAGAAACCGATACCACAAGTGAGTCCAATGTCTTCCAAAACCAGATTGTCTTAGATCCAAACAAATCCGACTCTACAAACCAGACTCGGAAATCAGCATCGAGAATAGAGAAAAAGAAAAGCAGTAGATGGACGACGGAGGAGCATAGGTACGAATATCTGACTATTCCTCTCTCCTTCTTCTCCATCGCACTGATTCCTCTCTTCCTATTTTTAATATTCAATCCTCCATGCCCTCATCTCATGCTCCCTCAGTTTTCAATAAATATTCTTTGTTTTCTCAATATACTATCAGTTAATAAACTTGGTGCATGTGTAAAAACTATCAGTTAATAAACTTCGCCATGCACATGCACATGCATTGAAGTGCAGCCCTTCTGTGGAACTAACATAAAGAAGAGAAAGAGAGAGTATATATTGAGAAAACAAAAAAGAAGATTTATTGATAGATTATCAAGAGTCTAGTTGCGAAAGTCTAGTTTAGATTTCTCATATATTTTAGTTAACTGAATAATCTATCAATTGATAATATTAACAATAACAATATTATGTTATAATTGTTTTCAGGAAGTTGTTGGAAGGGCGTAAATATTATGGTCGAAATGATTGGATAGAAATTTCCAAAAATTTTGTCACAACTAAAACCACTAAACAAATAGCCAGTCACTATCAAAAATATGTTCTTCGGCAAAATGTGGTCAACAAGAAAAGAATAAGCATTCATGACACCCCAAACAACTTAATGATTCTTGAAGAAGCAGTTGCACCGAAGACAGACCAAACACTTTGGACGGTGCCTCAAGAAACTGCACCCACTGTCGACTGGACCCGTTCGATGGCTTCTCCACAAGCAGATGCACACATGATACACCCAGCAACTTGGATGGCTTCTCAACAAGCTGCTGCATCCACAATAGATGAGACAGCATTGATGCCTCCTCAGCAAGCTGATGCTCGCATGGATGAGCAGACCGCTTGGCAAGTGGGTGAACAAGATTTTTCATTCATGAACCTCCTTCGATATCCATTATAGTTTAACGCCCGAAAGCTATAACAGTTATTTTATGTATAACAGTTGCTCCATCTGATCGGTCTACTTTATTCAATGTTGTCTAATAACTGTTTCTTAATTATATAAACAATTTACTTATTCTTACATGAGTGCTAGAGCACAGATAGTCCAATTTCAAGATCCAAAAACATAGCACTCTTGCCATACTCATGCTCAGTTTTTGCAAACATTTAACAGAAACATACTATAATATAACATGCATCAAGAATCACAGCCTAATAACACTACCACAAGCCCTAAACTACCAATCAAACCATATAAAACTAATCCTAACCCCTAAATAAAGTTTTTAAACAATTACAATCTCCTGAACTTTGCTTGAAACTGCTCGCCCCAGTTGCTGCTTGAGAAACTACTCGCCTGAGTTTGCCCCAAACTGCTCGCCTGAAGGTAAGGCTTTGGTGAGAAGGTAACCTTGTTGATGAGTTCAGAATGGAAAGCCTTTGACGATAGTGAGTTGCTGCTCGACGAGGGAGGGTTGCTGCGGTTTTGGCCTTGCTGTGGCGTGACTGTCGATGAAGGTTTGAGATCTTGCTGTGGTGTGGCTGTGGACGAGGGTTTGAGGTCTTACTGTGGCTATCAACGACGATGGTTGTTGCTGGGTTGTTGTGGCTGTCGACCAGGGTTTGAGGTCTTACTGTGGCTATCAACGACGATGGCTGTTGCTGCCTTGCTGTGGCTGTCGATGATGATTGTTGTTTGCTGTGGCTATCGATGATGATTGTCGTTTGCTGTGGCTGTCGACATGTAGGTGCTTTACGTAAAGATTCGGGGTTTCATGTTGTTTCGTTGTAAGTGAGGTGAGAAGGTAGATAGATAGGTAATTTAGGTTAGGTTATGTTAGTTCTTTTATTGAAGTAAGTTGAATTAATTACTTTAGTAAATATTAGTTTAGAAGGCAGGAAGATAGAACTTTTGATTTTTAATTAAGTATATTAGTTTTGATTTAGTTTAGCGTTTTGAAAATTGGGGCATTTTTTTAAGAGAAGGTAGAAAAATAGAAAAACAAATTCGAAATCCCGACAACTTTACAAATTGATTTATTTTATTTAGGGGTTTTCTTGAATGACAAATTTGTAAAAAAAAGAATTAACTTCACATAGTAATATTTTTTTATTTTGTGTGAATCGACTAAAAACGATTTTTTTTAATGATTTCACAAATTGAAAGTTGTTATTTATTACGGTAACAAACTTAACTTTAGTCCCATATCTTTTTTTTAAATCAAAATAGCCATTACCTACCATTTTTAAAAGTATATTAGTTTTTTTTATATGACTAGCTAAAACTAAAAAAAAGGTGAATTTTCTAAACATTATAACTTTAGATTAAATTGATTATAATTATATTTTATATTTTATATAAAACCGGAGTCAACGAAGGCAGATCGGCTAATCCAAGTATCTCTAAAACAATTGCACCGGCCAAAGCTGTCGATGCGCCTACTACGGGCCCTGAAATTGTACCAATTGACGGTGAGGAGGCCGACCCATAAGATTTGATAAATCCTTCAGTAATCATGGTTGATGGCGTCGAGAGGGAACCGCTGCCACCTGGGACAGCCGACGTCGTGACTGGCTTTCGCATTCGTCTAACCAACGATCACATCCTCTCACTGTTCAACGGCAAATACCTGTACTATTCCCCTGACGAAGAAGAGGGTTTGAAAAAGATTTGGGGAATTCCTCAGTTCGTTAAGGTCCGTTTTCTTCAGCCTGGTGAAACTCCTTTGTCTGTTCAAAGTCAAGAAGTAGTCTTTTTCACCGAACTCTTCAAGTGAGGTTTACAACTTCCCCTTGATCCTGAAATCGTTAGATACTTTGAGATTATCGAGATATGTCCGACCCAGTTGACCCCGAGCGCTTGGTATACTCTAATGTCGACCATCGTGGCTTCACGACTGTCAGGAATCCCCATCTCAAAGGACAATACATAGGGATATCCGGGCTCTCAAAATCCCAGAAGCTTCCATTTTTCTACTCATCTTTCCTCAACCCCAAAAAGATCGTGAATAACTTGTTGGAGGCTGACAGAACATGGAAGTATATATTTGTCTTTGTAAGTGGTGCTTAGGAGAATGGTCGACCCTCCAGCCAAGAAAATCTGAGGCGGCTCGCATATAAATGGACCCCTAAAGGTATTCATATGCTTTATATATATATATATATATATATATATATATATATATATATATATTATAAAACAGTTGTCTTTTAGTCTGCAAGGTTAGTATCCAACAGCTGCGAAAGAAGTACCTTGAAAAAGCTTCGAAAATCTTTTCTCAGCTTCGGGCGTTTGCAAGGAAGAGCTGGGGTCAGAAGTTTCATCAGTGCTTTAAGAACACTAACCTCATCAACAGCAACCTCTGGCGTTGTTTGGACCGGTTTTTTAAGTTCTGAAGAACTGCGGACCCCTTCTGACGTTGTTGATTTTATCAAGAGACTCGAGGCCCCAGATTGCGAGGTGTTTTTACCCAAACGGGGTCGAGCCCCAAGCAAACGTGTGAAGTCTGAGGAGTTGTTCGATGCTGAGGGCGATCAAGGTAATGTTGTGGACCAACCTATTAAAGTTCTTAGTAACCCGGCTGCAAGTAGTGACAAGTCTCCTACCGCTGTTATAGGAGGACAAAAAGGTTGCGGCGAAAAACGGAAGAAGGACCCCTTGGCTGAAGCGGGAGGCCATTCCGCCTTCAGGACTCTGATGTTTTAGTTAATTCTGTGCAGACTCTGCTCGCCCCCATAGCCCAAAAAGAGAGAGAGGTATTGAAGCTTCAGAGGGAGCTTGTCGAACTCAAGAGGAGCATCTCGTCCCAAGCTAAGGAATCACAGGAATCGATCGACCTTCTTAGGAAACGAGCCGATTCTGCCGAGGCTAAAGTTAAACCTTTTGTGTGAAGGAGAAGCAGTGGGAGAAGACCCTTTCTGAGGTAGAGGAAAATCGTGCCAGAGCCATCGAAGAATTGGTTGCTCAGAAAATTCAGAACGAATTTCTTCGTTGGAGGTCCACAAAAATAGCCAAGGAGTTGCAGAGGCTCCAAACGGCTCTCGACCAAAGCAAATAAGAAAATCATCCTTTTGGAGTTAAGTGTAAAAAGGTCATGGATCAACAAGTTGCCGACGCAAGGGCCGGATATGTCCTGAACTATCATGCTTTGTGGCCTCAGATGCCACTTGGGTCGATGTGGCTTGACGTTCTTGAAGAAGACCGTCCTAAAGGCGTCGACTGCTCCGACCATGCTGTTGACGAGTCCGACCCTTCTGACGATTTCTCTGATGCTTGATATCTATTAGCTCAGATTTTATGTTGTTCTTCTTTTTTTTGCTTCTAGCTTGTTCTGTCACTAGATTGTTATTTTGTAAGCTGCGCTTGTTTATGGCGGACTTTTATTCGAACTCATTTATGCCTGCTTTAAAACTCATGTTTTTGAAATTGGAAGTGATCAATTTTGGTGTGGTTAATTTTGGTCTGAGGGTAATTTTGTAATTTGTTTAGATTTTGTGAAGGTTGGTGTGTGTTTAATGTTTTGAGTAGAGAGTAGAGGGAGAATTAAGCAGCCTGGTTGTGGTTAATTTTCATTACCCACATTTAATGCACGTGGTTGGGTATTTATACCCTTACATTTGGGTTTTATGGGTTTTCGGGTCATGTTTAATGGACCCGGGTCATGTTCAAAGACTCATGAGCTCTTAGTAGGAGAGCAAGCAGCTTAGTCAAGAAGTGTTTAGGTTTTTAAGTACTTTAGTCATAGTTCGAACAGTTCAATGAGCTAAGTTGTTCGAACTGCCCTGTCCGGTCCAGTGATCTCAGTCCGAACTGTCCTCGTCTGGAGTGGTAGCAATATTCGGACTCATCAGGAGCCCCTTTTTTAGTTGTTCGCTCAAATACCTTTGCCAAAAACCTGAAAAATAGTCTGATGTCAGGGGCAGTTTCAATCCGGACAGGTATGTTGACTTGTGTTATGGCTTTATCCGGACTGATAAAGCTTTGTGAATCCAAACGGTTTTTTGCCAGAGTTTATGGGACACGTGTCACTTTTTGGTTGGTTTCTTCAACCGTTTTTTCACCTTGAATCTCGCACCCACCTTCTTCGAAAAGCAACCTCTTCATTAAAGAGGGTGACATCAGCGCCGTCTTTTAATCATTACCAATCTTTTCGAATTCTCCTAGGAATCAAACTCCTTTTTCATATTTACTATAAATTGAAATACTTTCTACTGTTTCACCATCACTCTCATTTTTACTTTGCAAATCCTCAAAGTTTTTTCTCTTCAAAACAAATTTTTATCCAGTTTGTTTGTGTTCACGGCTCGGAACGCTTTGATCAAAGGCGGGTGGCTCAACCTCTCTAAACTAGAAAAGGCGCAAAAGGTCGAAAGGGAAAGGCGTATTGCAGCAGGCTTACCCACCTCCCCCATTGACAAACCAGTGACTGCAGCCACATAGTCAGACCAGGGTTCTTCTTCTTCAAAAGGCATCAAACCGAAAAGGTTATTTCAAACCAATCTCTCACCCATTATCTCAGGTTCTTCGGTTCAAGAATCGGAACCTGTTGTTGAGTCAGGTGTAACTGTTACCAGCTTTAAAAAACCCTCCCCCTTCTTAGCTATGGGGTCAGACGCTGAAACCTCTCCTCAAAAATTAGTTGACCGAAGAAAAGGCCGGCTGGTCAAGGGTCAAGCTTCTAAGGGCACCCATTCGAAATCGGGTGCCAAGGACAGTAGTACTGGGTCAGAGGCACCCATTAGAGCACCAAAGGATAGGTTGTCCGGTCCGGAGGGCACTGGTTCAAGTCCTCGAAGAGAAATGTCTATACTAGAGCCCCAACCGGAGGCCAGGAACCAAGATAACACTGAAGCGCAGCAGTCCGGAAGTCAGGCTGAGCCAAATCTAAATCTCCCTCTCACCACTACAACTGAAAACCCTTCCTCAATTATGGAGGAAGTAATGGAGGACTCTATTGAAGAGGCTCCATTCAAGTCTGAACCGTCCGGCCAGACTAGTGGTGCTATGGCTGCCCAAAAAGACAAGGGCAAGGAAAAATTATGCTTGAGGCATCCGGATCTGCCGGAGTGTCTCGAAGGAAGGGTAGGGCCTTGTTTCCACAAGGTCAATGTTAAGTACCTCCTTGCCTTGCAAAAGATCAACTACGCATTCATCCACACAGTTGAGCTGGGCCGGATGCGTATGAAGTGGGGAATTTCGGAGAACGTGAAGATGAGAATCCCTATAAATCCCGAAACTCCCATGGACTGCAAATTGAGCGAGGTAGTCATCTTCACGGAGCTGTTTAACTGGGGGCTCAGATTCCCCTTGGACCCAGAAATTGTCAGATACTTTCATCTGATAAAGCTCTGTCCGAGCCAGCTGAGCCCCAATGCTTGGTACATCCTCATGGACTGCATTATGGCTTCTAGGCTCTCCGAGATTCCTCTACCAATGGAGGAGTTTGCTGTTGTGGCCAACCTCTGCAGAAACCACCACATCCCCTTCTACCACTTCAATATGGGGGAAAACTTCAAAGTTGTTGATGACCTGCTAGAGTCGGAGAGGAATTGGAGGACTCAATTCCTGTTCGTGAGTGGTGCTTGGGAGAACGGGAAGAAAATCAAGGCCGGAGTCAACCCAAGTCTCCTCACCAGCAGATGGAGGAGTGATCGTAAGTCTCCTACTTCATATTTTTATTTCTTCTTTTATCACATTTGTTTAAACTGATTGACTTTGTCTTCTTCTTAGCATAATTGCCCAAGGACTTCAATGATTATCTAAAGTCCGGGCAGACTACTTGCACCAAGATCAATGCTTGGACTGCTAAACGGTGGGGAAACTGGTTCCACGATGCCTTCACGGGGGGAAACTTAGCAAGATCCCACCTCTGGAATACTACTGGCCGGAGGGATTTAACTTGGGAAGAGCTCACCACTCAACCCCTTCCGGATGTAGTGCTCAAGAGGACACACGAACCGGATGGAACACTTTACTTTCCAGGCCGGGACAAGGCCCCGAGCAAAATGAAAGGCAAAAAGAAGAAAGGCAAGAAAGTGGTAGGTGGAGCGGACCCTGCTGAAGTGGAGGAAGCTGTTTTAACAAATCCGGAGGGGCCAGCTCCAAGCCAGATTGATGCTGCTCTCTTGGAAGCGGTAGAGCAGGAGAGTGTTAGGCAAGAAGTTCACTCCCCAAATCCTCCAAGGGCTTCCAAAAGAGACCGTAAACGGGGAGCTGAAAGCAAAGACGGGGAGGCCAAGAAGAAAAAGACCTCTAAGAGTGATGAACTTTCTCTCCGACCTCTGGAGCCTCTTCCCCAAGCTGACCCCACAGGACCCAACACAAGCAGAGGAAATACATGGTGACTTCCAAACCGATGAGGTCGAAGGGGGAGGTCTTAGCATTGATGGGGTAGACATCACTGGTCTTGGTGGGCTTGGTGAGTACTTTATCAATCTCCCCAGAGATGATTTTGCTGGGCCTTATCTTCCTCCGAGCACTTCAAACACCGTCACTTTTAATGGTAAGACCTTTACTGTTTCAAGTGAAAGGGATGTTATAGCTCACTCTTTATTAAGCAATGTTCAGCCGGTGCTTGCGTTGGAGAAGCAAGTTCGAAGTCAGGCAGACATTATGAAAGACCTTAAGTCTGATAAGGAGAGGCTATCTGATGACCTTCTTACTGCTACCCAACATGCTAACATTCTAAAGGGGGAAAACGAAGAGCTGAAGAAGAACCAAGAGGGGTGGACCACAACATTTGCTACTCTAGAAGACACCATCAAGGATCTCCGGCAGAAGTTGTCTGGATTGGAGAAAGATCTCAACTCTTCGAAAGAGGAGACCAAGGCCAAGGATTAAGTTATCCACAACTTGACCAGTGACAAGATTGCTCTTGAGAACACAGTGTCCAAGGCTGCTGAGGAGAAAGTTGATCTGCTAAGGGAGCAGGAAGCCAAAATCCAAGCCAAGATCGACGCTTATGCTAACAACGTGATCGACACTCAAGAAGAAATGTATGCCAAGGTGAGATCGGACAGGGTCCTGCTCTTCCATGAGAAGTTTCCGAAGAGGAACCTAGGGGATTTGTGGCTTCACGTAGAGTATCCGGGTTTGACTTCTCCAGTGCATCCTCATCTGATGACGAAGAAAACACCGGGGAGAGCCCAATCGAAGAGAAAGATGATCCCAAGGGGAAGAAGAAGATAGATGAAACTGAGCCATCTTCAAAGGCTCAGCCTTAAATTATGAATTACTTTTTACTTTTCATGTTATCTAAACTAAAGTCCTTTGAAGGCCAAGGCACTCTTTTTGTAAGTGTGTCCGTTATCTGACCGGATAGATCTTTTACTCTGCTTGACAATTTGAAAGTCCTTGGAAGGCCAAGGCACTTAAGTTATTTCAATGAATATCCTTGTTTTGCACAATTCTCACATTCTTTCATAGTCTGTTTAAATTTTGATGGCTAGTGTTTAAATAGCCCTTAGTTATTTCATAGTGAGAGTGTTTAAATTCTCCGGTGACGAATGTTTAAGTGGTCATCACTCTTTTATTTCAATCCGGATGGTGTGACAAAAGACAAAGTAAGAAAACTTCAGAAATTTTTTAAGAAGGCATCAAATTTTATTAAAAAACCCGGACACCTCATTAAAACCTCCCCGCGCCACCAGGGTAGGTAAGAGTATGTCCCCAAATATTTACATGGATGTTTAAACAAGTAAATATTTACACAATTGCTACTCCAAGTACATCCGGAGATGTTCGATATTCCAAGGGTGGGTCAAAACTCTTCCATCTTTATCTTCTAGCCAATATGTTCCAGGTTTAATCCTTTCAACAACCATATAAGGTCCTTCCCAAGTCGGGGCCAATTTGCCGAGCAGCTTCTCTTTAATGTGTAAGAAGACTTTCCTCAATACCTTGTCCCCCGGCTGGAAATCTCTTCTTTTAACTTTAGAAGCAAATCTACTTCTCATCAAACCATGATAGTGTGCAGCTCTAAGGTGAGCTTTAACTCATCTTTCTTCTACTAGATCGAGCTGATTTCTGATTGCCACTTCGTTAGCGCATTCAGAGAAGTTGTGAACACAAAATGATGGGAGAGTTGCTTCTATGGGAGCCATTGCATCCATCCCATAAACCAAGGCAAAGGGTGACTCCTGTGTTGCAGCCCCAGGTGTTGTCCGGTAGGCCCACAAGACCTCTTGTAAATAGCTAGGCCACTTCCCAGCAGCCCCTTCCAGATTCTTCTTTAAACCGGACAGTATAGTTCTGTTAGCCACTTCAACCTGACCATTTGCTTGTGGGTGGAAAGGTGAAGAGAAACAATGTTGTATACCCCTTGAGGCACAGAAACTCTCCATTTCCCTATTGTCGAACTGTGGCCCATTATCTTTCGTTATCTTTTGTGGAACACCAAATCTGCAACAAATGTTGGATAAAATGAATTTTATAACGGCTTTTGATGTTGTTCCTGCCAGAGGGGCTGCTTCAATCCACTTCGAAAAGTAATCGATTGCAACAATTATAGTTTTGCGCCATCCGGACGCCATAGGGAGAGGTCCCACTAAATCCAACCCCCATCGAGCAAAAGGTATAGGCTCAGAAATTGACTCTAAAGGAATAGCTGGGACATGAATTTCATTGCTGTATCTCTGGCATGGGTCACACCTTCTTACCAGCTCTTTAGCATCCTGCATGATAGATGGCCAATAGTAGCCAACCAGTAAAACTCTCCTTGTCAGAGCCCTGAATCCACAATGAGTTGATCCCTCGCCATCATGCAATTCAGAGAGGACTACTTGAGATTCATCATCCCCCAAACAGCGCAGAAGAGGTTTACTGTAGGACTTTTTATACAGAATGTCTCTCAGTATGATAAAACCACGAGCCTTGTGTTTCAGTTTCCTCGCCAGTGATTTATCCGGAGGCACGATGCCGTCGGAGAGGTATTGCAGGAGAGAAAATCTCCAATCCGGAGGTTGTTTCACCTGTACTTCAAGAATTTCTTCTTCTTTATCCATATTAAGTTGAATGGAGGGGCTCTCCAGCACATGGATCCATGGATATGACTCTGTGTACGCTATGGTTGCCAATGAATCTTCCAACTCATTTTCTGTCCGGGGTATATGTTCATAAATAATGCTTTTAAACTTGAGTGCTTCATTTTTAAGAAGAAGTAAATACTTCACTAGCTGCTCCTGTTTAGCCTCAGATTGACCTTGGGTATTGTGGATAAGAAGCTGGGAGTCACTCAATAGCTTGACCCTCTTAGCCCCACAAATAAAAGCTAACTTCAAACCAGCTATAGCTGCCTCATACTCGGACTCATTATTGGAAGCCCTGAAAGCAAAACATATAGCCTGGTACATTTTGTCACCATATGGAGAAGTCAAGCACACCCCTGCACCACATCCCATAGTGCAGGATCCACCATCCGTTCGGACGACCCATACCTTTTGGTCTTTTAACTCAGTAGTTTGCTCTGAATCTCTATCAGAGTGGAATTCAACTAAAAAATCAGCCACAACTTGGGCTTTGACTGCTGTTCGGGGAGCAAAATCTATATCGAAATCCCCCAACTCTACCGACCACTTAGTCATCCTACTTGAAATGTCTGCCTTTTGGAGAACATTCTTCAAAGGAAAAGATGTTCGGACGATAATAGGATGAGCCTGGAAATAAGGCCTCATCTTTCTTGCAGCTATCACCAGGGCCAATGCTAATTTTTCAAGTTTCAAATAACGCCTTTCTGCATCTATCAAGCTTTTGCTGATGTAGTACACTGGATGGGGGTAATTATCCACTTCTCTCACTAACACAGCACTGATGGCACAACTTGAAACTACCAAATATACGAAGAGTGTCTCTCTATCAACTGGTTTAAATAAGGTTTTGGGAGAGGACAGATGCTTCTTGATTTCATTGAAAGCCTCATCACACTATGAGGTCCAGTCGAATCCCTTTGCACCCTTCAAGGTTTGAAAAAACGGGGCGCATCTATCCGAAGACCTTGAGATAAATCTGTTTAAAGCAGCTAACCTCCCCGTTAATCGTTGTACTTCTTTAATATTCCGAGGAGGCTCCATTTAAAATAGAGCATTAAGCTGGTCCGGATCGGGGTGTATTCCTTGCTCACTTATAATATACCCTAGGAACTTCCCGGATTGTACTCCGAACACACATTTTTCTGGATTTAATTTCAAATTTACTTTTACCAGGTTGGTAAAAGTTTCTCGGAGGTCAGCCAAGTGCAATTGCTCATCCACACTTTTCACCATCATATCATCGATGTATACTTCTATATTCCTTCCAATCTGATCAGCAAAGGCTTTGTTCACCAATCTCTGATAAGTAGCCCCAGCATTTTTCAACCCAAATGGCATTACTTTGTAGCAATGAAGACCTCTGTCAGTGACAAACATGGTATGCTCTTGATCCTTCGGATCTACTTGGATCTGATTATATCCGGAGAAAGCATCCATAAAGGATAGCAGCTTATTCCCAGAGGTGGAGTCTACTAGCTGGTCGATCTGGGGAACTGGATACAAATATTTTGGGCAAGCCCTATTGAGATCTGTGAAGTCAATGCACATACGCCACTTGCCATTTTTCTTTTTCACCAGGACCGGATTATCAGTCCACAAAGGATACTGAGACTCCTTGATATGCCCCATCTTTGTGAGCCTATCAACCTCTTGTACAATAACATCAGCCTTTTCCTTGGAAAAACCCCTTCTCTTTTGAACCACTGGTGTTATGTCTTTCCGGACAGATAGGTGGTGTGATATCACATCTGCTGGAACCCCAGTAACATTAGCATTGCACCAAGCAAAAACATGCTGATGGCTTTTTAAAAACTTTAACATCTCATTTTTCAAATCAGGTGGCATTTTGGACCCTATCTTGACACTCTCCCCTTCTTCTAAACAATGTGTTTCTACCTCTTCGACTGGTATTAATACTCCAGGGGTCTCTCTTGGGTCATCAATTTCACCCTCACCCCCAGAAAGCCCCTCAAATTGCTATTGCTCGTTGATACGAACTGCCCCCAACGTCCGGGGAGCCAGGGCTGTAGCATAACATTCTCTTGCAACTTTCTGACTGCTTCGGACAACTCCCACCTGTCCCTGAACAGCATATTTCAAACATTGGTGGACTGTCGAAGCCACTGCATGCATCCTAGAGAGCCAAGACCTCCCTAAAATAGCATTATAGCAAGTAGGACAATCTACCACAATAAAACGTATCTTGACCATCTTCTTGAAAGGGCCCTTGCCCAACAAAACTTCTTCTTCGAACTCCCGGATCACATCTGCTGAGCTGCCAGTAAATCCCACAATTGATATGTCTAAACTTTGAATTACGACTGGATTTTTCATTCTCTTGTAAGTGGTTAAGAAAAGGATATTGGCTGAGCTTCCAGTATCCACCAAAATTTGTCTTATGTCATTGCCCCCAATGGATGCTACTATGACAACAGCATCTTCATGAGGGCCAGCTATATCTTTTAAATCATCTTCATCAAAGACAATGAAGGGGAATGGAACTTGCGATTGATAGGAAGTCATGCCTCCTTCTAGCTGGGTAGCTAAAGTACGAACGTGCCTCTTCCTCGAAGAAGCAGTAGAAGCTGTCATAGTATCCCCTCCAAAAATTGTAAGTGACTCAAAAAACTTAATGAGCCCGGAGATTGTCCTAGAATATTCCTCAATGGTACCCACTCTATTTCGAGTTGGATCAGGATCCAAATATTCAGATTCCACATCAAACCTTTCGATTATAACCATGGCTCCCTCCGGAGCAGCATTACTTGGGCCAGCCCGGTGAGTATTGTCAGGCATATTACCTCCTCTTCTTTTGACATAAGCCCCCAGCTTTCCCCTTTCAATCAAGTTCTGAACTTCTTGTTTCAAAGCTATACAATTATCGGTGGTATGGCCAGTATCATTGTGATACTGGCAGAAAGAGTTATTGCGATGTTCTCTAGGAGATTGCAGTGTGGCTGGTCTTCTATAGTGCACCTCTTCTTTTGTTTTATCATAAATGGTGGCCACACTTTCTTTCGATTCTGCAAAGAACTCAAGGCCCTCTCTTATTTCTGGATTGCTGACTCTGGGCAGGTGCAGCTGGCTGAGATTGAACTTTAGCCCTGCCATGCCCCTGTCTGGTCTCCTTCGCCTTGTTCCCGGACTGATTCTGAGTGGGGTTTGGTGCCACCGGGGTAGACCTCACCTGCATGTGCACCCTAGTTTTATTTGTTTCATCAACGTTAATCTGTTTTCCAACCTGATTTAGCAACCCTCCCCAAGTCATGGCCTTCTTTCTGGTCACCGAATCAGCCAAATTCCCAAGGTTCAAGCCCAGTCTTAAGGATGCTATTGCCACTTGCTCGAAGCAATCAGCCAACCCATTATTGGTGTTCACAAAACGACTTATGTATTCTTTTAATGATTCGTTCGGTTCTTGGGCACAATAGATTATTGTGTCCTCGTTACCCTTCAATTCTTTACTCCCAACAAACTGCCTTCGAAAAGCCACCCAAAAAGTATCGAAATTATTGATACAGCCTTGTGGTAGGCTGTTATACCATTTTAGAGCACTCCCCGTAAACGATTGGGAGAATGCTCTACGAAGTAGCTTGTCATCATCATCAAAGTTCATCATAAAGTTTTTAAATTGCTCCAAATGGTTGTCCGGATCAGTACTGTCATCGTACTTTTTTCATTTTGGTGCTATCAAACCTCTTAGGGAGGTTTCCGGACAGAATTTTGGAAGACAATGGAGATTGCCTCCAATTTCGGCCACGACTGAACACAGTATCTTCATTGGGAGTCGCAAAGATACCTGGTTCGTCGTGGAAGGCAAAAGGATCCATCAGCATCTTATCTACATGCATCCGCTATGAGATGACCCTTTGCCAATATTCTTCTTCAACTTTCCATGTCTATCTCTTTTCCTTGAATATTTTTTGATCAGCTTTTGCTTCTTTTTAGTTCGGCCCTCGTCGCTGCTAGAGGACAAGGACTCTTCAACTCCATCTTCATCCGAGGAGCTATCAGAAGATTCTGAGCCTGAGTCAGAACTCTCCATTGGCCTAGACCGGTGAGATTTTTTGGAGCTGGCATGAGTCTTTTTGGTGCTCACATGAGTCTTTGAAGGCTCATTCTCTCCAGGGTTATCGGTATGATGAGAAACTGATGCTTTCGATTTTTCTTTCATGCCCATCTTAGCCTTTTCTGCCCTCAGAGCTTCTATCTCGCCTTTTAGCCTATCGCGCTCCTCGATAGTGTATTCATCTTTTTCACCCACCACTTCGAGCAAAGCTGGTGGCACTTCTGGGGCGTCCGAATTCATTCGGACAGACTTTTCTGGTTGGTTTGAATGCTTGATTCAGGTACCTTCGTGCTCCCACTGTGGTTGCCAATTTGGTGTGGTTAATTTTGGTCTGAGGGTAATTTTGTAATTTGTTTAGAGTTTGTGAAGGTTGGTGTGTGTTTAATGTTTTGAGTAGAGAGTAGAGGGAGAATTAAGCAGCATGGTTGTGGTTAATTTTCATTACCCACATTTAATGCAGGTGGTTGGGTATTTATACCCTTACATTTGGGCTTTATGGGTTTTCGGGTCATGTTTAATGGACCTGGGTCATGTTCAAAGACCCATGAGCTCTTAGTATGAGAGCAAGAAGTTTAGTCAAGAAGTGTTTAGGTTTTTAAGTACTTTAGTCATAGTTCGAACAGTTCAATGAGCTAAGTTGTTCGAACTGCCCTGTCCGGTCCAGTGATCTCAGTCCGAACTGTCCTCGTCTGGAGTGGTAGCAATATTCGGACTCATCAAATTTCAGATGCTAATTGTTTAATGTATTTAATTACATCTTAAATTTGTAGATCAACTTGAAAGTTGAAAAACCCTTTTGAGCGGGTTCGATATTTTGTTGATCAACTTAAAAGTTGAAAAACCCCTTTGATGGGTTTGACATTTTGTGGATCAACTTAAAAGTTGAAAGCCCCTTTGATGGGTTTGACATTTTGTGGATCAACTTAAAAGCTGAAAAACCCCTTTGATGGGTTTGACATTTTGTGGATCAACTTAAAAGCTGAAAAATCCCTTTGATGGGTTTGACATTTTGTGGATCAACTTAAAAGTTGAAAAAACCCTTTTAGTGGGTTCAAAATTTTGCACGCTTGTTTTTAGGCTCAAAATTTTTACTAAAATGGGTTGGTTTACGTAGGTACCTCATTAAAACATCCCTGCGCCACCAAGGTAGCAAAGAGTGTGCCCTCGACAAAAGCTTTCTTTACAAAAGGAAACTAGAAAGACAAAAAATTACAAATCATTCTAAATATAATCTGAGATGCTCGATGTTCCACGGAAGACGCAAGGGTCGACCAAATTTGTCTTTCAAACGATAAGTCCTCGACTTTACTTTTTCCATTACTTTGTACGGTCCTTCCCAGTTTGGTGCCAATTTCCCAAGGTGCTTATCTTTGGTATGGAGGAAAACGTTTCGCAAAAAATTTTCCCCAACCTTGAAATCTCTTCTTCGAACCTTCGATGCATACCTACTCCTCATCAGGGTCTGGTAATGTAAAGAATTGAGATGAGCCTTTGCTCGCTTCTCTTCTATCAAATCCAAAGCCAAAGCCCGATTTTCATTGTTGATGTTCTCCTCGTAATGATCGACCTTGAAAGACGGAAACATTGTTTCTGCTGGGATTACCGCATCCATTCCGTACACCAAAGCATTTCTTTCCAATATCATTTTCAGCCCACTGATGATGGTTCTGTTAGTAACTTTGACCTGCCCATTTGCCCGAGGATGAAAATGAGCTGAAAAGCACTGCTGTATATTGTGGTTAGCACAGAATTCCCTCATTTCGTTGCTGTCACTGAGGACCATTATCCATGGTTATCTTCTGAGGAACCCCATACCGGCAGCTTATGTTCGACCATAAAAATTTAACCACATCCTTAGCTCTGGTGCCAGACAACGGTTCTGCTTCAACCCATTTCGAAAAATAATCCACTGCCGCGACAATAGTCTGCATTCCTCCAGTTGCTAGTGGAAGTGGCCCTACCAGGTATATTCCCTACCTGTCGAACAGTACCCTCAAAAATAGATTTTAGGGGGACTACTTGAGTATGGATCGAGTTGGCGAACCTCTGGCACGTATCACACCTTTTGACTAGCTCTTTAGCATCAGCAGATAATGTAGGCCAATAAAATCCTGACAAGACGACTCTCCTAATCAGTGCCTTGAAACCACAGTGTGTCGACCCTTTGTCATCGTTAAGTTTGGACAAAACCATCTGCGACTCTTCACGCCCCAAACACCTTAACAAAGGTCTACTCGCAGATTTTTTGTAAAGAATATTTCCCAAAAAGATAAATCCCCGCGCCTTGCTCCGAACACTTTTTGCCAGATTCTTATCGCTGGGCAACACTTCCTCAGTAAAAAACTTCGTAATGTTGCTCCTCCAATGAGTGTCTGAAACCGTTGAAATTTGACAAGCCACGTCTAGTCGACTCTCCAAGTCTCTTCTCTTTAAAATAGACGGATATTCTTGCATCAGAATTCAAGGGTATTCTCCTGAATATGTCGTTGTTGCCAGCGAGTCAGCGACCATGTTATCTTCCTTTCGGACATGTTCATAAGTCACCTTTTTAAATAATGAAGCCAAGATTCTTAAAGCCACTAAATATTGCACCAGCTGCTCTTTCCTTGCCTCAGATTGTCCAGTTGCATGATTTACCAGTAGTTGTGAGTCACTGATCAGCTGAACATTGTTTTGCCCTACAAATCTGCGCCAGCCTTAGTCCTGCCAATGCTGCTTCATACTCGGCCTCGTTTTTTGAAGCTTTGAAACCGAAACCGATCACTTAATGCATTGCAACCCCCGTTGGTGTAGAAATTTGAACGCCACCCCCGCATCCGATGATACTTGAGCCGCCATCTGTCCTGACTATCCATTCACCCGTGTTAATCTCTGGTTCGACTGATGCTTCCTCAGGTCTGCTAGAATGAAATTCCACTAAAAAGTCTGCCAACGCTTGCCCCTTGATAGCAGTTCTCGGTTCAAAATCGATATCAAAGTCCCCCAGTTCTACCAACCATTTCGTCATACGGCCGGAAACATCAGGCCGCTGTAAAACACTTTTAAGGGGGAAACCAGTTCGAACCGTGATAGAATGGCCTTGGAAGTACGGTCGCATTTTTATAGCGGTTGTTACCAAATCCAACGCTAATTTCTCAAGCTTTAAGTATCGTTTTTCTGCGTCCAGCAAACTTTTACTCACATAATAGACAGGTTTAGGGATCCTATCCTCTTCGCGAACTAGCACTGCACTCACCACATGCTCCGAAACCGCTATATAAAGGAACAACCTTTCCCTGGGTAGCGGTTTTGTCAGCAACGTTGAAGATGACAAATAATTCTTGATGTTGAGAAACGCTTCAGTACATTCAGGAGTCCAGCTAAAATTCTTAGTATTCCTCAGAACTTGAAAAAATGGTGCGCATTTATCCGAAGATCGCGAGATAAATCTGTTCAGTGCTGCTAATCGCCGGATCAAAATCTGTACCTCTTTTACGTTCATCGGAGGTGCCATATTGTTCAGAGCATTTAGTTGGGTCGGATCCGCTTCTATCCATTTTTCACTGATCATGAAACCTAAGAACTTTCCGGATCGAACTCCAAAAGAGCATTTTTCTGGATTCAACTTAAGGTTCACTTTTCCAAGGTTCCTGAATGTTTCTTCTAGATCTACAAAATGACTTTCATCAGTTATGCTGTCCACTGCGGATATCGGGACTCCCGTATGTGTCCTACCCTTGTTAGTCTTTCGACCTCTGAAATGATTGCCTCTGCTTTTTCTTGAGAAAACGCTCGGCGCTTCTGTGTTATGGGTCTAATACTTGGGTTTATAGATAATTGGTGATAGATGACGCTCTCAGGAATACCTGTTACATCTTCCGAACACCAAGCGAATAAATGTAACTTTTGTTTAAGAAAATCGATCAACTTTTTTCGCAACCAAAGGGACAAGTTTACCCCAATCTTCAGGACCTTACCTTTGAAAAATTCATAACTCTCATAACTTTCATCCGTGACCAAAACCATGGGGTCTCCCTAGGATCGTCTGCAATCTCTGATCCCCGGGCCGACCCCGCTAACTGCTAATCCCTCACGTCAACCATTTCCCTATCTAATTTCACTGCGAAAGCTGCTCGGCAACATTCTCTCACGGTCTTTTGGCTGCTTATAAAAACCCCGGCGTTGTTTCCGATCACATACTTCAGACATTGGTGAACTGTAGAAGTTACGGCATGCATTATTGACAACCAAGAGCAGAAAAAAATTGCATTATGCGACGTGGGTGCATCAATGACAATAAACAAAACTGTTACTTTTTTTAAGGGTCCTCTTCCGATCCGAACCACTTCTTCAAACTCGCCTACTACTTCTGCTGATGCTCCTGTAAAGCCGATAATGGTGTGATCTGATTTTACAATCACTAGCTTACTTCTGAACTTCAAAAAAGTCGATAAAAAAATAATATTTGCTGAACTACCAGTATCCACCAAAATTCTTCGCACCTCCTCCCCTGCGATAGCCGTGACAATCACGATTGCATCCTCATGAGGACCAGCAATGTTTCTCATGTCATCGTTATCAAAGAATAGAATATGAGATGGATATTGGTACAAATAAGGCGAAGTTCTTGCCTCTAACGGAGTAGCCAGATTTACTATATGCCTCTTTCGTGAAGAATTGGTAGTACCTGCCATTGAATCGCCCCCGAAAATAGTTAGAGACTCAAAAAACTTGCATAAATCTCTCATATTTATTTGTGCTGGGGGTACCACTTCCTCAATCATTCCAATTAAATTCCTGTTCTTATCCGGGTCTAAATATTCAGTCGATACATCGAATAAATCGGTGACCTCAGATATTACCAAAGAAATCTCTTGCTTAGGCACAGCCATAATCTGCTTAGCTGGTACATTCTGCTGAGCTTGTTTCTTTACATACTCTAGCAATTTACCGGTAGCCTGCTTCTTTGTCACAGCTTGCTTCATCGGCCCTGGTAACAAGCCTAATCTATAGCCAGTTAATGCCACACTTTCGTCACAATAATCGAGATCTGTCTTCGCGTCGATAAAACGTCGAGTATAATCCCTCAAACTCTCTCCAACTTATTGTCGGCAATTAACTATGGTATCCCTGTTTGCTCGAAAATTCTTGCTTCCGACAAACTGTTGTCTGAACATCATCCAAAACATATCGAAATTTTTAATACATCCTTGTGGTAATCGATTATACCACTTTGATGCTCGGTCTTTAAACGTCATTGAAAACGCTCGACAAACCAACTAGTCGTCATTGTCAAAACTTAGCATAATTTTTTTGAAAGCCTCCAGGTGATTATCTGGATCTTTCTTTCCATCATACTTTTCAAGCTTGGAGATGTCAAAACGCTTCGGGAGATTCCCTGACAAAATTTCATCTGACAAAGGGGATGACCTCCAGTTATGCCCGATGTTGAAGGTTCCACCTACTAAACCTTCTGCATGACTTGTGAATAATCCCCCATCAATTGGGTTAGCAAACTGACTTCCCACCATGTAGCCGTAAGACTGGCTCCCTGATGGAAATTGGAACAGATGGCAATTCAGTTGTTTTCTGTTAAAAGTAACTGTACCATTTTTTCAGCAGACGTGGGAGTCACTTTGTCCATGTTACCTCCCTGAGGTTTGACTATCTTAGTTCGCATTGAATTTCGCCTTCTGAGCTCTCGCTCCTTGATCATCCTTTTGTCCTTCCTGAAGCGTCGGAAATCTCTGATCAATGAAGAAGATTCGCCTATATTCTCCCCATCGTACCTTCGCATCCGGTTCCTCCCTTTGTAAAACTCCACTTCCTCCTGATCAGCAGTGCGTCGAGCCTCTTTCATTTCTTCATCTGACCGTTCGCTTCGACCACCCAGCCTACCCTTTTTCTCAGCCAAAGCCAACTCCTTCTCGGCATTTAGCTTAGCAATGTCATCTAATAACTGTTGTCTAGTCATGATTAAGGTCGACTGTTTGCTTCGGCCCATAGGGGACAGAATCTTTCCTTATATAGTGACAGCTGTGGGGCCCATAGTCACATGCCAAACTTATTCTAATTGCATGTGACCCCTATATTTATATGTGTGTCACTTACTTCTTCCTTTACAATTAAGTCCCTGTACATTATTGTTTTACAATTTAGGCCCTCTATTACACTTGGTATTTTATGCCCTTATCAGTCGCTTAACGAGTCACTTCTGAATCAACTTCTTCCTCAGACATTTTGTTTATTAGTTGAGGATGATTTGAGGATGAGACTGGGTTTTCCTCTTGGGTGTTCGAGGGAGTTTGTTGAGACTCTATGATGGTCTCAGCAATCTCCCTTAGGGGAAGAGATGATGGTGTAGGTTTATCAATGATGTTTTGTGAATGAGTGTGAGCTTCAACGTCTCTTATAGTTATAAATGTTTTCTTTTTAACATAAAAACTATGAGAAATATGAGCTTTTGGTAAAATCCGATGAGTTATTTTTTGTGAAGTTCGAGGAGGATTAGTATTGATAGGTGATGTAACTTTTTATTGACTTCTTTGAGTAGATGAGCTTTGTGTTATTTTACGATTCTTTTGAGGAGGAACAGACGTGAAGCTAGAAAGCACTGGAGAAGAATTTTGATGCGTTGATTATGAAGAATATTTTGGTAAAAGTTGTTGATATTCTGGGGTGGATGAACTTGAAAACACTTGGGAACTTTGATTAGGGCTGAAATCACTATAAAATGTGGTTTGAGTAGAGACTGAGGAGAGTTGTCTATTACACTTTTCGTCTTGTATTCAACAGTCCTTGCACTAGTACACAGGTAGTTGTAAGCCCCCAAAACTGCTTTTAGTACCAGGATAAAATAAGATGAAGAAGAATCTTCAATTAGTTCATAGAGTTTGAAGGTTGGTTGGGAAATATGAGTTTTCTGGCGAAAGTAGCCAAGAAATTGAGTTATCATGTAAAAAGTAGTTAAGGATTCTCTCAAAGGAAAGTTGCTTTCTCTCACTAGAAGTTATATGTGAAACACAAATAGCAGGTGGATGAAATATTTATAAAGGAAAGAAAGAAAGAGAATGGTCAGAGAAGTGAAAGATGTGGTGATGTGATGGCGTGGCGGAAGATTGGAAGAAGAAAATAGTAGATATTACCCTAACCCTAGTTTAGAGAATAAAGGAGACTCAGAGAAATAATCTCAAAATTCTATTAATCAAAGTCTGACGGTAAAATAAGGCATTGGATGCTTTATATAGCACTACCCAAAACCCTAATTCCAAATAAGGGAACTTACATAAGTGTTTTAAAAAAATAAAAAAATAAAATTAACGCTAAAATATTAAAGCTGGTTTTCGAAGGCTTTACATGTCGAATTTGGGTATCGAACTTGGTGACAAAGTCACATTTTTGAAAACTGACGCTCTCGTCGAACTTCGATTTGAGTATCTGTTTGACCCATTTCTGATACCTCGATGAGAAACGAGTCTGTCTGTAATCTTCGCTACATCATCCTTCCCCGGTTGGGAAGAATTCGACCTCGACTTCGAAACGTTGAAACATTGAAAAAATTGCAAAAGCATTGGCATGTTCATCGCCGGTTGCAACTGGTACTAGCTTAAGTGTGTGATAGGTGAGAATCGGAATGCGACAGCTCTTGTCAAGAAGTGGTTTCCCAGCTTTGTCCTTCTTTACCATGTCATCGGCATTACTGTGATCAACAGTAACAAGATATATTCCACCCACTTGTTTTATGTCTACTTTATCAACCCATTTACTAAGAACAACAGCACTCTTACGCGTGTAATTTTTTTTGTCTTTCCAGTTCCAGACTGTGCTTGTTGTATCACATCAAGACCCTTGCAGAAAGAAACAATTCCTCTTTGTTGAATAATAGATGACTTTTCAAGTTCTTCAGAGTATATTTCTACCACCAGATTCAAAACACTGCAATCTTTAACTTTTAATTTGTTATTTATTCTTTTATGTCCCCAACCATCACCCAAAGCTCCTCCGGGTTCTATTACAAAACCTAATCTTTTATCCATCAAACTCTATTCTTTTCTTCTATCAATCTATTCATAATATCAAACACAAAATATTATCTTCCATTTTTCCAACACAACAACATGTATCCACAGAAAACCAAATCAAAGGTTTGATTTTAGGATATCGTAAAATACTTGGAAGATGCATCTCCATAATAAAAGCTGCTACTTTGCAGTCTTTCTTCAATAGAACTTCTGAAGCGATTTAGTTTGATATACCGAAGCCTGAGACAATATCTCGATCTACAAGTTTCTCCTCAACATTAATTAGACCTGCATCATCCCAGTCATCATGAGACAGTTGATTAGAAGAAAAATGAAAAGCTAAATCCATAGGACCCCATGGGTTATAACCATAGATTACCATGAAGGGACTATACCCAATACTGCATTTGTGGTGTCTGTTGTAAGAGAACTTAACGTGATAAAGGCGAGAATCTCATGCTTTCAAGTTTGTAGATACCTTTATGCGTAAATGTTGCCTAACGTTCAATTAGTTACCTCAGTTTGGCCGTATATCTGCGAGTGATACGCGTTGCTAAAACTCAGCTTCGTGTTTGTGAGGTGCTACAAACCCCTCCAAAAATTCCCGTCAAACCGCGTATCGCGATCAGAACGATATTCAAGGGTAGACCATGTAAGCGGTAGACCTCACGAAAGTATAAATTAGCAACATTCACAGCATCTGTGGTTTTCTTACAGACAATAAAGTGGGCCATCTTAGAAAACCTGTCAACCACTATAAAAATAGAATCATTACCTATTTGTGTTCTTGACAGCCCATAGACAAAATATATGCTGACGTTTCGCCATGGTCCTTCCGGTATTGGGAGTGGTAAGTATAGACCTGCGTCGGAGGATGTACCTTTTGCCACCTGGAAAACCCGACAACTAGCTACAAAACTGGTAACATCTCGTCTCTGCGTTGGAGGATGTACCTTTTTCCACCTAGCAAACCCGACAACCAGCTACAGAACGGATAACATATCGCCTCAAATGCGGCCAGAAGAAATTACTTCATACAAAGTGAAGGGTCTGATCCCTACCCCCATGTCCCTTGTTGTGTCTCTCCTGTATAATCAGTAACCTCAAACTGCCCTAAGGAACACAGAGTAAATTACCTTTGAAGAGGTAACCGTTGCTGACTGCAAAATCGTTTCTCAAACCTGTGTTGACGTCCTCTAGAATGAGACGAAAATATGGATTGATAGCCAGTAGATCCTTTATCATCTTGAATCCCACAACTTCTCCTTTCATACGAATCATCATGTTGCGTCGGCTCAGAGCATCAGTTACGCGGTTAACTGCCCCCGAAGTATGTTTAATGAAAAAGGTAAATTGTTGAGTAAATATTATCCAACGTGCATAACGGGAAGAGAGTTTCTCTTGACTCTGCAGATGCTTCAAATCATCATGATCGGTGTACAGGACAAAGTCATTGTAGGTCAAGTAGGAACTCTAGTGCTTCAAAGCTCGTACAACTGCAAAAAAATCCTTATCATAGGTGTTGTAGTTGAGTTCAGATCCACTTAAATTCTCGCTGAAGTATGCTACAGGTAGGCCTCGTTGGCTGAGTACAACTCCAATGCCCCATCTGGACGCATCACAATGCAGTTCAAACCCTGTAAAGAAGTGAGGTAAACCCAGAATCGATACAATGGTCAGTCTTACCTTTATTTCCTCAAACGCCTTAGCTGCTTCAGGATTCCAGCAGAATGTCTTGCTCGTCATACACTCAGTAATAAGAGCCATGATAATGCTGAAGTTGTGTATGAACCATCTGTAAAAGGAGACCAATCCGTGAAAATAGCGGACTTTAGTGATGGAAGTAGGAATAGGCCAGTCTCGCATGACTGCCACTTTCGACTGATTCATTGACAGCCCATCCTTTAATACGGCATACCCTAGGAAGATGACCGAATCTGTCATAAAACAACACTTATCGAGTCCCCCATAAAACTCCTCTCACATCAAAACAACCAACACTTCGCGTAAGTGCTGGAGATGCAACTCTTCTGTGGTACTCTATATAAGAATATCATCAAAGTACACAACAAGAAATTTTCCGATGAACTGGCGAAATACCTGGCTCATAACCCGCATGAACGTGCTAGGAGCGTTAGATAGACCGAGTGGCAATACCATCCATTCAAACAGAACTTCTCGGGTCTTGAAAGTTGTTTTCCACTCATCCCTCAAACGAATACGAATCTGGTGATATCCGCTCTTCAAATTCAGTTTCGTAAACACAGTAGCACCATTCAACTGATCCAGTAAATCATCAAGGCGAGGAATAAGAAACCGATACCTGACTGTAATTTTGCTAATAGCCCGGTTATCCACACACATTCTCATTGAGCCATCATTCTTTGGTGTTAACAGTGCAGGAACCGTACAAGGACTAAGACTCTCACGGATGTGGCCTTTCGTCAACAGTTCTTTCATTTTTCTGCAGAGCTCTTCATTCTCTTTTGAGCTCATCCGATAATGCGGTTGGTTTGGTAGGCTAGCACCCAGTACTAGGTCAATCTGGTGTTGGATATCTCTCAATGGAGGAAGACCTGTAGGTAGATTATTTGGAAAGACAATAGAAAACTCTGCTAACAGCGGTCAAACTCGCTCAAGTATACCAGCAAATGGATCAGTACTAAATACTTTAACCACAAAAAGATACACAATCCATGTATCATGAGCATGTTCAATAAACTCCTTTCGAGCTAGAAAGTTCTTACCTAACTCTTTTGATACTGCAAGGGCAGATTTTGGGGATACCTCTCTAGTTGGTGTTAATATGACCCTGACATTATTCCATATCAAACTGTAGCGGTTTCTCCTACCATCATATGTGACACTTCTATCATATTGTCAGGGTCGGCCTAGCAACAAGTGACATCCATCCATCCCAATGACATCGCACCATACTTTATCCCTATAGTTACCAACAAAGATAACAGACATCTTCTAGAGATATTTACCTCACTACCTTTCTTTAACCAGGCAAGCTTGTAGGGGTTTGGGTGGTCTTCTATATTCAAGGCCAGCTTCTGCACAACTTCTTCAGAGATAACATTTTTGCAGCTCCCTGAATCAATAACCAAATTGCATACATTTCCCTCGATAGTACAAGTCGACTAGAAAATATTGTTCCGTAGCCAATTATCCCCTTCACTTCTGGATTTCGGCGTCAGACAAACAAATTTCTGACCAATATCTCCTCTTGTAGCATGGTCCTCTTGAACCTCATCAACAGCATCCACTGGTTCCTTATCAAATTATGGCTCACCTCCAGGTAAAAATCAGCAGTGTCAGCGAACAGACCCCTCAATTATTGCGGTTATTGTCGTGATTTTGGACACTTTAAAGCAACGTGCCCTAGTTCATGACAATTGATAAAGGGGTATTCCCCCAAATAAGTACGAGCACGAGCAAGAGCACCGCAAATTCGGATTATGATAAGCAAAAAAGAAAAGAACGAGTTCAACGGCGTTGACGAGCTCAACAACGTTGAAGATCTCAAAGGCAGATCAAGACCAAAGATAGATACATCGTTGATGAGCTCAAAAGCATATTGAGCTCATCAGAAGACTGAGCTCAGAGATAAGAGCAATGTTGCTGAGCTCAAGAGCAGGTTGAGATCGAAGACATCAGGGAAAAAATTGATCGACTGGATGGAGAACGCGATAAATAGATGATCAAAGATTGAGTGAAGACCTAAAGGGAATAGGTTGAGCGTGTGATCAGTGAGCTCGAGCTCTGCAGAACAATACAAACCTGA
This sequence comes from Limnanthes douglasii subsp. nivea, assembly GCA_036936605.1. Lineage (NCBI taxonomy): Eukaryota > Viridiplantae > Streptophyta > Magnoliopsida > Brassicales > Limnanthaceae > Limnanthes > Limnanthes douglasii. The sequence continues at coordinate 352,732,396 of JAUPFV010000002.1, read as the reverse complement.
TCACATTTAATGAGTAGTTTAGCTCGGTTTAAAGTACAGCTTAAACTTATCGTTTTCTTACTCGCTATGTAAACGCACGTTTTAACCCTCAAGTCAAACCGTTAAGTTATTTGTTCCACAATTATAGGGATAGTGGCGTTAGTGGGATAGTGGCGCTTAAAGCGCAGACATATTTAACTACCCACAATTTTTTGTATTATAAATAGGGAAGACCTATCTGCGAATAAAGTGATCTCTTTCTTGACTAAAATATTAAGTTCTTTACTGTGGTAGAACTTGTTATTCCCGTAATAACAATGGTAGTACCAGACCCGTGAGGAAGTAACTGTGCGACTAAGGACCTGCGAGTTAGCACATGTACGCATAGGAGCTGCAGTTGGTACTCCTAGGGTAGGGCTTGGAACCGTCCTTTTTAGGAAAGCCAATGGAGTTGTTGTGGCAGTATCTCCTCCATAAGGCCTTCCTGAAAGGGCTTTCTCCAGATGCAGTGCGCGCTGATGTGCTTCAGACACATTCACAGGGTCGAACATGTTCAGCTGGTCCTGAAACTACTGTCTCATCCCTCCTATATAGCGAGATACTAACTGATCTGTTGAATCAGCAATATCGACACAGATTTGTAGCTTGAAAAAATCATTAGTGTATTCGTCAACAGTCTTTGACCCTTGTTTAAGGTTCTGGAACTGTTGATACAGGATACGTACATAGCTGTAAGGCAAAAATGCAGCCCTCAAGTGCTTCAAATATTTAGCCCCAGTTGTTATTTTTAGCTTACCTTGCTTGATCTGGTCTGCTTGAGTTGTTGCCACCAAGATGCAGCGTGGCCTCAGAACTAAGTTGCAGCCAATTGTACCCGTTTTGTATCCGGAACCTCCTTAAAATCAAGGAATTATTCAACTGAGCGATCCAATCTAAAAACTCCTCCGGTTCGAGACCCTCTTAAAGCTATGGGATCTCCAGTTTGAATCCAGATTCCCACTGGTTGTTGGCGTTCAGATCAGAATCTCTAACTGGTGGCTGCTCAAAGACTTGTTCACGACAATCTTATGGGTAATATTGACCCCTACCTTGTTCTTGCCGAGGAGCAAACAGATTTTGCCCGCGGCCGGTCTTTCTCTCGGATCCCGAAGGCTGGTTGCTCAAGCCTGGAGCTCGAAATTCGTTGATTTGGTTCTTCAACGGCCTGTGTAGTGCTTCATGTACGTTTCTCATCTGATTTCCTAACGAGTGCATCTGTTCACCAACCTGGGATCGGAATTGACCGAATTCATTACGGTCGACCGATTTGGCGATCAGAAGAGCTGACTTCCCCTACAAGGATCGCTTTGGCGGTATACCTTTGTTACCCACGTTGTAGGAACTCTGAATCTGATACCAACGTATGGCATGGCGGAAGATTAGAAGAAGAAAAAAGTAGATATTACCCTAACCCTAGGTTAGAGAATAAAGGAGACTCGGAGAAATAATCTCAAAATTATATTAATCAAAGTCTGATGGCAAAATAAGGTATAAGATGCTTTATATAGCATTACCCAAAACCCTAATTCCAAATAAGGGAAATTACATAAATGTTTTAAAATAAAATAAAAAAATAAAATCAATGCTAAAATATTTAAACTGGTTTTCGAAGGCTTTACAAGTCGAATTTAGGTATCGAACTTTGTGTCATAGTGACACTTTTGAAATCTGACGCTCTCGTCAAAATCTTCGATTTGAGTACCTATTTGACCCAATTCTGATACATGGGCGAGAAACTAGTCTGTCCGCAATCTTCACTACATCATGATGGTTATTGGGCATAAAAAAGATATATTAAGCGGTTGTTTGTAAAGAAGTAAGGTGACACATGTTAGATGTCTGATCTAATGTCAGGCCTAGTGGGTCATCGCACGCGTTCTAGACCATTCCAAATGTTTCTAACCATTATGAGAAAGCCACCTCATGATACCATATGAGAATATTCGAAGCAAGCAAAAGGTCAAACTGGTTTTGAGGTAAACATATAAGCGAGTTCATTCGAGGATGATAAGAACATTTATTGACATTTTTGAGTCATATGATAAATGTTCGAGGCAGAATTTGGGTATATATTCATTAGAAGACAACATATATTGTCAAAAGTCATTTTGACCAAGAGAAGAGAAGTCTTAACTCGAAGCAGATTGGGTTTTGGCAAATAACAGTTTTTACTTGCCAAGATATCCGATGATTACTAGTTCTTATTCATTTTCTTTCATAAGAACTAGAGGGGCTATTGATAAGGATATAAAATATTGAGGGCCTAAATATAATAAAACTAATGTCATATATGATAACTTATATACATGTTGGATGATTATTAGACTATTTGTAAACAAGGGGGCTGAAATTCAATTAATTCATTTATGTAATCGAATCAGTTATACAAGTCTTTGCGCCTATAAATAAAGTCAGATGATAGTGAATAAAGGGTTATGCTTTCTTATTATACAAAGCTTATTTTCTCTATTTTAGTTTCTCTTTCTACAAACTTAATAATTTCTTTCCCCTCTCTCTCTCTCTCAAAAAACCAGATTTATAATTAACAATAACAATATTTAATGACAAAAAAGTTTTAATATTAACATTAGCATGCGGTATATAGAGATATATTCTACAATTAATAGAGTAATACTCATGACATACAATAAGACCCAAAGGATCACCAGAACCGACGGGAGTAAGAGATCTTGGACGGACTAAAGGATGAAGTATATAATGAGTCATCAACAATTTTATTTTTCTTTTTATTCATAGATTTTCAAGTTTTGGACGGACTAAAGGTTGAATTATCTTGAAGATTTTTGGAAGATTTATGTATGGGTAGTTTGGTACTTTTTTCCTTAGGTTATTTTTTTTCTTCTTTTTTTATTGCTAGACCTTGTTGTTTGAATATATTAATATTTAACCCTCATTCAAATTCATAACTAAAATGGGTTGTTATAGCGTCAATGAAATCGTCTTTCTATAATATGAGATTTGGTAGTGACATCCATTATATTATATTTATCGGAAAGAAATAAATATTTACTCGCGATAACAAAGAGCGAAGCAAATTAATATGAGTCAAAAGATTGTGAAACTTGTCCTCCTCAAACTGGTTGAGCAACAATTGAAAGTTTGTTGAGGTGGATGCGTATGGGCGTTACACCTTTTCTAATATTTATAAATTGGATTAGCTTATGTAAAATTTAAAGAAAATTAAGATGAGTACATGTTGTGAAAATGTTAGAATAAAAATAAATAGCATATTAAAAATAAGACACAGTTATTGTTATCTAGTGTCTTTTAGATTCACCAATTAGGTTAGATGATTCAGACTCCAAATTGCAGGTAACATAGATTTCATTTTTCAGACCATGATCTAACAATGGTAGTAAAATAATACAAGTGACACCCAATTTTTTTTATTTGAATATGCATTCACGCATAATGTTAGAAAATTCAAATGCTTTTTTCAGCAATATAAACGATACAATAATGCTAGTAAAAAGTCTAGTATCTTAGGATGAAATGGGAACCTAACACTTTACACTAATGTTCTATAAAAAAACATACTTCATCACCTAATATATAATGAGGGAAATCATGTTTTGATGGGATGAAAATTTTAACGTTTCCGAATATACATTTTTAAATAAAATATTTTTTTTTCTTCTTGATTTTCAGGATAGATAAAATTCTGTCTTGAAAACCCTCGGTAAAAAACCCAACTTCATTATCTTTGGGTTGGTTGGAAGAAGAAGTGATATTGACTACGATAGTTTTTTCTAATTCTTGATAACCTCATTTGTTATCGGAGTATAAGGATAAAAAGGGTTTGTTGGTAGTGATAAAGTTTTTTTTATCAATCCTTTATATGTTAAATTTGGTAGGATAAAAAAATGTTTGATTTATTTCTAACGAATCGATATCTTCTTCACTAACATGTAAATAATATGATGAATATTTTAATCTATTAGTGCCCGATGAACTACTCTACATGATGAACTAGTATCATCTTCAATTTGACCATTTTGTTGGTCATTTTGAGAATCTAATGGATCTTAGTCACAATTTGATCCATTAGTCATCGACATGTTAGATGATGAATGTATAATGAAATATAAATTATTTATGATGATATGAAAATTTGTTGGTTAAATATAATTATATGAATAATTTTAATTATTATAATCGAGTCAATTGAACTAAGAAGTAAGTGTCTCACATAAAGAAATCGATAAATAAAATATTGGAGGATCAAGGTAGAAAATACTGGTTCTGAAAAGCAAGTTTATAGAGAAGAACTAGAGAGAAGTTGTGGAAAATTAAAACTTTGTAAAATTGGTTCTAAGTATCCATAAAATAAATGAATAAATATTAGTTTTTGAAATAAACTAAGATGAGTGATTCACATTAAATGATTAAATGGTAGATATGTCAGAAACAAACATCATAAGTTTATTGGTTAAAAATAAATATTAATTATGTCATCAATTCATTTGTTTTAAGATAAATTATAATTTATGAAGTAATTATTAGAAAATGCAACCAACCATAAAATTGTTATTAAAGTGATAATAATTATGTCTTTCTTATTTTTTAATTAGTCTTTAAAACGTATGAGTATATTTTAAGACTATGAAAAGTCATGATAAGGTTGTATGCTACTAGCATATCATTATATTATTAAAGAAATGTAAGATTATTTTTACCAAGGTAACGGTGTTGGCATGATCTATCATTAAGAAGTCTGAATAAATAAAGACCAATGAAGCATATAAGAAGATATCATCGGAAAACATTTAACTAAAAGCATCGATAAAATAGTGAAGTAATAATAGAGGAAGCATCAACGAAATACATGTTAATGGGCAACCGACATTGCAAGTAAAGTCCAAATGATTTTTTTTACAGATATAGAAAATTTTAGATAAATGTAATGTATTACTAACATGTCCATGATGTATAGAAAAAATTATTAATTTATACAAATTACAAAATATACATATATATAAAAGAAACTTAAGTATCTATTTTTATACATATTATATGTACTCTTAAACAAAAGGGCACGACTTAATCTAGGTCATATTTTGTTGGATCTTTCACATTACTCTATTCTTTTTAATTTAAACTTAAAAAATGATAATACCATAGCTATCCTAACTAATTACAAAACTATCACTCAACCCAAAATACAAAATCTCTCTAAAATCCTTTCACAATTTAACCTAATTTATACTAAAACTTTTGTACTATTTAACTTAATTAATCCCAAATAATAATAAAAACTTGAAAGACAAAGAAATATGGTGTTCTTTGGAAGATTTTATTAATGAAGACGAAGCTACTGCAATAAAGGTAAAATTTAAAATTTAGTAGCTGTAAAACGTTAAATCGCATGACTTATTCGATAAGCAATCGTGTTGTCGCGCCTAACACGCGATTAGTTTTACAATTATAACATGTATAGTGCACTTTATGGTAGACTAATTTCAAATCCTCATGTGATTTAATGCTTTTATCATCACAAATATTTATGGGATATAATGCAGATTTTTCGGTCTATTTGTGCAATTCATTATATATTTGTCGACAACTAGTATGATTTATGTATTATTGTCTATATTTAGCGTATGTTTATATGTTTTACGAACCTGGTCAACCACTATTTAAGATGACTGATTACAGAATAATTTTTATTATTGAAAAATATTTTACTAAATCGGAAATGGATGCATAGGTTTATTTGGAAGGACAATGATAAGATTCGTCAATATTATTACCCTATATAATGACAAGAAATGAGAAAAAGCTCCTACAATAACCTATAAATATGCGACATACTTTTTTATGTTTCAAAATCTAAATTGAATACTTTGAAGAAAATAAAATTTACAACCAAGAAATGTAGTCGTCCATTCGAAGTAAAATGACATCCGGTTAATGCATTAGCTCGGGAATGGTGATTGACCATTGAAAACGGGAAACACAACCATACAAAATAAATCTGATTAGAGGGTCATTCGCAAGCTTGTAGAATCAAGGCAGATGAAAAACAACTAGTCCGTAATTTATCTTTCATTGGTTAACATCCTAAGGAATATATGTTAGTTTGAAGATGCATAACCTGAAAAATGTTTACAACATGCGTATGATATACAATTATCGTGATGAACATCGTGATATTGACCATGATGGTCAATATCAAATATAATATTTTTTGGAATACTACGTGTGGAAGCGGACAAGCTATACACCGGACGTGATATACAATTATTGGTTTGTTGCTTACATGTTCATATGTACTTATCATGGATTGTACGTACAAGAAGACTAGGTATAAAATGAATTTTCTCAAGGTTGTCGGAGTAACTTTAACATCAGTTACATTTAGTGTTGCTTATGCGTTTATGAGTAAGGAGAAGAAAGACAACTGTATATGAGATCTAAATATTCAACGAGGGGTGATAATAGATAATATATGTGTGATTCCTATCATCATTTTGACGGATCGAGAATTAGCATGGATGATAACTATTGAATATTTAATTTTAGACGCAATGAAGTTTTTATGCAAGCTTCATGTTTTGCATGATTAGAAATTTGATGTTCGACGCCGCTTTAAAGAAATTTATGGAGTTTTATAACTTTGTTGTGAAAGCAAACACGGTATAAGTTTATGGGCCAAGTCTAGCATAATTTTGTCAATTGTTTGTCGGTTACCTAAAATGTATGGAATATGTTATGTCATCATGAATAATAAAATACGACGACAAATTTCTTAATCATGGAACCAACAAGATCAAACATTATAGAAATATAATAACCAATCAATAAGCCCAAATTTTGTTATCAATGTTATATTTTTATCACAAATATTTAATCTTGTAAAAATAGTTTTTAGGTGTGAGAGTTCTCATGCAATCCTAAAAAAATACTTTTGTAGTAATCAATGCAATTTTGATTTTTGTTTTGGGATAAATTTCACAAGCTCCTCCATAAGAAACATTAATCGATTCTTGAATCTTTTATGCGAAGTAAGTTTCGCATTGTAGTGGGTAATAGAAATACGTTTAACTCACAAATATTAAGTTATGTATCCCATGAGGGGCTAAAATAATTATCATATACTATTAAACGTACTAGAAAAAATAAGTGTAAACCGGGTAGCATGCAGGTGTATCGTTAGGAAAATACATGGGTTACCTTACGCATGTGAAATACCTATAACAGAAAGAGAATATAGATCCATTTCCAAAGAAGATTTTGATATATTTTGGAGACAACTAGATATCGTTCAAAAGATGCCACTACATATGAAGATGTTCTATTAAAAAAAATATTCATCATAGACAATTACATATCTGGTTACGGGCCTGAACATCAAAATCATATTACTAAAATGGATATGCATATCCTAAATCTTGAAATTAATCATGTTGTGTAGCCTAAAGATCTGGTTTTTACAAAAGGTATGTTAAAATCCAGTATGGGTCGATCGATTAAATGAGACCCAGTTTGTGGGTTATGTCATTGATCAAACAACGAGTGCTAGTACGCCCATGAACACGTTAGGTAGCATGGGTGCCTAAAAAGTTCCTTCATTTGTGGTACCTAACATTTTCATCGCAAAAAAGAAAGTAGATCGGTAAAAAACAACTACTAATGACGGGAAATTAATTATGTAACTAGAATACATCCTGACCTTTAAATATCATTATATTACTAGCTTGTTAGATGTTATTCTGGAAGGGTAATGCGGTTATTGGACCATATCGAGATCGATATACGGTAAACAAGATAATTGGTAATTAGTTAAACGTGATTTGATCTCGGAATCAGACGACAATCATGACTTATAGTTGAAATTTTATGGTTTAATCGATGCTTTAAATGACATACAACATAGGTTAAATTGCTTCAAGAGTTATCCGAGAAGACGTCGTTGGATGATATTTCCTGAGATCGGATTAGTGTTAGCTACTCGTTATCAATGTCTTGTATACCACATATATTACAAGTTTGTTTAACAGATCTACTAATATGTGGTCGTCTAACTATTTATTCGACAACTTTTATACAGATTGGAATTGCTTTCGTACATGAAAATAACTTCATACATGTAATTATATCAACGAAATTATGTATTTTTATATTTTTTAAATTTTATATCTTGTCCCTAATTCTTAACGTTAAATGTATAGATTACAACTCCTCCGGATGGACAATTATCGCTTTTAATATTATACCCTGCATGAAGTCTGTACTGTAGTGATGAAGATAGTCAATAGTCTATTCTGTACGACGATAGATTCAGAAAATTTACCCAAATCATGACGGCGTAATGAAAAGCCAATAATTACCGATCTGGCCAAGGATTACGTTTGGTTATGTAACCTTACATTATCAAACTTTGTTTCGTATTGTTAAATTATGCTAATACACTTTCGTGTTTAATTATGTAATGTTTGATTTTGCATTCATTAGAACTTAATTACTCATCATATTTGTGTTCAATTGACTTCAATTACCCGATAATGCTTAAATTGTCTACCATGAATTCCTATATATGTTGATAATATACTAATATGAATCTGTGTTTATCTATGATTTGTGTCCCAATAATATTTCCCATCATGTTACATTTCTCGGCCCCCCATTTTCATTTTTCTTTATATAGCTATTGAATCATGTGATATTTATTCATTTAACAAATATCGTAATGTTGAAAAACTTAAAATATCTTAGGTATAAAATGAACCGTTAACGAAAAGAACCACTTGCTCATCGATGCTTTTTTTAACTGTTGTGTAAAATGTACTATTTGTACGACCATCTAGGAGCTTTCTCTCCACCTCTGCGCAGTTGTGTAAAAGTATCTACCAGTATAATCATTTGAAATCTAAACCAATGGTTCAGATGTTTAACTTGGTGTATGAAGTAAGGGAAAATGGCTTCCACATGTGGAAGTTGCAAACTATTTATTTCATTACAAGAGATATGATAGCTTACTTGGAGAATCGTCTTCATGATCAAGCGGATGCAATATAAAATTGCAAACCTATTGATTTTAATCTCAAATATGACTTCGACTAATAAGTGGTAATGTTTATCATACTATCATTTCAAATGTTATTTCCATAATGTTATGCAAAATTATAAGTTAATATCATATTTTATTGAGATTGTTTTATGTATTTTCCTCTTATTTTTAATTTTATCTGAATTCATGGTTAACGTATTATTTATTGGTCTAAATTGCTTAATAATACTCACAAAACACACTTTAGATGCGATGTATGGTGACTCTGCCGCACAAACACGACAAAAGAAAAAAAAAATCCCAAAATATCACTTTATCGCACAATGTGCCCAAAAGTTGGTCCATTTTTCAAGCATATTGTGCGATAAATTTGTATATTTAGCCATTTTATGCGTTTTTGCCTAGTGACACATAGAGTTCCAATAAATGCACCAAATATCGGGGAAATTTTGTGACAGAAAACAAATATTTTGGCTCTAAAAATCACACAAGGATGTGTGTTTCACATAACACTTGTGTTATGTGAACTTTACATCACATATGTTATGTGATGCAATAATTTTACCCTTAAAATCTGAACAACACAATACATTTGTTTGTTTTTTTTTTGATATATTCATATAGTCTGTACCAAACAGAATACTCATAAAGAAATATAAAAAATATTATAATTGTCATTATTAAGAATCATAATACTCATAAGCACACATTGTAAAAGTCGTAAATAAGCCATTAACAAAAATCCTTACTAAAAATCATATAAATAAGTCAAACAAGTAAAAGGTAAAATGCAAGTTGCGACCTAAAAACATCATCGATAGCGCTCGACGATACGAAAACACTGTTTTAATGCATCAGTCTTTCTCATCCATCGTCATTGTATCAATATATGGCCGGATACTAGTATCTGATCTAATACATCCTCCACGGTACGTGAGTCCATACCGAAGGGTTTCCACCCACATATGTATCAAGACCTACCGAGTCTGGGTTGGCCACTATATACCATTGGTTACACCTAAGTCAAAGAGGATACACCGGGGCCGTACCAATCAATCCACTTTCGTATGAATCACCTCTACTTGTGAAGACATGATGTTGTATACTTTGCCAAATCCTATCAGCCTATGGAAAAATCCATGTATAATATAAATGTTCCTCATCTAACGTACTACACGCTCCATATAATATGACTATCATACATAAAATAACCTCAAAGTATGATCGATCCAAATGACTTCTTGAAATGGCACCACACCTTGTAGACAACCATACGGGAGAAAATTAACCTAGAATGACATTCAAAAGTTAATATATATATATATATATATATATATATATATATATATATATACAAGTTAGTATAAATAATTAAATAAAAATTAAATTGACTTACTGTGTTAATTAAAACTTACATCAACCTCGTAAGACATATTTAAGGCGTGTTAGATATCAGATCGAATAGTTTGTGATGAGCTAACATGCAATGATGCATGGAAAAATATATGTAATGAGGTGATAGCATACTCATTTTATAATATAGCTATCAACCGAAGAAAGTGATCATAAATCTAAGCCTCCACCAGCCTAGTAAGACTGCATATACCACCATTACCTTGTAACAAACTCTGTCCAAGGGCATGGTATAACTAGGCCAAAAACATATGACCCTAGTTAAATGCATTTATCGTTTGGTAATGGTGAATGAAATGTAGCTCTTCTAGCGAAACGATATTACCAATTTTGTTAACCACTATCATATTACATAACATATACAATATGTGAGCACGTGTAGTATAGTATTATCCTCATATCGTTTAGCATAAAAGATATCCCGCAACCATACTATAACAACAAAATTTCCACCCCTAAGAACTTATTTAGCAAGAACATAACGACTGATACCAAGTATATCTACATGTATTCTATACTTTTCCAAATCATCAGAATATTTAAAAAGTGTCAAAGGCCTACGTATTACGGGAAGACCCGTAATAACATGGACATTGTCAAACATCATAGTCATATCACCAAACGATAAATGAAAAGACGATCATGCCATCACTCGAGAAACATCTCGATCATGCGCATGTTGGTATGCCAACGCAAGAGAGCGTCGATAAGATGCCCGATTATAGTCATAAAAAACTTCTCACGTACTTTAGCCTGAAGGTGGCTCAAGTCTAACTTCTTTAAACCATCGTACATATAGAGCAACGCAGGCTCACTTAAGGCTACAAAATGAATTAAATTTAATTAATAAAATAATTTATAGTATTAACAGTTAAACATAAACAATATGAAACTAATGAAACCATAAATATAACCAAGTCTGATAGGAATACAAATCTAAAATAATACTCAAAAGTTTATTTTTCGGACAATCAAATCTAAAAACTAAATTACACATTATCCTTCAATTATATCTTAACATAAAAATATGTTAAAAAACAAAGTTTACTAGTCGAATACTAAGTTTGAAATAAACCTACATCATCATTGAATACGCTATAAGCCTCGTACAACTAGTAATCAAGATACAAGCCCGACACATGGGAATTGGAGAATGCAAACACATCATTTATAGTGCATTTTGACGATGGCATTACAGCACTACTACCAACGGTGGCATACTCTGTGCCATGAGTGTTCTTCATATATGTGTCACGATGACTATGACGCACGTTACGAGAAGTCAGATCTATCTTAGTAATCTGCCCTGATGGTCCCCTGCTTTTCTCGCCATCATTTTTGTCTTAACCATATCTGAAAAAAGGTTACAAATGAATAAAAGAGACAAAACACAATTTTACCTATTATTACATAAATCATATAATTTAAACTATATATGCATCGTATAAGTGTTGCAAGACGTAGAAGACAAATCAACAAAACATGTACGGAAGCAAACAAAGACAATTAAGGAAATCACATATCATATATGATAACAGACTGAATTGTCGCGCGGATTGCTTGATAAAAATCACCAAATCGCATGAAGGATTGTGATCAACAAGCATCGTTATTGCGCGATATACGCGATGAACACTGTCGTTGTCACACGATATACGCAACGAAAACCATTTTCCAAAAACCCAACCTAAAACCCTAACTCCTTCAATTTTTAACCATTTTATACATAAAAAAATCCTAAACTTGAATCCATTACTTCCAAACAATAATCAATAAAAAAAATCAACAAACAAACAATTGTAACTATTGAAAAATCGAATTTTTAAAAGTGAGAATTTCAAACCTAAATAACTACCCAAATTAAAAAAAATAGAATCGAATAAAAACTATACCATTAGGCTTGTATGGCATACCTTAACATTACTGCAAAGTCAAATTCGTAAAAGAAGTAGAGATTGATATATTGATAGGTTTTAGTAGTAAACGAGAGAAAAAAGAAAAATGATATAAGATCTAACTATTTCTATGTATAGTTTGTTTTTTCTGAAAAAAGAGTAAAACTATCCTAAATCAAATGCGAGATCTAACAAAAATGTACGATATCTAGCGATGTTAAATTCAACAAAAATGGACCCATATTTGGCTGTGTCCTAAACAAAACTATGAGTCCAAAATTCTAGTCCATTGTATAAAAGAATAAAATAAATATATCTCTCTCTAAAATCAGATATTAGAGCATATGCAATGAAGGTGTTAAATCATCTTTTAAATACATCTATTCTTAACATATTTCTAAAGGCACTTTTCCCTATAAAAAAAATATTTTGTTAAATGCCTATAGTCACTTAAGAAAACCAAATAATCATTTTATGTTTTTTTTAATCTTCTTTTTTTTTCTTCATTCTTACTATTTGTTAACAATTGTAATAATAAAATACGTTATATTTGTATAAAGATAACAATAAATCTTAATATATTATTTTAAAAGATATTTAAAAAAATTAAATATAACAAATCAATTTAATATTTGAAAGATACATGGAAATAAAATCAATTTTTGATATAAAATATATATTTTTTTAAATAGATGGAAGTAAAATGAATTTTGTTATATAACAATATTTTTGTAATATACATGAAAATAAAATAAAATTTGTTATATAAAAGATATTTTTGAAAAATAGCAAAAAATAAAATAAATTTTTTATATAAAAAAGTATCTTATTGAAAATAATTAAAAAAATATTCACAAATTCAAAAATAAAATCAATTATTTTAGAAATCTTAATATATTACTAATTAAAAAATATTTTGAAAGATGAGCTTTGAACCTTAATTAGTCTTTTAATTATCCACTTTACACACGAACTATTGGCTAAAAGTAGTCTAATTTTAGTTCATTGTATCTATTTTGGAAAAATTGAATCCCCATGTTATTGAGGGATGAATAATCAACACGTGACTAAATTTATCCAAATTAGATAATCAATAGATTAATTAGTATTAAAAAAAATTTAAAAAAAATTATGATTATATCTTAAAAAATATTCTAAATATATCATTAGAATAAAATCAAATTTGCTTACTAAAAATAAATAAATATTGTATTACTTTTTTATTCTAACATCATAATGTAAAAGGAACTCTACCTACTCTTAAAGATTTAATTCACGGCTATCGATTTTAAATAAATTTAATGTCCACACGTTTTATAAAAATTGGATAGTTAAGAAACTGTGTAACAAAAATAATAATAACTTTAATTCACGTGGATAATTAATAGATAAATTATTATTACAAAACTTAGAAAAGTATAAACTAAAAAAAAAAAAAAAAAGATTATGATTTATAATATATTTAAAAAATTATTCTAGATGATATTGTTAGAATAAAATCAAATTTTGCTCACTAAAAATAAATAAATGTTGTATTTCTTTTTTCTCGAGTATATTTGTAATTTGAGGAGCTAAAGCCGTGTATTTTTTATGGGCCTAATGGGCCGAGATCCATAACACAAGTCGAGAAGACAAAAATGACTACTTTTCTTGAGCAAAGGGAAATGTTTGGTGTTTTTATATATCGATTCGAATCAGCAGATCGAGTTAGCTCTCTAGTTTCAACGAAGAATCCATAGATAAATTCAATACAAATGAATGTAAGTTTCTAATCTTTAAATTATAGCCTCAGTATGAAATCTTCATTCTTGTTTGATCTTCTGTTTTCTCTCTCTTAAATTTCTATAGCAGTTTGCGTTTTCGAATCAGACCCAGAATAGCTATGCTCCTGAGGCATCTCAGAGAACTATGTAAGTTTTATGAATTAGAACATGAAATAGATTTTTTCAACAGCTAAGGTTTTGGTTTTGGTTTTGGTTAGAGCTATTGATTTTGTATGTTATTGGATTTAAGGTTATGAATTTTTGTTAGGAATCCATATGTGACTGGGACGTCAGTGGTAGCAATTAAGTACAAAGATGGAGTTATAATGGCTGCTGATATGGGAGGTATTGTTATTGTTTCATACAAATGCTGGGTTTTTTTGAATAGTGTAGGGTTTCTTTTTTGCATTAGTGTAAAAAACTCGAGCTTAGGGGCTTTTAGTGTTTAGGGGTTAGCTACTAATCTATGCTTGTGTCTTTTCTCTCTTCTAGCGATATTTACTAGTTTGTTATCTTACTACATTGACTTTGATTTGTCGGAAACTCTAGTATGTTTGCAATTTGAATGTTGGCTCTTAACTGGTTGCTAGTAACTAGCTGTGTCGGCAACTTTTGGCTTATTAGTCTATGTCAATGTGATCATATCGTTGAAGGAGCTAGTACTTTCATTGTTCTAGTTCAGAGTGTTATAGACAAGATGTTGGATGCTTACGGTGTCCTAGTTTTTGTTACTGAACTTGGAGAGATATATACTAATGTTTTTGTGGCTTCTTATCTTTCATTCACCAATCAGCGTTGCTTGAAGTTCTAAAGATTTGAAATCGCTGTTCTGTAGTATCTGGTATTGTAATTGTACTTTATTCACAAATTGATTGTAGTTATTGTAATTGGCAGGTTCCTACGGATCGACCCTACGCTACAAGAGTGTGGAGCGTATGATGCCTATCGGGAAACACTCTCTTCTTGGTGCAAGTGGAGAAATAAGTGATTTTCAAGAGATCATGCGATATTTGGATGACCTCATGTAAGCTCCTTAGAGCACACTTGACAGTCTTAGGGGCTGTTTGTTGCCAACAAGCTTTGTGACTTTTATAGGCTTGTATGCAAGAAAATTGTTTGGTTGGTCTTGACTTCTTAGGCTTTAAAAAAAAACTAGCTTGGTAAGCTTATAAGCATAGTTGTTAGTATTACGTATCGCTAGTATCGCGATACGCGTCGGCGATATTCTATTATTGTCCGATAAAATGACCCCAACGATAAACACTAGGTTACATATCGCTGGGGTTATTACATATTACTCCTACTAAAAGCATCTAACCGAAAACATCTATGTACTCAGATTTGCGAAAAACAAAAAAGATATACCTGAAAAGGAATCAAATTTTCGGACAATAATAGAATTTCGCCGATACATATCGTATTATATGATATAGATAAATATTGTCGATAAAATGACTACAACGATAAACACTAGGATACATATCGCTGGGGTTAAAATTCCGATATGTATCGCGATACTAACAACTATGCTTGTATGATATTCTTTCACCTACCTTTTTTCTTACCATTTGCTTGTCCAAAACACAGTTTAATATTTTTTCATTTTGCTTTCAACCGTCATCTTTACCGTTAAAAGTTATAGCTTTTTTGACTGTGCACCTACAACCTACACTTTGTTATCAAAAGCTAAGTTTGTGAGTCTACTTATCTTTAAGTTAGGTTTTTTGCTTATATACTCTGCACCAAACTAGCTCTGAATCTAGCTTAAAGTCTACGCTCTTTGGTGTTATACTATCCATGTATATGAAACTTTAACTTTTTCTTATTTGGTTTGTTTTGTCTAATGTCTGTAGCTTGAACGACGACATGTGGGATGATGCTAACTCTTTTGGGCCTAAGGAAGTTCACAACTACTTAACCCGGATCATGTATAACAGGCGTAATAAGTTCAATCCTCTCTGGAACTCCCTTGTGCTTGGCGGGGTGAAGAATGGAGAGAAGTATCTTGGAACGGTATGGTTTAAATTTCTCTTTTTGATCTTCCTAGAGCTTTACAACTCGAAACACCTATCATTTAAAATTATGGTTATTCTAATGTGTAGTTATATACATATTATTTGATTATATACAGGGTCTCTAACTCATAAATGATCAGCCTTTCATGTTCTATAGGCTTAAAGAATTGCAACTAGAACATTGTTTGTAAAACACACCAATAGTTTCATAATGACTATCTAGTTTTTCCAAACTATGTCTCTGTAGGTCAGCAGTATAGGTGTTAGCTTTGAGGACGACCACCTCGCAACTGGCTTTGGGAATCACCTCGCAAGGCCGATACTCCGGAAAGAGTGGCGCGCCGATTTGACCTTTGAAGAAGGAGTTAATTTGCTCGAGAAATGCATGCGTGTGCTTTTGTATCGTGATAGATCTGCCGTGAACAAGCTTCAGGTTGGTTTCTTATCATAGTTATCACATCACGATGTCAAGTTACTCGGTGTGTGCTGATATTGAAATCTAAACAAAATTGCAGATTGCAAAGATTACCGAAGAAGGCTTCACAGTCTCTCAGCCTTACGCATTGAGGACCTTTTGGGAACTTAAGGCATTCCAAAACCCATCGGTTAATGCGGAAGGATCATGGTAATATGGTTGAGGAATCATCCTTCTGGGAACTTAAATTTGCTTGATGTTTAATGAGATTTGAAAGGCAAAGATTGGGCTTAAGTAGAGGACTTCAACTTTATGTATGTTTGAACTTTCAATTATGAGGTTTGGAACCACCTTAGTTTTCTCGTTTCATGCAAATTTATGTGCTTTTTAATATAATTATTATATAAATTCATATATCTGCTCACAAAATCGAATAATTACTTCTCTTGCTTTTGGTGATTCATTTACTTGCGTTTGGAGGTGCAGGGAAAAAGCCCTACCATAAGAGTTGTTGATTTCATTAGATTAAAATTTTTTGAAAAATGAGCTATAACCAAAAAAGTTACTTTCTCCCCCAAAAAGTGAATTTACTAAGTTACTTTTATCGAAAATTTCATTCAGCTATGGCACAGTCAATGTAGATCCGATTTGGTCACGCCGAATTTATAATAGACCTGATAGGGTTATTGAAATTAAGTCTCCAAATGAACCGTTGCCGGATATGATGGAAAATAATATATATATATATATATATATATATATATATATATATATATAAAAGTAAGAAAATAAAAAATATATCGGTGAATTTTTATGGGTACACCATCCCCACAATTTTTTTTGAGATCAAATTTTCAAATATTGGTTATAGAGGTATCTAACAATTATAGAATAACTCTTAGTTTAAATTTTGCCAAAAACATGAAATGGTTTATTTCAATAACCATCTTTTTTATGTCATAATTCAAAAATTATCGTTTCATCCATCGAAATACTTAGGTTCTCACTATTATCAAATTTTTCCAAATAATTTATGGTTTATATATTCCACGAAGATTCATCGAAGAATCTATCAGTTCAAACAATACGATATGTTAAATTACTTCTCTTTTAAACTTATTGTTATAATATATTTTTTACACAATCTATCGAAAAATCTTATGATTCAAATGATATAGTTTTTGTATCACTTCTTGTTCTTCATATTTATTGTTACAATACGCGTGTTTTTACCAAATCTATTTAATGGTTTGATGTTGCAGGATTTTTAATAAAAATAATTAACATTCAAACAATGCGGTACGTTATATTACTTAATATTGTTGTTCTCACCTCCATCTATAAACAATTTAGTGTTTTGGTTTCTTAGATTTCGCTTATTTGGTTGGAGTCATGGGATAAGTTTATGTTTTTACTCGTGAATCAAAGATAATGTGTACATGCTATGGATTTTTTTCACAAGTGTAATATGATATATTGCCTCCATCGGATAAGTTGGGATGGAGTATTTCAAGTTTACACTTGCTGAATTTAATCCATTTTTATGTTCTCTTGTTTCATCTGCGTTGGAGATAGTGATATAGTTTATATTTGTTATTGCATGCTCATGATTAATACTTATAAAACTAGTTAAAGACTGTTTTTATTTTATTTTGTGTAGTTTGTTGTATTCAATTATGTCAACCTAATGATTGTTTGCAATCTTATCTTCTAGTCATTTAATGTTTATGTTTTTTTGTATTGATTTACTTTACATTTAATACAACATTAAAAAATAAAAATTCATGTCAAATGTCGTTTTTGCAAGCATTTTCTGGTGAACTCTTCATCTTATACTAAGTCAATGTACTTACTTTTTTTACTTTTTTCAAATTGCGACATAAAATAATATTAATAAAAATATTTTCAAACGGTGTCTTCGTAATTTAATTGATCTTTTTAGAAATTGCAATTGGATATAATATTAGTAAAAATGTTTTCAAAAATATTTTTGTACTTTAATTGATATGTTTTTAAACAAAAAGTGGTTATATGTGATATATTTTCAAATATTTTCATTCGTATGAGTAATAACTATAATTCTTTATTAATATTATTACTCATATCAGGAATAACAGTGTCATATTGTAATTCATGATATAATATTGTTATTCGTACTAAAATATATATGTTTATGAATGTTTGTTTTTTGCCAACATGAGTACTAATTCATTGAATCAAAACACGTGCTTTTAATAAGAATAAAAGCCCAACAACAATAGAACCACCCCGTCAACCAACTATACTTGGTCAAAACCAACAAAAGAAAAAAATAACTGCTCACTTTTACCTATGATGCAACTTCATAAGTTGTATTTTTTTAAGCGAAAACCTTATGGATACAAAACAATGTAAGAAATTATGTCTTCAGTAGCACAAACTGTTTTGCAATATGGTTTGGTACATAAATCTTATTTTTTTTATTGTAAGATAGAATATAATAAAAAAATGTTATTTTTTATTTTGGCTAACATCAATTTTTTTTATAAGATTTACGTAACTCTATTTAATTGTATCTCAAGAAATAGATTTACACGCTCTCAATCGATGGGAGTAAAGATATTCAAAGGCTCATATATAATTTTAATAGAATCATTATCAATTTGAATACAATTAGGGCCAAGGTGGAGGATGATAACCATGCCATAATCCTCTTAAGTTATCTGCCAAAGGTGTATGAACACTTCATGAACATCATGCTCAATGGCAATAAGCCTCTCACGATATACAAAATGAAGAATGCTTTGAATTCAAAATATCTTCAAAGGAATACTATCCTAAAGGGTGACTCTCAAGGTCTCGGACTAAGTGTGAGTCACAAGTTAGGAAAGAGATATTCAAGAAAGAAAATAAAAGACTCCCAGTCAAAGTCCACATGGATTGCGACAAGCTCTAAAGTAACATGGTGGACATGCAAGAATAAATGATATATCAGTAGGAACCATGTCATAAGAAAGGGCATATCATTAGGAACTGACAAAGAAAGAAAATGGCGATAATAATTAGAATACCAAAGCTGGAGATGTTGCAATGGAGTACGCCGATGGTTTAATGTCCGTTTCTTCATGTAGGTACAACAATAAGGGTGTTAAAACATGATGCATCATTCCATAAGACTTCTAATATATATTAGTATGAAAACCTGGAATTGTTTAAAGGTGGAAATGTCATCCTATGGAATGATGAATCATATGTTGTCCAAGAGGTATGAACTATTCAATTCAAATTTTATATGGAACTTGAGAGGTTTATCAACAATGTGAGGTTTGCACCCAAATTTAAATGATACCTTCTTCTATTGAGATGTTATATGAAGAAACAATTACATATAAGAATGGAGACAACAGATTTAGAGCCTTGTAGGGTTCACCAGTTTTTATAAAAGCCTATATGACTAATGAAGTTCTAGTTATTCAAGAATATAATGATAGGGGGGTGCCTAATGTAGAGAATGATTCAACCATGTTGTGGCATCTTTAATAGACTTAGAGCCTTGCATGGTTCACCCGTTTTTATAAAAGCCTATATGACTAATGAAGTTCTAGTTCTTGAGGCATTTGTAGTGATATGGGGTGTGCCTAATGTAGAGAATGATTCAACCATATTGTGGCATCTTTAACTAAGAAATTTGAGTGTAAAAGGCCTTGGTGAACTTATAAAATAAATATTGTTCGATGATAACACAATTAAAAAGTTAGGATTTTGCAAAAGCTATGAGTTGGGTAAAAGAAATAGGGTCAAACATCTACATATCAACCATACAACCAATGATGTGCTTGAATACTTTCATTCAGATCTTTGGGGTTTGACACATGCACCTACTATAGAGGCTACTATGTACTTTATATAGATGATATATTATAGTTCTATAAAAATATGGGTTGTACTTTTGAAGACCAAAGATGAAGCATTTTATACTTTTAGGATCTCGAAAGCTTTGGTAGAAAATCAAGTTGAAGAAGCTTCAAACTGATAATTGATGGAATATATGAACAAGGATTTTAATAGGATTTTGTGCAAATCTTGACATTTTTATATACTAAATCATGAGTGAGGCTCCCCAATATAAAGATATTTTAAAAAAAATGAACCAAACCTTGTTGGAAAAATGTAGGCATATGCTACAAATAGCCGAAATTGGCCTAAGGTTTTGGGGAAAATCTGTGACTATGGTTGTATATATCATCAACATGAGCCCATATAAAACACTAAAGTGTTTTTATCCTCAAGAGGCATATACTAGATATACATCTAAGCTAGAACATTTGAGAGGTTTTAGATGTGATGCATGCACATATGTGTTGTAAGATAAGTTTTTATCAAGAGCACTAAAATGTTTGATCATTGGTTATCCACAAGGAGAAAATGGTATAGGTTGTGGTGTTTTGAATCTGAATATATTACTGCTAATAAGAGATGTGAAATTGTTGATGATTCTTATATAAAGAGTGAGGACGCATATGCTTCTACTGAGATGATTTGAGACTTAGTACAACTTCGTACCATGTCCAGCGATTTGAACCATTTCACGTGACCAAATATGACAATGGGTCTGGTGTTCCAGGGAATTTAGATGATCAAGTTTGGAGAAAAACATGAGCTTAATAGTTATCAATTTGCTAGAGATAGAATAAATACACGAAACATGGTGCCGCAAATGTATAGTTTTATTGATGTTAGTGGTTTTGCTTTGTCTATTAAAATACATGATAAAATTCTTGAATCAGAAACTTATCATGGTGATGCGAAGAACAATGATTAATAATATTGTCTTACGACCATGAAGGAAGAAATGAGATCTCTCAAGAAAATGAACACTTGGATTCTTGTTAAGCAACCGGAAGATTAAAATATTATTGGGAGTAAATAGATATTCAAGATGAAGCCATGTATTCATGGTATTGAGCAACTCATATACAAGGCTAGGCTGGTGGCTAAGGGCTTTACGCAAAATGAGGGTTATGACTTCAATGGTATTTATGTATCGCTTGTGAAATAAAACATAATCATGGTTTTGCTAATTGTTAATAGGTTTGATCTAGAGCTAGATTATATGGTTGTTACCACTTTCTTCATGCATGTAGAATTAGAAGGCACGATCTACATGTGCTAGCCGAAGAGGTTTGAAGAAAAGGAATAAAAGAAATATATGTTAATTGAAAAGATTTTTTCACGGGCTGAAACAGTCGTCGTGTAAGTATAATATACGTTTCGATGCTTTTATAAGATCCATCAGCTACATCCAAAGCCATTATAAAAATTGTGTCTATTGAACGGGGAAGCACACATAAAGAGACAGGTGATATTACTATTTTATGTGGATATTATCCTTATAGCTGGAAGAGACGTGAAGAATATTGATATCGTAATGATTCAGCTTAAATGAGAGTTTGAGATACATGCCATGAGAGATAATATAAAAATACCTGGTATTGATATCAGGAAGAACAAACCGAAATTGTATTTATTCTTATCTTAACAAGAATATATACCTAAGATCCTAAAGTTTGGAATATCCAAAGCCAAATAGGTTGGAATTCTAATTGGTGCCCAATTCAAAGTTAGTGCCACTCAAGCACCAAAAGAAGTTGCAAATAAGACAACTGTCAGCGCAAGAAATAACTCTTAGGCCATAAGTTTTTTTATTAGATTCATTTATAATATGGGAAAGCCATATTGGCATGCACTCAAGTGATACATGAGATAATTGAAGGGTTTGGCTGCTATTGGGTTGTGTTACAATCAGAAAGATACAACTGATATAATGCTAATAGGGTATATAGATTCTGATTTTGGAGGCTACCTTGACACAGAGAAGTCTACCTCGGGATATATGTTTATTGTAATTAGAAGAGTTGTTAGCTGAAGTCTTTTATATAAAATTTATTTGCATTTTCATCTGTGTAAGCCGAACATATAACTCCTACATAAGCTATGAATGAAGCTATTTGGCTGAAGAGATTGTTGAGTGAACTTGCTAGTATGGAGCAAGAGATGACTATGTTATGTGATAATACTAGTGCCTTTCATTTAATGAAGAATCCAAGTTCCACACGTGAACTAAACATATAGATATAAAACTGAAATTTATCCAATATGTTATGGGGAGAGAGCAAGTAAAGGTGCCTAAGATTGGTAGCAGGAAAAATCCTTTGGATTCTTTGGCCAAATTATTTCTGATAGACCATCCATCTTAAGGGGACCATTTTTTAAACTTTCACTTTGTTGTAGAGTTTGATCTTATTGAGTAATTTCATTTATTTTTCTATGTGGAAGAAAAATATCATATTGAGTATCTTTATGTTTTAAGATAACTGAAATAACTAGCATTGAAACCAAATCATTTGATACTTAAGTGTCAATTCATCAATATGGATAAGTAGGGTGTGATATGTTGGCTTCATTAATTCACCAACAAAGATCAATATAGTATGATATGTTGCTTTCCTAACCTACTTATCTTTGTTAGAACCTTCATAAATATCTATGAATTTTTCCTTAAAACGAACATTTGCTCCTAAATGTTTCACCAAACTTAGCATCCTAAAAAAACTTGTTATTTTGAACTCAAATTTAATTTCAGTGGAATGATCATAAAACTTATCAGCCCTTGAATGTTATTAATATTCATTAAAATAGATTTTAACCATCTTATGGCCTCATTGCTTTGTATTCATTCTATAAGGCTTCATTTAAGATGGACATCCCACACATGCAGATGCTTTAAGCTAGGTTTACGCATAGTACAAAGTTTATGTGAGGTCTTAATGGTTTGTTTTTTTTATAAATATATTGAGAATGTATGCAACACATTTTATGGTTTCACCCTAGACTGATAGTTGTATAGTCGAATGAATAATCATACTTCTCACCATATCCTTTAAGTGTATGGATTCACAGCTCAGATACATCATTATTGCTAGGTGAAGTTGGAATTATATACTTATGGATAATACCACACTCCTCTAGATACTTTGCAAATGATCCATGAAATTATTCACCTGAACTATCGTATATGTTATAATACTCCCCACAATGGTCAAATTTAACGCTCTTAATACTCATACAAAGTTATATAACTTGGGTATAAAAGTTATAAACTTGTCTTAAAGACTATGTATATCATGGATTAAGTATAGATACTCGTACTCATAAAAGTCATTTATAGATGATATTAAATGTCGTTTTTCATTATTTCAATGCAATGACTACCATCTAAATAATCAAGAGAACCTAATAAATTTTTCAGAAATAAGCTTATCAATTCTTTCCTTACAGATATGACTTAAGTGTTTGTGTTAAATTTTTCCTAAATTTTAAGGCTTATAAATTAATTTATTAAATGCATGTACGTTCATTGCTTATTTGTGATGCTGAATAATACTTAATATATACAACTTATTATTTATTTTTAATTATCCAGTGTATACCATATAATCATGTAACAAAATATTCATTTGACTATTCCAATAAATACTTATACATTCAAATATGTTTAATTTAAGAAATTTCCTTCTAACATATTTCAAATACATGAAGTGTACACTAGAAAGCAACAACTGAGAATCACAAATGACATAAAATAAACATGAACTTCTCTTTATTGGATAGATGGATCTTTCACCATCATTCAAGCTTTGGCTCATTATTGTACCCTATATTAATATACAAACATGGATGGTCATATCCCAAGAATATGTTACCTTATTGTCTTATTGCCATGAAAATTATTGGAGATCTACATCAATATCATCTTAATATCTACCTTATTAATCTTGGGAAAATGTTTCTCAATTGTCTGGGAAACTTAATTGCATGAGTGATCTTAGTCGGAAAAGTCATATCGAATGTAAAAGGTATTCATTATTTCAATATTTCCACTCTTTGGAATTTTCCACTACTCAATTCTTTATATTAAGATAATTATCTTCAATGATGAATGTGGGCTTCTTAGTCGTTAGTGTCAGGTCAAAATCATGACACTTAAAATAAAATTTATGTATTTTTTCATTAGAAAAATATGACCGATTTAAAGTGGATGACAGATTTTCTAATGTGGTTAAAGGTATTAACATTTACTACAATATTTCCGATAACAAACAACATAGAAGAAACATATTCATTGAGATATAAATATAAAGATATGTTCAAATATGGATTAAACATGTAAAATATAACCTTATATCGCTAATAAGACACTCTGTTTTAAGCAAACATATTGACATATACTTGTATGAGTTTGAGAAAAGTAAATATTGATTCAACTTCAATTGATTTAATTTGGAAGAACCCTCAAATATGGATCATTGCGGTATGATATATTGGGATAAGTTTCCATACTTCAATCAAATACTTAATGACCAATTAATAATTGACAATCTCATATTCATGATTAATTATATCAAATATTAACCTTCATTTGGGTCGGTAAAACTTACAATAATATTAATCTTGAGCCCATTAAAACCTTAAGTAAATCAGGTCATTAACATGAATCACTACGGATGATATCTTAGCTTCATACCTATTACCAAATTTAAGATGAACTTAATTATGTAATCCACATAACACATAAATATACTTAAATATCGAGCTAAGATGTGGTCCATGTTTGAAAGAACGAACCATGTAGGTATGTATATAGTGAAAAGTTGCAGTAAGGATCATTCACTGCAACAACATTAACATCGATGCAATAACCAAAAATGGAACCCTGACATTTCATGTTGTTGTTGCGACAATATTAAGGGATATCACGACAACGACGTCAAACAATAGAATTTTCACTAAAACCATATATGGGTGTCATGATAAATTTTATTTTTCTTCCTTGATTTGTGATTAATGTATCATAGCGACTCTTTTTTTTTCCTTGATTATTTCGTCCCAAGTAGAACAAAAAAACCCTATATTTTGTTCGAAATCATACTTAATCGATAAAATAACAATCTAACATATTTTATCCTTCAAAAACTAGATAATAATATGGATTTAAACCCTAGATCTATACATCTTTAACAAATTAATCAAATTGAATTCCCAAATATGTATTATTTACTGAAAATAAAATTATATGCTTTTATATTTGATTGAACAATAAAAATTCGAACATTCAATTTGAAAAGGGTAGCACTGATACCAATTAGGATTCATATCGCATGAACCCTAATCCCATACATGAGTAAATATTCATCTTCAAGTTTGAACTCTTCTGTAAAGATAAAATAAGAAAGATTAACACGAACTAGTAGATATATCATCTTTTTTTTTCTCTTGTTCTTTCTTTTACTCTTAATTCATTTTATCTTTTACTTTAAGGGAATATTTGTATTTTTTCCGCATAGTATGAACTTATATCCAATAATAACAATAAAATTATTATTTTTGTTGGGAATATGGGTACCACATATTCAGTCTCCGTATATAAGTAAACAAACGATCTCCACACTCTAGTATGATATTATCCGCTTTGGCAGGCCCGCACGGGTTTGTTGTTGGTTCACTTCCAAAAGGCCTCATATTAGTTAAGATATGTTCTTACTTATATACAACTGATTCTTCCCATGTTTAACCGATGCGGGATGTGGGACTTTGGTCGCCACCCTAATAAATCCTCATCTCGAACAAAGTACCACTTAGCCTCATCTCAATTGACTTTCATGTGTTCACTTTAATCAGGTTAGGGCTACCGGAACCATAAAGGTATTACGAATGTTACTACTCACCTCCTATTCATATTTTCTTGTTCCTTAGCGCCACTCCAATAAAGTACCACCGTCTTGATATAATCCAATCAAGTCACACCACTTGATGAGCCACAGACACTCCGAACTAGGATCTCTAGAGTAGATCAATCATCTTGAGCATAGCTTGTACATCCTGTTTGACATCTGAGAATTTCATCCACATCAACCACCACATCGCGTTCTGTTTGGGTCTGGTGCTCTGATACCATGGGTACCGCATATTCCATCTCTGTATATAAGTAAGAACAACCGATCTCCACACTAGTATGATATTGTATGTTTTGGGTCCAAATAAACACACAAC
Organism: Limnanthes douglasii subsp. nivea; assembly: GCA_036936605.1. Lineage (NCBI taxonomy): Eukaryota > Viridiplantae > Streptophyta > Magnoliopsida > Brassicales > Limnanthaceae > Limnanthes > Limnanthes douglasii. The sequence goes on along the minus strand of JAUPFV010000002.1, from coordinate 352,705,757 downwards.
TTTGTTATTGGTCCACTTCCGAAATGCCTCATACTAGTTGAGATATGTTTTTACTTATATAACACTGATCTTTCCAATGTTTAACGGATGTGGGATGTGAGACTTTGGTCTCCACCTTAACAAATCTTCCTCTCTAACAAAGTACTGCTCTAGCCTCCTCCTCTCAATTGACTTCCATCCGTCCATTCTAATCAGGTTGAGGCTACCTGAACCATAAAGGCACTACAGATGTTGCTGCTCACCTCTTATTAGACCACCACTTGTCTTATTCCTTAGCGCGACTACTCCAATCAAGTATCACTGCTTGATGAGCCACATGCACTCCAAACTAGGATCTTTAGAGCATATTACCTTGAGCATGACTATTGGTTGATCATGTTTGGCCTCCAAGAATTTCACCATCATCGCGTCCAATCTGGACTTGGAGCTCTGATACCATTTGTTTGGAATATGGGTTCCACCTATTCCGTCTCCGTATATAAGTAAGAACATATCTCAACTAGTATGAGGCCTTTTGGAAGTGGACCAAAAGCAAAACCGTGCGGGCCTTCGGGTGCCATAGCGGAAAATATCATACTAGTGTTGAGATCGGGTTGTTCTTACTTATATACGGATACTGAATAGGCGGTACCCATATTCCCAACAATTTTAATTGTGTTTAATCAATATATAATATTTTCACTTTACATAGGATTACAATTAGGGTTTTAGTTTAACTCTAATTATAGTCGCATTCGTTAGTTTAGTTTTTATGATCATGAACCACGACGTTGACCATTTGTTTTCTTACAAATTAGTCCTAGATTTAAGTGTAAATGTTTGGATTCAATCCTTTATTGAATCCGAATTCGACATGGTATCTACATAGTTACGAATAAGACAGTACTAACAATTAAGTTAAAACATTAATAAACTTTTATTATTTGAATAAATCAAATACACATTAAGTTAAGAATAAGAGATAAACTTCTATATATATTAATTAATAATTCAAGGTTAAAATCGTAATATATATATATATATATTTAAATATACACTTTCAAAAAAATTATATACTTTTATATAAACTAATTAATAAATAAAGGTTAAAATAGTAAAGTAGAGATTCACTATTCATAAACACAATGAATCCCTACTTTACTTTAGTATATATATAATTTTATTTATGTGTTTAGATATATTTCTAGTTAATATAAGTGGTTGTTATATAGGTTCAGATTTTGAAGATAATAATATTAGTACAAAGTTATGAAATTATCCACACATCATAACAACTATACACCAAAGAGACTATACAACTAAGATTAAAAAACAATAACTTAAACTATGTTCTATTTTGAATAACTATAATCGACAAGTAAGTAAACTGAAAAAACTTACAATACAATATTGTAACACAAATAAAAAGAATAATCATAAATATATGGAAATTTGATCTACTTTTATCTAGAAGAAAAAGTAAATTAGGTGACAATGGAATCTTAATGAAAGTGCGAAACTTTAAGTTTAATTAAAACATGATCGTTATATCATAATTTAGAAGAGAATAACACATTGCATGTTATGGATAAAGGTTATCACTGCTTAACTAGTAAGAAAAAAATTCATCTCATGGATAACATGTATTCACGTCAGCCGCGCGGGAACAAACTTTTTTAAAATGAGATAATGTTAAACCTACGTAATTTTTCCATAGATCATAGTTTCTATTTGGATTGTTTTATTTTTATACACGGAAGATCGGTGATAGTTTAGTTCATAATGTTTTGAGTTTATTTTGATTATTTAATTTACAATTTATGTTTCTAACCATTCAATTTTTAAAATATATTAACACAAATTTATATTTCAGGCACGTAATTTTTAAATTAAAAAAAAAATTGATTCAACATAAATAAGTAGTATTTACAAAATAAATGAAATTAAAATTTAATGATTACAAAAAATACCATTATAAAACAAACAATACAAAACTAGACTAATAATTAAGATAATGAGACATGTAAATATGCTTCCGAAGATCCTTCATATAAATATATTCGTTTTATCCTCATGTTTGATCCTAAATTGTAAACTGTTTATCCCATGAACTGTTTTATAGAGGTCCATACCTTATACATTGCTTGATGGTGTATATTATCCCTTCTTCATGGCCATATACAATCAAAATTAATCCACATATATTTATTAATATTTGATTTATTGTAAAATAAAAATTGATCAATCCATAGATCCATCATAACTTAAAGTAAAATATTCTCTCAGTTTGTCGATGATTCTTCATATTCGTATCAAAAGTTGAAAAATATTATTTTAATGTGACTCTTTTATAGAGGCATATAAAATACATCATGTACCATTTTGAACTATTTTAAGAATTTATTTGGCATATAAATCTCGATGTAATCCTAAGAAACAAATTGTGTAATCATATAAATCAAGTTCTTGATTTGAAAATTAATCTATTTAATTGATACATACATAAAATATGATCTATATTTATAATATATAATTTATATGCATGTAAGATAAAAATCATATAAGTATAATGAAGTTAAATTGAAAGGTAAACTCAATACAACATCATTGATGGAGTTAAAAGTATATGTGTGAGATTTTTTTACCGACACTTCCTTCACCTTTAGATAATGAGAAAATCAAAATGTGACGTGTGTAAAAACTCATTGTAAAAATGGTTCAAAAAAGGATGGAAGCACAAAAAATTATAATAAATTAATCTCTTGAGAAGACTAACAAACCCACATATATTAATCTCTAAATTCTAACATCATATAATCCATTTTTAAAGATACACTAAGACCAAAATCCCCAAACGTATTCACCTAGTGTGTAGGTTCTCAAAAATGATAGACAATCTGTATTTACGGAAGTCTTGCTACAATCTGTAAAAATTATAAATCTAAAAAAGTGCAACATATATGTGCATACAACTTTTAAGACTTTAGACCCGTGTTACAGTAGATTCAGTCCATATAATTTGAGTTTGTAAATATATTTTCTAGTCATTCAAACTTGACAATGAATTGCAATAGTTCCCACAATTGTTTGGATGTCGCACACCTCAATATCAACATCTTCTAACAAAATGAACAAACCTACATTATGTATCAAATGTAAAAAGGTCAGATATAATAGTGTAAAGCGGGAAATCCATGGTCACATATACATCATCTAGTGTGACGATCGTCTCCCCAAAATTGAAATGAAAAGAGCTAGTTTCCTAAATATCATTGCTTGATAATAACATAAGCTAATAAAATATAAGCGTGGGATCTAAAAAAATGATCGATTAGAAAACCGAATGGCACATGCTACCAAATATATATATGTTTCGACATATTTCATGTCAAATATTAAGATAATAGATAAAAAAATCCTTAATGTATATGCATCAAAATAAATAAATAAAATAATAAATAATAAATATAAGAAATTCATATAAATATTTGAAAATTATTTATATTTTTCACGAATATACAATATGTCTCATGCACATGTTCACTTTTTTTTGTTATCATTAAAAAAACAAGTAAAATTTATTTTAGTTGATTCTACATTAAACGCATCAACTTCCCTTGATAGATGTATATTATGTCTTTTTTGTTTTGAATGCTGCATAAATTGTTTCATCAAAATATATTTTTATTTTGTAGCTTTTAATTTTTATTCATGTTCGACGAAAGAGATTTACAGTCAAACTCTTTTTACTCTTCGTATTCGAGGATTAATTTTCGCCCGGTTCAAAAAAATATTTTCACAATCATATTTGAAAGCTTTAATTCATAGTTAAAAAAAATTCAAATTGAAATATTTTTGAGATAAATGAAAGAATCTATAATGTATTATATTATTTTAACTTATAAAGTTAAATTTAAAATAAAAAGATAAAATCTAAAAATAAAGTAAAGTATAATCTAGTTTTAATGTATTATATTACGTGCCAATAATTTTAAAAAAATATAAAAGAAAAATATTACGTGTCAAAAATATAAAAGAAAAAAATATTTAGTTTTTCTTGTTTGACGACTAAAAAACGTACCTTAACGTTTCTCACATGTCTCACAATGGTCCATCACGTTCACTTGCGTAACAAATTGATCTCCCATGTTTCTAAAATGTTGCAAGTATAGTCTCTCAGAATGTCATCCAAAGTTTCTTCCCAATAAAACTTTTGAAGTCATCATGTCATCGTCAATATAAGACGCCACGTGGGCGCTATGATTATTTACATACTTACCATTTATAATTTACATTAAATTTACATAATCTACTCACCTAACTAATTTTTTTATTTTTAAATTAAAACCTGACATGGCATAGCCCATTAAAATTAAACTTAAAAAACAACCTCGTCCATTAATTTGGTAATTGAGATAGAAATAAGGAGAGATAGAAATCTATTTGAGAAACATAATTTATTAATCAGCTTTGTTGTACCAGAGAAATAGAGTTGCAACTCAAATGGAGAATAAGAGAGATACAAGAAAATAAATAGAATGAGAGAGATACAATATTGAACACATATTTTTTTTGTTAAAAAATACATCATAAAATACAAGGACAAATTAGTCTAAAACTTCAAGTGCTTCTAATAACTCCATGAAGAACCATTACTAACCTTGTAAGTACGCTTATTATACTTTTATCTCTTCTTCTTTTTAGTCATTTTAGTATTTTTATTTTTTTAAGCCTCAACCCGACTTACTAGACTTGGTATGTGATTTAGTCATTTTAGTATTTTTATTTTTTTAAGCCTCAACCCGACTTACTAGACTTGGTATGTGATTTTTTTTCTTTCCCATAGACTTGCTGCTAGGATCTACAAAAATACCACCTCCTTATGGAAACAGTTTTTCATCATATAATCTTCAATTTCCCATAAGTTTATATTACCCATCGTACTCTGTCTGCAATGATTGTCAAATGATTATCGAACAAATCTAGAAATAGTTTCATAAGTTTTTTTTTTCTGGAAATAGGGTTCATATAGATCTTAATTTGGGAATTGAGATAAAGCAGAGAGAAACATAAATCGATTTAGGTTTTTAAGTTTGTTATAATCGATTCGGGTATAACATAATAAGTAGTTGGACTCATTATTAGGTTAATAAGTTCGTTGTTTTTTAAATTTAATGGCATGTGTCGGTTTTAATTTAAAAGTAATGGATTAAATTTAAGAAATTGATTATGTACATTATTAAGATAAATAATAAATAATTAAATAATTACCATGTCCATGTGGCGTCTTACGCGGACGCTCACGTGACAACCCCAAAGATATTAGTGGATATAAAATTTGGATAACATTAAGAGAGACTATATTTGCAACACTTTAGAAATATGGGACTGAATTTTGCTAGCAAATAAATGTGAGACTATTGTGAAATAATGACTAAAAACCATGATAGGCCTCTCATGTTTGCAATTTGTCTCACATTAGTCCATATCTTTCACTTATATTAAAAATGAGTCCTCAATGTTTTAAAAAACTTAACAAACCAGTTGAGTTTACCTTAGTCCACATTTCATTCTCTTTTTGTCGACCTTCCACGGCGTCCATGCAAGACTCTACGTGGACACGGTAAAAAGATATTATTTATATCTTACTCTTATTAACACATCTATATAAATTAAGCCTCATCCAAATCCATTTAAAAAACTAACCCAAACCTAATATTATAAATAAAATTTAGTTCATACTAATTAAATATTTTTAGAGAAAACGTAAAAATAGACAAAAAGCTTTCCTTTTTTTAAGAGAGAACTTTTCGTCAACCATATCCAAATATTTTTAAAAACATAAATCGTATATTTTTTTTTCTACCGTTACTATCGAATTACTTATTATTTTTTCCAGTCTTTATTGATCGATTTCCATATCCATTTTCGTTACTAATTTTAAAATCTCTATTTAGTTTTTTAAGAACATGAAACTAGTAGATATTTAAGTCTCCATATTTTGTTTTTTTTTTCTTACTTTCTCTTCCAACAAAGATACTTCTGGATTCCAATCAAGTATGAGATAGTTTTTGTTGATTCAAATTAGCGTGTTTATATAGTTTATTTGATCGAGATATTTCGTATTATCAACAATAAGTAGTTATGGTTTCTATATAAGGTTTTTTTAATTCATTCAAGTTAAGTGAGATGTGGATGGTTTTTAAGTCTGAAACTTTACTGGGGAGTTTCAGACTTAAAAGACTTTCCATATTCTTTTACTCAGGAAACAAATAACAAAACATAGGACCAGATCCAATTTATGATATTTTATATGCAAATAATAATTTTTGTGTGACAAGTGATTACATCCAAATGTAACAAGATTAATTTTACGTGTGAAAATAAATTTATTTTAAATTAAAAAAAATAAATTGTACTAGTGCCAATCGAAATTATGGAACATCTTTAATAAAAAATTATGTTTGAAAATCAGATAAAGATTCGAGTAGTAAATATTGTTTGGTTGAGTTTTTCTTTTCTTTTTTGTTTATGCTAATTAGTTAAAAGAAAAAGAAAAATTATGAGTTTATGCTCATAAACATTACGCCAAACAACACTTAGGTGCTCAACTAGACACAGTCTCAACATCTTCGCCCAAGTAGTAGAGAATACATTTCTTATCAGGGACATAACCTTCATCAACCATAACAGGAAACAATCCTGCCAAAACTCCGTAAATAGACTCGGCTTCTGAATGCAGTTTGTCTTCAACAACAAAGCTATGCACTTTGTTTCCGATTTCAATCCAACTTAACCCTGTTAATTTAGCTACTCCCACTTCCTTCATTCTCTTAATGGTTTTCGCCCGTTCTCTCCATTTACCTTCAGACGAATATATATTAGCCATCAAGATATACGGTACATGGCTCTTAGATGCTGTAGAAAACAACTTCTCTGCTGTATATTTTCCGATTTCCACATCACCGTGAAAACTACAACCACCAAGCAAAGCCTGCAAAACTAGTTCGTCCGGATTCAAAGGCAACCCTTCGATAAAGCTCTTAGCTTCCTTCAGAAGCCCTGCTCGTCCCAACATGTCGACTAAGCACGCGTAGTGCTCTGTCCTCGGCTGAATCCCAAATTGGACCATGGAATTCCAAAACTCCATTCCTTTACTAACTAACCCTACATGGCTACAAGCGTGAAGTAGCGAGAGAAATGTCACATCTGTAGGGTTTACGCCTTGTGCTATCATATCTTCATATAAATGTACCGCCTTATACCCATCGCCATGACGGGCAAAAGCAGCGATAATTGAATTCCACGATACCGTGTTTTTTTCAGGCATTCGAGTGAAAACTTTAACCGAATCCTCCAAAGATCCACACTTCGAGTACATGTTTATAATCCCATTGTTAACAAAGGGATTAGCCAAGAAGCTTCTTTTAATAACTAGTGAGTGAAGTTGTTTTCCTGAACTTAAAGAAGTATCAACACCAAAAACTCCAAGAACAGCTGAAACCATGTTCACATCGATATCAACTCCGTTCTTCACCATTTTTATAAAGAACTGCATAGCTTCTTCTTCGAACCCGTTTTGTGCCAAACCAACGAGTATTACAGTCATGGTAACCTCGTCGAGTTCTTCGGTAGATTCGAAGATCTGCCATGCATATTTGAAATTTCCACATTTTGAGTACATGTCCATCAGTGCACTCTCGATACGTAAATCAGATTGCATCCCGAGTTTCCACAAAAGGCCATGAATTTGACACCCTTCTGTTAAAGCTAACAAACCAGAACAAGCCATTAGTGAACTCAAATATGTAAAAGAATTAGGATCCACCGGCCCATTACGCATCTTTATAAACATCTTTAAACTATCATGGTAAAACTCATTCTGCACCAATCCGGAAATAACAGCAGTCCAAGTAATGACATTTCTATCAGTCATTTCATCGAAAACCTGCATACCAAAGTCAGAACACCCGCACTTGTTATACGACGTGATCAATGCATTTCCTACTGTGATCTCCTGCTGATACCCACTCAAAAACACTAAACAATGTATCATCTTGTTCGCAAAGTAGAACACGGGTTTATCAAAAACAGATAAAACAGTAGTCAGAGTCGCTTGATCTAAAGCGAAATACGAACCAATATCAATCATTTGTTTAAACAACTTAACACCCGCACCAAACATCCCGTTCGTCAAAAACCCGGAAATGATCGCATTCCATGAAACTGTATCTCTCATGGGCATTTCATCAAACAGATTAGCTGCGTCCACTAAATCTCCGCAATTCGAATACATCGAGAGCAGAGAATTCCAAATAACAAGAGAATTTCGACGATCATTTTCGTTTTCTGGGTTGATGAATTCTGGGTTCTTGATAATCGAAGCGTGAAGTGAAGAACCCAAATTGAACCAGCGTTCTTTGCCGCAGGTTGACAAAAGAATGCTTATATCTACGTTGTTGAGAACAAATGTTGAAGATGGGTTTTGGCGGAGTAAGGTTTTTGATGGAGAAAGCATCGTGGAGAGACGAGAGGGAAGGTGAGAGCCTAATATCTGAATGACCCATTTGGATTTCATCCATGAAATTGAACTAATGAGCTGGTTTTAGCTTCGACATAGAATTCAAGCTTGAGTGAATCACATGTCTCGCAATGTTTAAAGAAGAGCAAAAGTGGATAATCAATTAGATTGTATTTATCAAAATACAATTGTGGGTAAAAACGGTGATGCAAGGAGATAAAAGGGAAGAAAAAGTAAAGAATTTTTATTTGGTTTATTAAGAATATGTTTTGTTTACAGTGGTTTTTTATTATTTAAAATAAATGTTTATAGTGATATAAATTTTAAAAAAATACGAGGATACGTTCATTAGCGGGATCATGGTCATCTATTTAATATTTAATTTTTATTTACTTTATATTTGACACTATATTTTTTAAACTATTCAAATATTCATGATTCATCGTTATTTATGTAATCATATTCTTTTTCTTATTTAACCATTGTTTTTTATTTAAAAGATTATATCTTCAAATCATAACTCAAAAATCAAAATATCATCGACCTTTGAAACGAATAAAACTAAATTAATGGATGATATCTTATCTTGCATTACATTATCTCATCTCTCATCTTTTATTTTGTTTTGTGATGGTCTCGCGTGATATAATAGAAAAATGCGAGACCAAACATGATGTAATGGAGAGATGCGAGATATGCATGGTGAAGTATGAGAGGTGAGAGACCAGAAATGATGAAGTGAAAAGATCAGACATGATGAAGTGAAAAAACCATACATGATGAAGTACAGAGATCGTGCATGGTGAAGTATGAGAGGTGAGAGACCGGGCATGACGGAATTGGAGTGACCATCCATTATTAAATCATGCGAGACCAGGCATGATGAAAGTGGAAAGACCAAACATGATTAAGTGGAGAGACCGAGCATTATTAAATCATGTGAGACAAAGCATGATGGAAGTGGAGATATCATACGTGATAAAATGAAGAGATTATGCATTATTAAATCCTATGAGACCATGCATAATGGAAATAAAGAGACCATCCATGATGGAAGTGGATAGATGAAACATTATTAAATCATGCAAGACCAAACATGATGGAAATAAAGAGACTAAACATTATTAAATCATGCGACCGGGTATGATGGAAATTCAAAGATCAAATATTATTAAATCATGCGAGACCGGACATCATGGAAGTTAAGAGATGCAAGACATGTACTAATTGATGAAAAAGATCTGAGACCAATGTTACTAAGTAGATAAAGTATGCACTTGTTTGTCTTAAATTAACAAAGTTAATAAGACTTACACATTTTTTGTTATGAGCTCCGGTTTGAAAGATACAGACTTTTTAAAATAATAATAATAAATATAAAATAGAAGTTTGGTCAAAGAACGAGAGGAAAGTTACTTGTGTTTTTTCTCATGTATCTAAATATTTATCGGTAGATTACCAAGTTTAGGTATTAAGTGGTAATGAGAAACTTGGTTGAGTATTTATAGGTAGTTCACCGTAGATTATACATATAAACTGAGAACAAACTATTTTTTTTTTGTAATGATCAATTTGTCGGATCAGTTCAAGAATGAACCATGTCGTGTATTATCTAGTTCCACACAAACATAACGATTTCTTATTTAGAGACTGGTCACATCACAACGCAACCTAACATCACTATGAGAAAATTTCTAACACACCAATCACTTCAATAACTCTATTAACCAATCATCAAGCTTGAAGATTCACTGAAGTTGTACACAACTTCAGCTTCTCAAGGTCACGAGTTTTGTCAACATGTCTACTGGCTTCTTTACTCCATAAATTTTCTTTAGTCTTAAATGACCATATTCAGTCAAAGATCGAATAAAATGATATTTAATATTCACATGTTTTGTTCTGAAATGGTATGTCAGATTGATTGCTTAAAAATCATATTGATTATCACTATGTAAAACTTCATTTTCTTTATTTACCCAACTTAAGACATGATGTAACCATATTATCTATTATTTTGCCTCGATATCAGAAACATATCCAGACTCGGTTGTAGACAATGTCATTATCCTCTACAAATTAGGACCCCAATTAATAGTTTTACCACCAAAATTATACACATACAAAGTACTACTATTTCTATTATCAATATATCCAGCCAAATCATCATCAATATAACTCTGTAACTTTATATTAGAAATTTTGAAGTAAAGTGATGTATTTGTGGCGCATTTCAAATTTTAAACTAGCCAACTGCCTCCCGGTGTTGCTTTCTTAGATTACTCATGTACCCGATCACAACTTTTGCTTTACGTGCAATATATGGTATGGTTCAAACCATGGCATACATAAGGATCCAATCTCTAATTGATTAAAAGTCATTTTTATATAAGCTTCATCATCCGTTGTCATAGGCGACGAGTCTTTGGTTAGCTTAAAGTGCCTACCCAAATACCTGCCCATTGGTTTAGCATTCTTAATGTTAAAACTCTTGAAAAGCTTGTTCATATATTCTAAATGTGATAACATTAAGATATCACGATTTATATCTCTTGTAATCCTCATACTAAAAAAATCTTGTAACTCCCAAATCTTTCATTGTAAATTATTTTAACGATTTATTCTTTATGTCATTTATTTCATCACTATTAAGCCTTGAAAAACATATCATTAACAAGATAATATGGGTGTTCGTAAACCTCCTTATGTATAAAAAATGATCACATTCACATCTAGTGAAATTGATGATACCAATAAAACTGTAAACTCCATATATAAATGCATTGGGGCTTGTTTCAAGTCATATAAGATTTTCTTTAATTTAAAAACCAGGTTCTTTTTTCCCTTTGTTGTAAAACCCTGTGGTGAACAATATAGATATCTTTATCTGAATCACCGTGAAGGAATACAGTATTCACGTCCAACCGCTTAACATGCACATTTTATGTAGTAACAGTTCCCAAAACCAATATGATTATATTTAGATTCACTACTAGAGATAAAATATCAGTGTATTTTACGTCTTGTTTTTACTAAAAACCATTCACAGCAAGCCTAGCCTCATAGTACTTGTTCTCATCATACTCTTTTTTATAATGTAAACTCATTTGTTTTGCCAAGCTTTCTTACTTTATAATAGTTAAGTTAGTTGAAAATTCTAGTTATTGATCAAAAAGTTCATCTCATCATTCATAGTTAACACTTATTTGCTTGAATTCTCAACTTGCAAAGCTTCAACATAATTTTCAGACTCACCTTCATTTGATAATAAGATATGATGACTATAAAGTGAATACATATTATCTTGGGTACCGTACTTTCCTATTTCAAGAACTTTATTTTCCTCAATCTGGAAAATATTATCATACAATTTGGTTTTTAAAATCTCATACAAATAAACATAAGCATAATCGTTTACCTATGATATTCTACTTATTCAACTATATTTGATTTTTCCTTGTACATAACATTATCATTGAATATGATATTCTTACTTCTTATAACTATTTGATTTTTTGTGTTCCAAAGTCTATAACCCAAAATATCATCTTCATAGGAAATAAAGAAACATTTTTTAGATTTGGGATAAAGTCTGTATATAAAATTAGTATCAATATATATGCGTGTGTGTGTGTGTGTCTGTATATGTGTGTGTATGTGTGTGTGTCGCGCGCGTATGTGGGTATGTGTGTGTGGAAAACAACCAAATGTTTTTAAAAATAAAATTTTACCTCCTTACAACTCCTTACTTCCTCTAAAAATTTGAAATTCAATGGATCCCATGGGCTTTTATTGATCGGATAAATAGTATCTTTGATTGCATTATCCCATTAAATATTTGACAAACCAGTACGCAACCTCATATTTTTAGCACGTTTATTTAAAGTATGGTTCATGTTCTCAATTCCATAATTATATTGTGATGTTCCTAGAATGGTATTTTACATTATGATTCTATTTGTAGCATAATATGTTTAGAATCCACCATCAATATATTTACTGTCATTATCAGATCTTAACCATTTAATTTTCAAATATGTCTCATTGTCTATTAAGTTTTTTTATTTAAATATATCAAATACATCACTTTATTAAAAAAATAAACTTAAACCTTTCTAGTCAAGTCATAAATAAATATGAGGTAGTATATAGAGCCATCAAGTGAAAGAACTGAAGATGGTTCTTATAAATAAATATTCACCAACTCTAACCTTTTGGGTTCTAAATCTCTACCGTAGTTGGAAAAGCTTACTTTCTTCTCCTTTCCAATGATGAAACTATCAAATATACCAAGGTTTAAATCGTTGAATAGTCCCTCGACTATCGTGCTTTTTTATTTAGTCTCTTTTATTTTAAAATCATATTTTTTGGGGTCCTTAGACTTAGAAAAATCTATAAATTTAGTCCATAGAGCCATGTATGAGAGACTCAATTTATTTATTTTTCTAAGTCCATGGACTAAATTTATAATTTTTTCCAATCCCGTGGATCCTAAAAGGTGATTTTGAAGTTGAATGACTAAATGAAAGAAAATAAAATAGTTGATGCAACTACTTAATCCAAAATACCAACATAAATGGTCTTCAATTCTAGTAATTTATCGTTTGAATTTAGTACCTTCATATATTTCTGATTCATATGATTAAACCTTTAGCGCCATGGAGTAACACTATAATTAACAACTCAAACTGCATTTGGTGAGGATTATTTTTTATCAAAGGGTATTCTTGGAAATAATTCTATCTTAATAAATATTTATTTTTTGAGTGAAGGGTAGAGAGATAAAAGAGGTGTGTCTTAGCTATGAAGTTTTTTTTTATAAATTTTCATACCATTAAATGAAGTTGGTTGGGGTATTTATACTTGTTTTATGACTCATGGGTCATTTGGGTCAGACTCTGGATTTAGGTCAATCTACTAAGCCCACTACCTAAACGGGTTAGCATAGGTTAGCACACATATGAGTCATGATTTACTTAGTTGCATTGTTCATGATAAATTTGGTTCAAAACATGTCTGAATTACCCCTTCGGTTTAGGCAGTAGTACCATTCCAAAAATATCTGAACCTATCAGTATCTACTGTATATGTGATACTTCTGCCATACCAATAATTGACAAGTATCTTGTACAAAAATACATATAAAAAGTACACGTATCTTGAATTGTGAAATATGTTAACCTTATGAATTCTCTAAAAAAAATTATTATCTTGCTTAAGTTTGATATCTCCAATATCCACTATCTGAATTGACCAATTATCAACTATATAAACAGTTCCAAAATTACCTACAATATAATTGAAACATATTTTTTAGTTTGAAGTGGTATGCTAATAAGCTTATGAGTCGAGTACCCGAGAGTCTATGTAATTTCAACAAAAAGCAACAAAGCATATTGTACTTTTTATGTAACAACATTTGCACTTTCATTAACGTTCTTCTTAGGTTTTTTTTTTATAATACCTCTATATGTGTCCTATATGGTCGCAACTTTAATATCCTTGTAAACCTCGTGGACCTTTAGATTGGTTATTGTTTTGTTATCTTCTTGATTTAAATATTATTCTATTCTATTTTTTTGAGCTGATCAACCTTTTGATTTGACGTTAAAAATGGCACCATTATTTGAATACTAACCATAATCCTTATTTCAAACTTTTTCATCGATAATCATATCATGTATGTCATTATACTTGAGATTCTTCTTGGCAACAAGATTACTTACAACATTTCTCACAACTTCAAACTATTGGATAAAGAAGACAAAATGATTATGACACTAATCTCATCATCAAATTTAATAGTAACATATGATTAAACATTCATGATTTTATTAAACTTATTCAAGTTTTTTATAACCAAAGTGTCGTTTGCAGTGTTAAATATGAACAATTTTTTCATCAGATGCACATTGCTGTTTACTGAAGGATTTTTATACACACTTGCCAAAGTTGACATCAAACCAACAATAATATTTTTTTCATAAAAATGTATACAATTGAGTTGGCCAGGGTAATTTGAAAAACACCTAGAACCTTACGATCTAGAAGTTTACAATCTACCTTATATTTCTCATATGGCTTCGTTGAATATATGAGATATTGTTGCAAGTTTCTACCTTATAAATAATCTTCAATTTGCATCCTCTAAGTACATGAGGTATAACTCGTCTAATATTTCGATTGTAACTCCTTAATTCCTGCTTGCAACATCTCTACTACTAGCGCATATTATGTTGTCGTCTATTTCTCTACCATTATATCATATTCTTCTTTTGTCATCGATTCTTCTTAAATTATTCACGAATCTTGCTATGATACCAATTTTATGCAATTGATGATAAAAAAATAAAAAAATAAGCATACTAATTTTACTTGTTTCACCAAAAAATATGTTATGTCCAACGAGCGTATGTATTTTTTCACTATTTAAAAAAAAGTGTTTACGATTATACATACCTTAATAGGGAAACTATATGTATATATAAGAAAAAAGCAAAATAGGATAAAAAATTAAATTTCTGAAAAAATATATTTTAATTTTTTAATGGACTGTTAGACAGATTAATTCAAGTATGAACGAGGTCATGCAGTACCAATAAATATGATTTTTTTTATTCAAACTCGTATATATCATGCCACGATTATCCATCTCAAGCCCGTTATAACGGTTACCGCCTTACAATCTGTCCAAAACCGTTTTAAAATTACACATAAAATAAATATTTTTTTGTTGATATAAAACTTTATCTTACTTTTTGTTTTAATTTTTTGTTTTATATTTTATGTATTTTTAATTTTTTTTTTGTGGATTTAAATTTGACTAAATGTTATTAAGAAAATTATTTCGGGTTTTTATTTTCGGATAGTTTGCGGGCACCAGTGCAAACCTCATGTTTGGGTTCAATTTTAAAAGATTAATACTTGTCGGTTTTCAATTTTGGGAATATAGATACCCACCTCATTGTCATCGATAATTACCATACTTCACACAAGCATAACAAGAAAAATATATATCTGAAATTGGGGTAAAAACTATATACATATACATAACATTGAGGGTATATAAAAACGATTACTATATCTTTTATCGTGTTTATTTTTTCTCATATTTGTTATTTTTCTCTTTTTCTCTTTTTAAAATAATATATAATATTTTATTTTTATAATTCTTCTTGAGTTAAATTTAATGTTGCCTTTATATAATTAAAAAATTTAAACTTTAGAGCATTTTACTTCTCACATTCACGAAGAACAAACAAACCAAAAAAAATTATATTCTTCAACAAGAATATTTCATCTCATATAATTTACATCATCGATTTCTTCTAACACATTTGATTTCTTATAAACATTTACACTTATTGTTGTTTGGTTATTGTTATTCTATTTTTTTTCCATTTCATTCATATTTTATATTTTTTCTTTTCGTAGTTATTTCTGATTGTTATCGTTTTATTTCCTCACAAATAAGATTTATGATTATTGTTGTTTCATTTCAATTTGTTAATCGTCTAAATGTTAATTATCACACTTGGTTATTTTTGTTTAGATTTACCCATATTCATCGACATTTTTTTTCCGATTGTATGCATATACATATTTTGGGTATTATTGTTTGTGTTTCGGGTTCATGCCTGTAAACAAGTACAGACAGTGATGTTTTTAGCACATTTCAAAATCTATTGTCTGCATTTTTGTACAAATAACATGTGAGTCTAATATACAGTTTCAGAATTACTTGTCATTTATATAAAAGAATTGTTATTAAGTCTGAGATGTGGTCCTGGAATTACTTGTTTGTTCGCGAATATAAAAATAGTTTACTATTGTTTCATTGATATTTTATTTATGACATCCTTATTGATTTATGTTTTTTTTAAATACGATGTCACCAAAAATGTTTTTGAAATGTTTACTCATCGAGTTAACGTGCTCAAGAGACCAAAGCACAAGTTGAACAACATGAGCATATCAAAACTTATGATCCCGCTACGAGATCGAGAAGAGTGCAAAAATGCAAAAATAGAAGAGAACCATCTCCACAACCTATGGAATGAACGAAAAAGAAGAAGTAAATGACAACCTATTCTGAAGGCTGAAACTATTGTGGTTGTGATAAAAGTTCCTCAAGTGTGGAAATATAAAAAAAAATTAAAAAAGCACATGACATACCATGTGCACTATAATCAGGTAAATTTATTATTCGATTACTAATAACTATTCTCCATTTGATAATTCTCCATTTGATTTTTTTAGTATGTTGACATAATTTTTATTTTTTATATAGGAGATACAAGGTCAACATTTCATTTTTTTCCACTAGAACAATGGTCACAACTTGAAAATAAAATAACTAGAGATCGATATAAAACTTTATAAAAAATACTGGTTTTGGGAAGATGTTGGAGACACTTTATAACGAAGATACTAACACTCATCTCACAAAATATGTTTTTTTAGAAATATGACATATGAAGAAAAATTTGTTCAACTTCTCATTTGGAGAGTTGGGGCTTACATTTGTTGACATCGTGATAATTATCGGCATTTCGATATAAGAGAACTTGTCTAAATGGAAGACAAAAAATATAAACATTTCATGACCCATTTAGTATATGAGGTTCTTAGATTTATGGTAAAAATAACCAGAATTGAGCTCAATGCATGCAACTATATCGGTATTATAATATATGGGTTGAGATATTATTCATCATTCAATAATTTTCATGATGAGCGTCCTGAATTAGAAACCATTGATATTCACTGGGTGTGAAAAATCTTATCTTACACTTTTATATAAGTATTGCATTTTATCAAACAATAGTGGGACTTACATAACAACATACCGATTGTATATCATTCAAGATTGGGTGACTATATACAAGAGATTCACATTCTCACTGAATTATATATCGAGATACGTTAGGCATCATTGTATGACACAAAAATGATGAATAAATTTGTTAATGTTTTGGAGTGTTTGATATTCGATCATTTCAAGCTCTTTTAACCACCGCATCAGGAATGGTTAATTTGACATATGTCGTACATCTGTACATGGGAAATTATAAAGCAGAAAAATATGGTTGATGGGTTTGAAAAGAGTCTTTAATCGTTTAAATTCACTCTTGATCGCTTATCGGTCAAATTAGTATGTTTTAACTTTCTATTTCATTTCTTATATTTCATAAATAAAAATACGTTTTATAACACAATTTGATTTTCTTACAAGTGATATTTTAGTCATACAAGTATTTATGCATGGTCAAATCCTTTGATCCATTAATATGATTTGATTATGGAATCTTATGCATAAACAAAATCGAGCCATATCTGCTCGATTGATTGGTTTGAAAATTTAGACATATCCAACGTATACCTATTATTCCAACAAAAAATACGGAGAAGAAAGACAAAATGACAAACACTTATATGAATTGGTGGATGACACAATTTGGGAAAATTTGATTCAAATATCTATTGGGCTTGCCAAATAGATGGTTAATTTTTCTCTCATTGATGTTTTCAAAAGGCTATTTTTGGGATGTTTGCAGCAAAAGCTTCTATCTGGCCCATTTGCATCTTATTCCATATGTTTTCCTTCGTTCTCTTGGGTTTTCGATGAGTTTGATCCGTATAAATAGAAGATTTTCCCTTCCTTTTCTTCGACCGACATTGTCGATGATGAAAGAGGTGAACTCCCCTCTAAATATGACTCTCTCCCTAATGTGGTCGTGAATGAAATTCTAGTTTTGTCCTCCAACATGACCACTATATAAACCTTGTAAGTATTTTATTACTTATTGGAAAATTTGTGGGTTAAATGATATTGTTAGCGAAAAAGACATAACTGATTTTATTATGAATAATAATATTTTTATCATGATCCTCATTAAAACCAAAGTCTGCATTCATAAGGTTTATTCCACTATTAGGAATATGGTCCACTACTGGTATTATGTGACTAACCACGATTCCCACCATAGAGGTAGGATTTTGATAGTATGGAATCCTAGTGTTATCACTATTTCTATATTATCCTCATCCCCTCCAGTGTAAAGTGAATAATCATAATTCATCAATTTTCTTTTGTTTCACCACTATTTATGCTTTTAATGATGATTTTGTCTGTATTCCCCTTTGAAATGATCTTGAGTTTATTTTCGCTCAAGATCAGGGTATCCTTTGGGTTACCGTCATGGATTCATTGCTATTCTGAAAACCGGAAAAGCACCCCGACTCCTCGGATAACTAGTCCCTTGTTATTGATGAATTTAACAACTGTTACTACTAGTGTGAGTTAAGTAATGTTCGCTCCACTAGTTCCTTTTTTACATGGTATAACAAAAATCTTGCTAAACCCATGTTCTCCAAGATTGATCATGTCCTAGTCAACAACGACTATGATGTGTATTTTGCAATGTCACCAGTCAATTAAAGATCTCCATACTCTTTTGAACATCCCATTGTCACTCTTAATCTTGGCACACATCGCAAGTACCAGAAAAAACCTTTTAATTTTTTTAAAATGTGGTAATCTCACCCTAACTTCAAATATCGTCTCCTTTAAATGGAACCTTTCATGCCCCGCACATGGTATGAACATGATCTCCCAACAAATTATTTCTCTTCAATTCTCTCTTAGTAACCTCAATCGTAAAGACTATAACAACATCTACCCCGCGTTTCTAATGCTCAAAAAGACCTCGTCTTTCTTCAGACCCTTCTTTCCCAAAATCATTCTAACCATTCTCTTATCTGTAAAGAAATCAAAGCTCCCTCTAATTTCATCTTCCTCAATAGAGCCGAATAATAATTTCTTAAGCAAAAATCAAGAGAAAATGAGCTTAAACTTTGAGATAAAAATACTAAATTCTTTCACAACAACATCAAAACCAGAATTTTACACAACAAAACTATCTCACTTTTGATGAGTCCGAATATTGCTACCACTCCGGACGCGGACAGTTCGGACTAGGACGACTGGACCGGACACAGTTCGAACACTTAACTCATTGGACTGTTCGGACTATGACTAAAGTACTTAAAAACCTAAACACTTCTTGACTAAGCTGCTTGCTCTCCTACTAAGAGCTCATGGGTCTTTGAACATGACCCGGGTCCATTAAACATGACCCGAAAGCCCAAATGAAAGGGTATAAATACCCAACCACCTCCATTAAATATGGGTAATGAAAATTAAATACAACCAAGCTGCTTAATTCTCCCTCTACTCTCTACTTAAACATAAAATACTTACAAACTTCCACGAAACTCAAAACAAAAGTTACAATTTTACCCTCAGACAAAAATTAACCACACCAAATTGGCGAACACAATGGGAGGCGTGAGGTGCCTGAATCAAGCATTCAAAACCATCAGAAAAGTCTGTCCGAATGAATCCAGACGCCTTGGAAGTGCCACCAGCTTTGCTTGAAGTGGTGGGTGAAAATGATGAGTATACCATCGAAGAGCGTGACAGACTAAATGGTGAGATAAAAGCTTTGAGGGCAGAAAAAGCTAAGATGGGCATGAAGGATAAGTCAAAAGCATCAGTTGCTCATCATACCGATAACCCTAGAGAACATGAGCCTTCAAAGACTCATGTAAGTTCTAAAAAGACTCATGCTAGCTCCAAAAAATCTCATCGATCTAAACCAGTGGAGAGTTCTGACTCAAACTCAGAGTCTTCTGGTAGCTCTTCGGATAAAGAAGGAATTGAAAAGTCCTTGTCCTCTAGCAGCGACGAGGGTCGGACCAAGAATAAGCAAAAGTTGGGCAAAACATATTCAAGGAAAAGGGATAGACATGGGAAGTTGAAGAGGAATATTGGCAAAGGGTCATCTCATAGCCGAGACATGTAGACCGGATGCTGATGGATCCTTTCACTTTCCACGATGAACCAGGTATCTTTGCAACTCCCAATGAGGATACTGTGTTTAGTCGTGGCCGAAATTGGAGCCAATCTCCTTTGTCTTCCAAAATTCTGTCCGGAAACCTCCCTAAGAGGTTCGATAGCACTAAAATGGAGAAGTACGATGGCAGTACTGATCCGGACAACCATTTGGAACAATTTAAAAATTTCATGATGAACTTTGATGATGATGACAAATTACTCTGCAGAGCATTCTCCCAATCCTTTTCGGGGAGTGCTCTGAAGTGGTATAACAACCTACCTCAGGGTTGCATCAAGAATTTTGATACCTTTTGGGTGGCCTTTCGAAGGCAGTTTGTTGGGAGTAAAGAATTAAAGGGTAATGGGGACATAATAATCCATTGTGCCCAAGAACCAAACGAGTCATTGAAAGAATACATAAGCTGTTTTGTAAACACAAAAAATGGGTTGGCTGATTGTTTCGAGCAAGTAGCAATAGCATCCCTGAGACAGGGCTTAAACCCTGTGAATTTGGCTGATTCAGTGACCAGAAAGAAGGCCATGACTTGGGGAGGTTTACTGAATCAGGTTGGGAAACAGATCAATGTTGATGAAACAAAGAAAACTAGGGTGCATAGGTAGGTGAGGTCTGCCCCGGTTGCACCAAACCCCAATCAAAATTAATCCGGGAACAAGGAAAAAGAGACCGGACAGGGGCCTAGCCGGGCTAAAGCTCAATCTCAGCCAGCTGCACCTGCTCAAAGTCAACAATCCAGAAGTAAGAGAGGGCCTTGGGTCCAACCGGAGTGGTTTGCAGAATTGAAAGAAAGTGTGGCCACCATTTATGATAAAACAAAGGAGGAAGTACACTATAGAAGACCGACTGCATTACAATCTCCTAGGGAGCATCGTAATAACTCTTTCTGCCAGTATCATAATGATACTGGCCATACCACCGATGATTGTATAGCCTTGAAACAAGAAGTTTAGAATTTAATTGAACGAGGAAAGCTGGGGGCATATGTCAAAAAAAGAGGAGGTACTAGGCCTGATAATACTCGCTGGGTTGGTCCAAGCAATGTTGCTCCGGAGGGAGCTATGGTGATAGTCGAAAGGTTTGATGTAGAATCAGAATACTTGGATCCTGATCCGACTAGAAACAGAGTGGGTACCATTGAGGAACGTTGTAGAACAGTCTCCGGGCTTATTGACTTTTTTGAGTCACTCACAATTTTTGGAGGGGATACAATGACAGCTCCTACTGCTTCTTGAAGGAAGAGGCATGTTCATACTTTAGCTACCCAGCTAGAGGAAGGCATGAACTCCTATCAGTCGCAAATTCCGTTCCCCTTCATTGTCTTCGATGAAGATGACTTAAGAGATATAGCTGGCCCTCATGAAGATGCTGTTCTCATAGGTGCATTCATTGGGGGCAATGACATAAGACGAATTTTGGTGGATACTTGAAGCTCAGCCAATATCCTTTTCTTAACCACTTACAAGAGAATGAAAAATCCATCCGTAATTCAGAGTTCGGACAGATCAATTGTGGGCTTTACTGGCAGCTCAGCAGATGTGACTGGGGAGTTCGAAGAGGAAGTCCTGTTGGGCAAAGGCCCTTTCAAGAAGATGGTCAGGATACTTTTTATTGTGGTAGATTGTCCCACTTGCTATAATGCTATTCTAGGGAGGTCTTGGCTCTCTAGGATGCATGCAGTGGCTTTAACAGTCCACCAATGTTTGAAATATGCTGTTCAAGGACAGGTGGGAGTTGTCTGAAGCAGTCAAAAGGTAGCAAGGGAGTGTTATGCTACAGCCCTGGCGCCCCGGACGTTGGGGGCAGTTCGTATCAATAAGCAATAGCAATTTGAGGGGCTTTCTGGGGGTGAGGGTGAAATTGATGATCCCAAAGAGGCCCATGGAGTATTAATACCAGTTGAAGAGGTAGAAACACATTGTTTAGAAGAAGTAAAAAGTGTCAAGATAGGGTCTAAAATGCCACCCGATCTGAAACGTGAGATGTTAAGGTTTTTGAAAAGCCATCAACATGTTTTTGCTTGATGCAATGCTGATGTTACTGGGGTTCCAGTAGATGTGATATCATATCACCTATCTGTCCGGAAAGACGTAGCACAGTGGTTCAAAAGAGAAGAGTTTTTTCCAAAGAAAAGGCTGATGTTATTGTACAAGAGGTTGACAGGCTCACAAAGATGGGGCATATCAAGGAGTCTCAATACCCTTTGTGGACTGCCAATCCGGTCCTGGTAAAAAAGAAAAATGGCAAGTGGCGTATGTGCATTGACTTCATAGATCTCAATAGGGCTTGCCCAAAAGATTTGTATCCAGTTCCCCGGATTGACCAGCTAGTAGACTCCACTTTTGGGAATAAGCTGTTGTCCTTTATGGATGCTTTCTCCGGATACAATTAGATCCAAGTAGATCCGAAAGATCAAGAGCATACCACATTTGTCACTGACAGAGGTCTTCATTGCTACAAGGTAATGCCATTTGGGTTGAAAAATGCTGGGGCTACTTATCAGAGATCGGTAAACAAAGCCTTTGTTGATCAGATTGGAAGGAATATGGAAGTATACATCGATGACATGATGGTGAAAAGTGTGGATGAGAAATTGCACTTGGCTGACCTCCAAGAAACTTTTACCAACCTGGTAAAAGTGAATTTGAAGCTAAATTCAGAAAAATGTGTGTTCGGAGTGCAATCCGGGAAGTTCCTAGGCTATATTATAAGTGAGCAAGGGATACAGCCCGATCCGGACCATCTTAATGCTCTATTTCAAATGGAGCCTCCTCGGAATATTAAAGAAGTACAACGATTAACGGGGAGGTTAGCTGCTTTAAACAGATTTATCTCAAGGTCTTCGGACAGATGCGCCCCGTTTTTTCAAACCTTAAAGGGTGTAAAGGGATTTAACTGGACATCACAGTGTGATGAGGCTTTCAATGAAATCAAGAAGCATCTATTCTCTCCCAAAACCTTATTTAAACCAGTTGATGGAGAGACACTCTTCGTATATTTGGCAGTTTCAAGTTGTGCCATCAGTGCTGTGTTAGTGAGAGAGGTGGATAATTACCCTCCATCCAGTGTACTACATCAGCAAAAGCTTGATAGATGCAGAAAGGCGCTATTTGAAACTTGAAAAATTAGCATTGGCTCTGGTGATAGCTGCAAGAAAGATGATGCCTTATTTCCAGGTTCATCCTATTATCGTCAGAACATCTTTTCCTTTGAAGAATGTTCTCCAAAAGGCAGACATTTCAAGTAGAATGACTAAGTGGTCGGTAGAATTGGGGGATTTCGATATAGATTTTGCTCCCCGAGCAGCGATCAAAGCCCAAGATGTGGCTGATTTTTTAGTTGAATTCCACTCTGATAGAGATTCGGAGCAGACTACTGAGATGAAAGACAAAAAGTTCTGGGTCGTCCGGACGGATGGTGGATCCAG
Source organism: Limnanthes douglasii subsp. nivea (assembly GCA_036936605.1). Taxonomy (NCBI): domain Eukaryota; kingdom Viridiplantae; phylum Streptophyta; class Magnoliopsida; order Brassicales; family Limnanthaceae; genus Limnanthes; species Limnanthes douglasii. The sequence goes on along the minus strand of JAUPFV010000002.1, from coordinate 352,681,915 downwards.
CACTATGGGATGTGGTGCAGGGGTGTGCTTGACTTCTCCATATGGTGACAAAATGTATCAGGCTATATGTTTTGCTTTCAGGGCTTCCAATAATGAGTCTGAGTACGAGACAGCTATAGCTGGTTTGAAATTAGCTTTTATTTGTGGGGCTAAGAGGGTCAAGCTATTGAGTGACTCCCACCTTCTTATCCACCATGCCCAAGGTCAATCTGAGGCCAAGAAGGAGCAGCTAGTGAAGTATTTACTTCTTCTTAAAAGTGAAGCACTCAAGTTTAAAAGCATTGTTTATGAACATATACCCCGGACAGAAAATGAGTTGGCAGATTCATTGGCAACCATAGCATACACAGAGTCATATCCATGGATCTATGTGCTGGAGAGCCCCTCCATTCAACTTAATATGGGTAAAAAAGAAGAAATTTTTGAAGTACAAGTGAAACAACCTCAGGATTGGAGATTTCCTCTCCTGCAATACCTCTCCGACGGTAAAGTGCCTCCGGATAAATCACTGGCAAGAAAACTGAAACACAAGGCTCGTGGTTTTATCATACTAAGAGACATTCTGTATAAAAAGTCTTACAGCAAACCTCTTCTGCGCTGTTTGGGGGATGATGAATCTCAGGTAGTCCTCTCCGAATTACATGATGGTGAGGGATCAACTCATTGTGGATTCAGGGCTCTAACAAGGAGAGTTTTACTGGCCGGCTACTATTGGCCATCTATCATGCAGGATGCTAAAGAGCTGGTAAGAAGGTGTGACCCATGCCAGAGATACAACAATGAAATTCATGTCATAGCCATTCCTTTAGTGTCAATTTCTGAGCCTATACCTTTTGCTCGATGGGGGTTGGATTTAGTGGGGCCTCTCCCTATGGCGTCCGGAGGGCGCAAAACTATAATTGTTGCAATCGATTACTTTTCGAAGTGGATTGAAGCAGCCCCCTTGGCAGGAACTACATCCAAAGCTGTCATAAAATTCATTTTGTCCAACATATGCTGCAGATTTGGTGTTCCACAAAAGATAACAACAGACAATGGGCCACAGTTTGACAATAGGGAAATGGAAAGTTTTTGTGCTTCAAGGGGAATTCAACATTGTTTCTCTTCACCTTTCCACCCACAAGCAAACGGACAGGTTGAAGTGGCTAACAGAACTATACTGTCCGGTTTGAAGAAACATTTGGAAGGGGCTGCTGGGAAGTGGCCTAGCTACTTGCAAGAGGTTTTGTGGGCCTATCGGACTACTCCTGGGGCTGCAACACAAGAGTCACATTTTGCCTTGGTCTATGGGATGGATGCAATAGCTCCCATAGAGGCAACTCTTCCACCATTTCGAGTTCACAACTTCTCCGAACAAGCTAACGAAGTAGCAATCAGAGGTCAGCTTGACCTAATAGATGAAAGACGAGTTAAAGCTCACCTTAGAGCTGTACACTATGACGGTTTGATGAGAAGCATATTTGCTTCTAGAGTTAAAAGAAGAGATTTCTAGCCGGGGGACAAGTTATTGAGGAAAGTCTTCATACACACTAAAGAGAAGCTGCTCGGAAAATTGGCCCCGACTTGGGAAGGACCTTATATGGTTGTTGAAAGGCTTAAACCTGGAACATATTGGCTAGAAGACAAGGATGGAAGAGTTTTGACCCAACCTTGGAATATCGAACATCTCCGGATGTACTTGGAGTAGAATTTGTGTAAATATTTACTTGTTTAAACATCCATGTAAATATTTGGGGGCATACTCTTTCCTACCCTGGTGGCGCGGGGAGGTTTTAATGAGGTGTCCAGGTTTTTAATAAAATTTGATGCCTTCTTAAAAAATTTCCGAAGTGTTCTTACTTTGTCTTTTGTCACACCATCCGGATTGAAATAAAAGAGTGATGACCACTTAAACATTCGTCATCAGAGAATTTAAACACTCTCACTATGAAATAACTAAGGGCTATTTAAACACTAGCCATCAAAATTGAAACAGACTATGAAAAAATGTGAGAATTGTGCAAAACAAGGATATTCATTAAAATAACTTAAGTGCCTTGGCCTTCCAAGGACTTTTGATTTGTCAAAACAAAGCAAAGGATCTGTCCGGTCATGTATCGGACACATTAACAAAAAGAATGCCTTGGCCATCCAAGGACTTTGGTTTAATCACAAGAAAATTAAAGAGATAATCGATACTTTAAGACTGAGCTTTTGTAGATGGCTCAGCCTCACTTGGCTTTTTCTTCTTTGGGTCGTCATCTGGACTCTCCCCAGCTTTTTCTTCTTCATCAGTGGTGTCATCCAAGCCACTGGAGTAGTTATATTTATCAGCATCAGACATGGTATGATGAGGAAGGTCTTCGTACTCTACATGAGTCCATAAATCTCCCAGGCTTCTCTTCGAGAACTTCTCATGGAAGAGCGGAACCATGTCTGATCTCACCTTGGCATATATTTTCTCTTGAGTGTCAATCACATTGTTGGCATAAGCATTGATCCTGGCCTGGATTTTGGCCTCCTGCTCCCTTAACAAATCAGCTTTCTCCTCTGCAGCTTTAGACACTATAGTCTCAAGCGCAATCTTGTCACTTGTCAAGTTATTAATAACTTGGTCTCCTCCTTTGAAGAGGTGAGATCTTTCTCTAATCCGGACAACTTCTCCCGGAGCTCCCTGACAGTGTCTTCCAGAGTGGCAACTTTTGTAGTCCATCCCTCTTGGCTCTTCTTTAGCTCCTCATTTTCCCCCTTTAGAATATCAGCATGTTGGGTGGCTGTACTAAGATCGTCGGACAGTCTTTGTTTGTCAGACTTGAGATCTTTGATAGTATCTGCCTGACTCCGAACTCGCTTCTCCAACGCAAGCACCGGCTGAACACTACTTAGTACGGAGTGAGCTATAGTATCCCTTTCACTTGAAACAGTAAAAGTCTTACCGTTAAAAATGATAGTGTTCGATGTGCTCGGAGGGAGGTAAGGCCCAACAAAATCATCTCTGGGAAGGTTGGCAAAGTAGTCACCAAGCCCAGCAAGACCGGTGATGTCAACCCCATCAATACTAAGGTCTCCTCCTCCGACCTCGTCTGTATGAAAATCAGCAGGGATCTCCTCTGCTTGTGTTGGGTCAGTGGGATCAGTAGGGGGGAGAGGCTCCGGAAGCCGGAGAGAAAGTTCATCTCCTCTGGAGGTCTTTTTCTTCTTAACCTCCCTGTCCTTGCTTTCAGCTCCCCGTTTGCGGTCTCTTTTAAAAGCCCTTGGCAGTTTTGGGGAATGAACTTCTTGCCTAACACTCTCCTGCTCTACCACTTCCAAGAGAGCAACATCAATCTGGCTTGTGGCTGGCCCCTCCGGATTTGTTAGAACAGTTTCCTCCACCTCAGTAGGGTCTGATCCACCTACTACTTTCTTGCCTTTCTTCTTTTTTCCTTTCATCTTACTCGGGGTCTTGGCCCGGCCTGGCAAGTAAAGTGTCCCATCCGGCTCGTGTGTCCTCTTGAGCACTACATCCGGAGAGGGTTGAGTGGTGAGCTCTTCCCAGGTTAAGTCCCTCCGGCCAGTAATATTCTAGAGGTGGGATCTTGCTAAGTTGCCCCCCGTGAAGGCATCATGGAACCGATTTCCCCACCGTTCAGCAGCCCAAGCATTGATCTTGGTGCAAGTAGCCTGCCCGGACTTTAAATAGTCACTGAAGTCCTTGGGAAATTCTACTAAGAAGAAGACAAAGTCAGTCAGTTTAAACAAATATGATAAAAGAATAAATAAAAGTATGAAGTAGGAGACTTACGATCACTCCTTCATCTGCTGGTGAGTAGACTTGGGTTAACTCTGGCTTTGATTTTCTTCCCGTTCTCCCAAGCACCACTCACGAACAGGAATTGAGTCCTCCAATTCCTCTCCGACATCAACAGCTTTGAAGTTATCCCCCATATTGAAGTGGTAGAAGGGGAAGTAGTGGTTTCTGCAGAGACTAGCCACAGCAGCAAACTCCTTCATTGGTAGAGGAATCCCGGAGAGCCTAGAAGCCATGATGCAGGTCATGAGGGTATACCAAGCATTGGGGCTTAGCTGGCTCGGACAGAGCTTTATCAGATGAAAGTATCTGACAATTTCTGGGTCCAAGGGGAATCTGAGCCCCTAGTTAAACAGCTCCGTGAAGATGACTATCTCACTCAATTTGCAGTCCATGGGAGTTTCGGGGTTTATAGGGATTCTTATCTTCACGTTCTCCAGAATTCCCTACTTCGTACGCATCCGGCCTAGCTCGGCTGTGTGGATGAATGCGTAATTGATCTTTTGGAAGACAAGGAGGTACTTAACATCGACCTTGTGGAAACAAGGCCCCACCCTTCCTTCGAGACACTCCGGCAGATCCGGATGCCTCAAGCATAATGTTTCCTTATCCTTGTCTTTTTGGGCAACCACAGCACCACTAGTCTGTCCGGACGGTTCAGACTCAAACGGAGCCTCTTCAATAGAGTCCTCCATTACTTCCTCCATAATTGAGGAAGGGTTTTCAGTTGTAACGGTGAGAGGGAGATTTAGATTTGGCTCAGCCTGACTTCCGGACTGCTGCGCTTCAGTGTTATCTTGGTTCCTGGCCTCTGGTTGGGGCTCTGGTATAGATACTTCTCTTCGAGGACTTGAACCAGTGCCCTCCGGACCGGACAGCCTGTCCTTTGGTGCTCTAATGGGTGCCTCTGACCCATGACCAGCCGACCTCTTCTTCGGTCAATTAATTCCTGAGGAGAGGTTTCAGCATCAGACCCCATGGCTAAAAAAGGGGAGGGTTTTTTAAAGCTTGTAACTGTTAAACCTGGTTCAACGATGGGTTCCGACTCTTGAACCGAGGAGCCAGAGATAATGGGTGAAAGATTGGTTTGAAATAACTTCTTCGGTTTGATGTCCTTTATAGAGGAAGAACCTTGATCTGATTCCGTGGGTGAGGTTGCTGGTTTGTCGATGGGCGAAGCGGGTAAGCCTGCTGCAATGTGCCTTTCCCTTTCAGCCTTTTGCGCATTTTCTAATTCAGAAAGATTGAGCCACCCGCCTTTGATCAAAGCGTTCCTCGCTGTGAACATAAACGACCTGAGCAGGAATTTGGTTTTGAGAGAGAAAGCTTTAAGGATTTTCACAGTAAAAACGAGAGTGATAGTAAAACAGTAGAAAGCATTTCAATTTATAGTAAATCTAAAAAAAAAGAGTTTGATTCATAGGAGAATTCAAAAAGATTGGTAATGATTAAAAAGACGGCGCTGATGTCACCCTCTTTAATGAAGAGGTTGCTTTTCGAAGAAGGTGGGTGCGAGATTCAAGATGAAAAAACAGCTGAAGAAACCAATCAAAAAGTGACACGTGTCCCATAAACTCTGGTAAAAAACCGTTTGGATTCACAGCTTTATCAGTCTGGATAAAGCCATAACACAAGTCGAAAGACCTGTCCGGATTAAAACTGCCCCCGACATCAGACTGTTTTTCAGGTTTTTGGCAAAGGTATTTGAGCAAACACCTAAAAAATGGGCTCTTGATGAGTCCAAATATTGCTACCACTCCGGACACGGACAGTTCGGACTAAGACGACTGGACCGGACAGGGCAGTTCGAACACTTAGCTCATTGGACTGTTCGGACTATGACTAAAGTACTTAAAAACCTAAACACTTCTTGACTAAGCTGCTTGCTCTCCTACTAAGAGCTCATGGGTCTTTGAACATAACCCGGGTCCATTAAACATGACCCGAAAGCCCAAATGAAAGGGTATAAATACCCAACCACCTGCATTAAATATGGGTAATGAAAATTAAATACAACCAAGCTGCTTAATTCTCCCTCTACTCTCTACTTAAACATAAAATACTTACAAACTTCCACGAAACTCAAAACAAAAGTTACAATTTTACCCTCAGACAAAAATTAACCACACCAATTTTAACTCTCACGGTGATTTGATCACCAATACTTCTGGTGTTGCCAATGTCCATATTCATCATTTTAAAAAAGTTTTTTGGTACTAGGCAGCCTCCTGGTTACCCAGATATGAACAAAGTTTTGTCCTTTATATCTTTCAGGGTAAAGTTTTTGGAAAAAACCTTTATAACTCACTTGGTAACTCACAATAAGATTAAAGATGATCTAGTCAATATTGACAACAATAAATCCTCTATCCCCGATGGGTTCGATTATAATTTTTTAAGAATTCTTGGAGCATCGTTGGTAACGATATCTACAATAGTGTCTTTGAGCTCTTCAATTCTGATTGTATGGTGCTTTCTTGGAATTCCACCTTCATCGCTCTTATCTTTAAAAAAGTATCTCCTACTACCTCTGATTTCAAACAGTTTGCTTTATGCAATGTCGTTTATAAAATCATCTCCAAAATTCCAGCTAACGTAATAAAAGATTCCACCCCTTATATAATTGACAATTCTCAATTGACATTCATGTCTTGAAAAAGCATTTATGACAACATTTTACTGTCACAAAAAATTCTCAAGGGGTACGAACTTAACAGCTAAAGCAAAATATTTTCCTTAAATGCCGATCTGATTAATTTTTTTGACAATGTTTGTTGGTACCTTATTCATGATATCATTGTCTTCATGGGCCTCCCATAGAAGATGATCACTTGGATTATTCAATGCATCACCACTCCCTCGTATAACATTAACATTAATGATGATCCTTTCGGTAATTTCCATGGAATGAGAGTCCTTAGGCAAGGAGACCCCCTCTCTATTTTCTTTTTTGTTCTCGTTATGCAAGTCTTATCTTGCATTATGAAGGAGAAAAGCAATGACTGAATAGTCAACTTCCATTGAAAGTGTCACAAGCTCAAAATATTAAACCTTTATTATACGGATGACTTAATGATTTTCTTCCATGACGATGTTAACTCCCTTTTGGTTATCGCAGAAGGTCTTAATGATTCTTCTCGCTCTCGGGCCTCCAAGTCAGTCTAGAAAAAAATAACATTTTATTTTATGGGATCAACCATACCTTAAAGAATGATCTCATCAACTTGTTAGGGCTTAAAGTCAGTTCCCTTCCAATTAAATACACGGAGTCCCCCTTCTCACCGGTTGACTTTCTCACACGGACTGTCGATCCCTCCTCCATAATATTACCTTGCATATTGGATCTTGTTTTTTCAAACATATTTTCTATGTTTGTCGCCTTCAGCTAATCAAATCAGTTTCTTTTGTTGGCCAAATTTATTGGTCTTCTATTTTCATTCATCCATCGAGAGTTCTCAAAGAACTCTCCCAATACCTCTGTCGCTTCCTCTGGTTCGGACACGGGATGAAAATCTCATGGACTAATGTGGTCTAGTCTACTCTCGCATTACTCATGATGGAGGGCTGTCTTGAGATTCTTGATCTAAAATCTGGAATCAAGCAACCGTCCTTAAACTATTATAGTCCTTAATTAGTAATAACTTTAACTCAATCTGATGCGACTTGATTGAAACCGAAAACATTAAAGATAACAATTTATGAGTTTTAGATCTTAAATCCTCCCTCTTCTCGATTTGAAGAAAACTTTTATCTCTTAGACCTTTGGCTAAAAACTTACAAGGTGACGATCGAAAAAATAGAGATAATACCTTATTCGGGTTCGATCATTGGCTACTAACTTATTCTCTTGTTACATATTGTGTGAATGACATCGTCTATGACTCAAGGTTGTGAAAGAACCTTAACGATTCATACATTATCACCGTTTGACTCTGAAACAGACCAACTCATATTATATCGACAAATGTTAATAATAACAACAATCTGTGGGAAATCCACAACCCAATCCTCTCCTAATCTCCCTCAACGACATCTATTACTGGATCGATAAGAGAGGTTCATCCAAATTTACAATCAAAAACACCTACAATTTCGCATCACATGCTTTCCGTCTTCCAGATCAATTTTTTTTGAACTAAAATTATATGGTACCAAATCTTTATAAGCTCTAACTTAAATTAATTATATATATATATATATTTCCAGTTCGTAGTCGACCCTCTTTTGCTAGTTTGCTGTTTCGTTTTCTATTTTATTTTATAATTTTGTTACGTTTATACCATTTTTCATACTTCCACTTATTTAGTTGTGACCATATTAAAATATACTTATATTCATACTGATAACTCTTAATGTCAATTTTTGGAGTATGTTTCGTATACTTGTAAAAACTTTATTTTTATTTTTATTTAATATATTTTATTTTAAAAAAATAACAAAAAGAATAGAAGAAATTTATTACGTGAGATTTCGTGATAATCTTTTTGGTTGCGTCACTATTGTCGATTGTTGTTGTGTTTCAAGAGATATACTCGTGTCGTGTCTGCTGTTTGAACAACGTTAGCCCAAACAGATAACTATTTCACAAATTTATCTACACATATTTTCTAGCCATTGGTTTTCTCGGTAAAACATCATTTTGTTAAAAGTAGATAACACTCGTGTTTGGAAAATGGCGCCAATTCGAAGTGAAAAACGAGGTTCACGTTAGCTACTTGTTCAAGTAACTTTAAGTTTGACTTTCAGTCTTTTCCTTTTGGACCCGAAGAGAAACCAATCCGGTTTTAATTTTCTTTCGATTGTGTTACGAGATCTTAATTTCCCCGAGAAAATTGTCATGGAATCGGAATCGGAATCACCTGCTCATCGTCGTCTCAAATTGATTCAATCGCATCTCCTCCTCGCTTCCACCAACGATCCTCACGCTTTACAGCTCAATCGAACATCGTCGCAGTCCTCAGGTACTCTACTCCAAATCTAAGGAGCTTGATATAGAGATCGATACGTGTTTGTGTAACTGTTACCTATTGATTTTATTTATTTATTTCTGTTAATGTTTTGAAGGTGAAAAAAATTACAGTGTAGTCCTTCCTGAGAAACTGCGAACAGGAAAATGGAACGTGTACAGGTTCAGACTTCTTGTCTTGTCTCTTTTGGATTTTGTCTTTTGAGTTAAGTATGTTTTCTTTATGCTGTTTCTTGTGATTCGTCTTGTGGCAGATCTGTAAGGTCACCTTATAAGCTTGTAACTAGATTCCCAGATCATCCGGAAATCGGAACTTTACATGATAATTTTGTGTGAGTTTTTTATTTTGTTAATTTTATGCTAATTCGGTGATTGATGAGATCTTAAGTCACTGGTGTTGATGTTGAATTCAAATGTTTTCGAACCAGACATGCTGTTGAAACTTACCCGAATAACAACTACTTGGGCACACGAATTGCGGACGATGGCACAATTGGAGAGTAAGGGTTATCTGCTGCTAATGTTTCTAAGTAAATTCATATCGGTGACAGATAAAATAGTTTGACTGACTCTCGTATGGTTTACACTTGAAGGTACAAGTGGATGACATATAATGAAGCAGGCTTGGCTAGGCAGGCTATAGGTTCTGGCCTTCGCTACCATGGGATAATGGAAGTGAGTGTTGTCATTAAGCTGGCTTAGATACTTGTATATTGATATTGAGCTATATATGTATAATTTTTCGGCATTAGGGATCTTCCGTCGGACTTTATTTCATAAATAGGCCAGAATGGCTGATTGTGGATCATGCTTGTTCAGCATATTCGTACATCTCGGTTCCTCTATACGACACTCTTGGTGCGTGTTTGACGTTTTCTAAATCTCTATTCACTTTGTTATCACTAGCTTCTTCTTATTGTAGTCTTGTACATATAGGCCCAGATGCTGTCAAATATGTTGTAAATCATGCTGACGTTCGGGCTATATTTTGTGTCCCACAGACATTGAATACTGTAAGTTTATATATACTTATTGGTTGGTTTTACCTCTTTGTCTTGAAAGCTTCTTGAGTTTTGTCAGATTTTCTTAGTATGAAGTCTTTGTTTCTCTAAATATCTTCAGTCCTCTTTATATTTGTTGTACATTCAAAATATTACTTGATGGGATTTGTGAAGTTGTAAAAGGTGAATCCAACTTTTGATTTGTAAAATTGATTTTTAACTAATTTTTGGTCCCTGAAATGGCAGCTATTGAGCTTCCTGACCGAGATTCAGTCTGTTAGTGTTATTGTGGTACGTCGTACTGATCCTTGTTTATTCTTACAAAAATGACTCTACGCTAGCTGTTTAGTATCAGTTTAATAACATAATTATTTCTTGCGTCTATGACAATGACAGGTAGTGGGAGGGGAGGACCAACATTTGCCTTCACTTCCGTCAACATCTGCAGTCAAAATCATCTCTTATCTGAAACTATTAAATCAGGTGTCCCTTTCTTCAAATGTTTTACATTCCATGCGGACCTAAAATCGCATTGTATCTTCATTTATATTATGTTTCTTTTTAGCAGTTAACACAGTATATGTCGTGAAGTTGTGAGATACACTTGTCATTTTCTTGTAGGGCCGCAGTAGTCTGCAACCTTTTTGCGCTCCCAAACCTGAGGATGTTGCAACTGTATGCTATACAAGTGGTACCACGGGAACACCTAAGGTAAGAAGATAGCTGTTTTCTGACAAAATTTCTCTTCTAGACTATAGAGGTGATACTGTAAATGCTTTTCTTGGTAGGGCGTTGTACTAACACATGGAAACTTGATCGCGGATGTTGCTGGGGTTAGTTATGTAATGAAGTTCTATCCTACAGACATGTGAGTTTTGAAGGATTTATTTCTCAGTACGAATTGGAAACTTAAAACTCCCAATTGCTCTTATTGTTGTAGTTGGTTTTTGTAGACCCTAAAGTTTGTTGACTCGGAAGTATATTTTAATTTCTCAGTTGCATATGCTATCTTCCTTTGGCGCATATTTACGAACGGTCTAACCAAATTCTAGCAGCTTATAATGGAGTTGCTGTTGGCTTCTACCAGGGGGTAAATGACTCCGTTTGACAGAACTTTTCATATCCATCTGAGTAGGAGTATTTAGCTTAACAACAGGCTTTAATAGTGTAACTTGATGCTGCTTATATCTAATAGGACAATCTGAAATTGATGGATGATTTGGCTGCTCTTCGACCAACTATATTTTATAGTGTTCCTCGGTTATACAACCGAATATATGACGGGTAAGGTGGTCATTGCTCCATGATGATTTAGATGTAAGTTGTGAGGTCTTAGAGCTATGGGCCAAAGCTGATCCACTTTATTATCACAGAATCATGAATGCTGTAAAGACCTCTGGGGGTTTGAAAGAGAGGCTATTTAGAACTGCGTATAATGCAAAGAAGCAAGCCATAATGAATGGTATATCTCCTACTTACTGAGTTTATTCCTTTTAACCTTACTGTTGAAGGGAGTAACTATAGCATGAAACTTCAGGAAGCAAAGAAAATAGCGGAGCGTGTGTGCTTCCACTATTTTCCTGGCATATTCACCTGTTACTTACACACAATTGTTACAGGCCAGAGTCCATCACTAATATGGGACAAATTGGTATTCAATAAAATAAAGGAAAAGCTCGGGGGACGAGTCCGTTATATGGGATCTGGTGCTTCTCCCTTGTCACCTGATGTTATGGAGTTCATAAAAGTGTAAGTTTGTCGGTAATAATATATGTCTTCTTATGATCAGTTGCTTCTCAGATATTGGCGTGGATGATTTATGTCTGTGATTTGCAGCTGCTTTGGCTGCCAAGTAGTTGAAGGTTATGGTATGACCGAGACTTCTTGTGTCATAAGTGGTATGGATGAGGGTGATAACTTATATGGTCACGTTGGGTCTCCTAATCCGGCATGCGGTGAGTCTTAGTTTTATGTGCGAAGTAATCAGGTTTTGGACAACTTCAATTATCTTAAATCGAGATGTATCGAAACTAAATATCGTTGAAGAGTTAAAAGTGCATTTAGATGATTATATAAAGAAGAGATTTTATCTAGTCAGGGCAAAACTCTTCTATTGTTTACTGGATAACAATGGTATGCATGTAATTATATATTCTCTAGTCAATTGCTGTATTCTGATCCTAAATTTTACATAAACTTACAGAGATCAAACTTGTGGATGTTCCCGAAATGAATTACACATCTGATGATCAGCCGTATCCGCGTGGTGAGATTTGTGTGAGAGGGCCAATAGTTTTCCAAGGCTACTATAAAGATAAAGACCAAACGTACTAGGCCTTTCTTCATACTTCGCTCAATGTTTATATTAAATGCATCTGTAAATCTTTATAACAGCTCATTTAACTGAGCAGGAGACAAGTGATTGATGATGATGAGTGGCTGCATACTGGTGATATCGGTTTATGGCTACCCGGTGGCCGGCTTAAGATTATAGACAGGTGGGGGTTTTCACGTTTATCTTTTATATTATCAAATGGAACCAATATTTTATTGAACCGATCTCTAGTGTATGTGCTAAATGTATTTATAACATGATAGGAAGAAAAACATTTTTAAGCTGGCACAGGGTGAGTATATTGCTCCGGAGAAGATTGAAAATGTTTATGCAAAGTGCAAGTTTGTTGGCCAGTGTTTTATACATGGTAGGTCTTAGTATTTTTTGAACTCTAAATACCAAATTTTCTTGCATGGTTTAGTTCTCTTACAATCTTATATGTTGTAGGGGATAGCTTTAACTCCAGTTTAGTAGCAGTTGTTGCTATTGAGCCGGATGTTCTCAAGAATTGGGCTGCATCAAAGGGCATCAAGGTCTGTTTTATGATTTTATTTGACTTTATGACTCTTTAGCTGACGCTGTTTTTCCAAATTTTCAGTACAATGATCTAGGACAGCTGTGCGAGGACCGAAGAACAAGAAATGCTGTTCTTGCTGATATGGACGAAATCGCAAGAGAAGCGCAGGTAAAAGAAAAGTTCAAACAATCGCCATGAGTTTATTTGATTGTTCTCCTAATTTTGAGTTATTACTTTGCTTCGTCTTTGCATCTTTCTCATATAAAGTTATGTTTCTACTTGCAATACATAGTTGAGAGGTTTTGAATTTGCAAAAGCTGTCACTTTGGTGCCCGAACCATTCACTATGGAGAACGATCTTCTGACTCCGACATTCAAGGTGCTGTGTTGTTACCTTTTCTTTTCTTTTCAAATTCGAAAGCTTGATATGAAAACAATAAACTTATAAAATTGAACCATTTTTCCAGATCAAGAGGCCTCAGGCTAAGGCATATTTTGCCAAGGCAATATCCGACATGTATACAGAACTTTCGTCTTCTGAAGAATCATCTCAGAAAAGATGATGAGACTATTTTTACTTTCTATGTCATGGAATAAGAAAACAGAAAACAGCAACGTGAAAAGAAAACCTGAGTACAGAAGAAAACGAAAATGAAAATATGAAAAGAGAAAAAAATAGTTTGGTTTCTATAAATACATTCTCGGAAAGACATGCTATGAAAATTTGGTTGCCTATAGAATATATATGTTGTGTACATTGTGGTCGAGACTATATATGAAAACTAAATGGTTCATTTGATCTTTACTGCACACAGGGTAATTGATAATATTATAAGCTGTTGTTTGTCTGATATTATAATAAGCTCTCTTGCTTCGTTAGATCTATTACTGAATTGTATAACAGACTAACAGTGTTTTATTTATATGGTTATGAATAAATTTATAGCAGTATTTTTATTCTATTTAATATTTATAAACTTATCAATGGATTTTTATTTTATTTCTAGTTACTGAACATTGCATTCTAGACAGGGATGCAAAGTTGGCCCGAGAGCAGGTTTGTTCTGCCCGGATTTTATCGTTTAACTGCTCTTTCAAAACTATAAAATATGAAAATTATTGTGGTGTTTTTCATATTCGCAATGAGACTTTCGTCATGACTTTTGAGTTTCTTGAATCACAAACCTTAGATTATATTCAATCATATATTTAGAAAGTGCTTTTTTTAAACATGTCCAATAACCAAATTCATTAAACTAGTTTGTGGTTTTATTTATATAGATATAATTATTTTCTTGAAATTTGATATAGAAGAATCAGATAATTAATTGTTAAATATTTAACACGCATAAATATTACATGTTATCAGAATTTTTGGGAATTACTAATTATCTGTCAACAATATTACTTAACTTACTAAGCTACAATATGTTTGTTTTTTAATTCAAAGTTAAGATGGTACATTTTTGCTAATACATTTCATTTTTAAAAATGAATATGATCTTATCAATATTAAAATTTTAAAAAAAATATGGCCGTGTCATGTTGGAGAAATGCAATAAAATATCAATGCCAATTTGAACTAATTTCAAAAACTTGTTGAGATTGTGAAAATAATAAAAAAAACGCAAATATATAGAATTCAGCTCATTCTAATTTTTATGCTATAAATTGTTCATAATATCAGCACGTTTTAAAAACAATGTTTTCATAATTTATAATGTTCATGATCTAGAACATTATGAAAACAATAAATTTATTTATGCATATTAATATATTTTATAAGTATAACACAATAAAGATAAAATTATATTTTGTATTAAAAGAATCACGCGAGGAACTAGTCGATTTGATTACAAGTTATAGTAGTGGACAAAAAAAAAACAAATCAACGAATATGCATTCATGTTTAAATTTAATAAGTGATAATTTATTTTTGTATGACGGTTAATAAATGTTATTAAATTTATGAAACTTCTAACCAATTTACTTCACTTGCATAAAACTAATCATATATAAATTTGTGTTTATGAGTGGAATACACTAGTGACATACTTTGCCCATATTTAATATATTACTAGCTTGTAGTTATTAAATTTTGTTGATAAGAGAATTTCTATTCAAATTATTAGCCATGATGATGAGTTGAAATTGATAAAGAAAGGAAAATATGTTTAATATATTTTCTTATTAGTATACTACGAGTCTCTAGATGAAGACTTTTGTTCCTATTTATAGAGTTCACATGAGAGATTCTACCAATTATTAAGTTAAATGTGTTCCCAATCATTAATTTACACGTGTCATTCTGTTATAACAATTAAAAAACTTTCTTGATGACCTCTTATATGATGACGCGTTTAAATACGATTATAACCGTCTAACAAACTTTCTATATGCTCGTCTTAATCCTTCATATGACCTTCTCCATAACTCTGTACATGACTCATATCGTAACTCTTCATATGGTATTCGTCATACCTCTGAATATGACCCTCGTCTTAACTCTTCATGTGATCTCCGTCATAAATTTGAATATGATCATTGTCATCACTCTTCATATGGTCCTCGTCATAACTTTAATATGATAATCATAACTCTGAATATGATCATCGTCTTGTATTTTACTTTATGACATTTATCTTTTTTCACTTTGTACCCTCATCCTAATCCATAAAATCTTCATGACTCTGCTTATTAAATATATCTTATCTTAATTATTATTTTACTTACCTCGTCTATATAAGGAATATATTCAGCATATAGGATATAGTCTCATCAAGACTCCTCATAGTCATTATAGTAAATTATTTTTTTAAATAATTTCTTAAAGAGCTAATAAAATAATTACACGATATAATATTAAATATTTATATACTATTATTTAAAAAATTTAACGTGTTAAGAATATTGACGAGTGCCTAATTATCATGACACGTGCTACAAATTCTGCCATACCACCCTTTACAAATTCTGACACACTCTAAAATTCGTTTAATTTTCTAACTACTAATCTGAACATGTATTTTATTTTTCTCCAACAGTCCAAATATTTTAAAAACTGATCGAGTGTCTTTTTTATTAGAAAAAACCAATTTTTACCAATTATACTTCTTCCATAACCTCTCATATCTCTAAAATTATACTAGATCCATCAAAGCTCTAAAACTCAAGATTTTGCTCTCTTTTTTAAACTTTTGTAACTTGTATCTATTATATTGATTTTCATTCTTTAATTTTTTATGTTTGTGCTCGATTGTTTGCTAAATTTATCTTTATAACTACTAAAAAAATATGTCTTAGTTTCATAGCCATAACGTTCAATTTATAATGTTATTCCGATTTTATTTTCTCATGAAATTTATAATTACCCTTTCCATTTAGTGAGAAAAAATGGCTTGTAATAAGCGATTATACAACAAAAAAAACCTATGCTAAACCTAATACCAATGAATACCCAATAAATATAAACCCTGAAGAACTTCCTAAGGACGCGTTAGAAGATCAAACTTTTTTATAAGAGTTTTTAAGTAACATACATGGCCTATAGAAGATCAAAAAAATTTACAAGAGTTTTTTCAGTAACATACTGGCCTATAGAAGATCAAAACGTTTTACAAGAGTTTGTACCCTGATTGTTTGCTAAATTTATCTTCAAAACTACTAAAAGAAAAAATATGTCTTAGTTTCATAGCCATAACATTCAAAATCTAATGCTACTCTCATTTTATTTCTCACGAAATCTATAATTATCCTTTTCATTTACTGAGTAAAAATGGCTCGTAATAAGAGAAAATATAACAAGAAAAAGCCTCCCCTAAACCTACTACCAGTAAAATTCCAATAGACCTAAATCTTGAAGAACTTCCGAAGACTGCGTTAAAATATCAAAACTTTTTACAAGAGTTTTTTAGTAACATAAATGACCTATATAAATATATGTTTGAGAGAGGACATCAATATTTTAAGTTTGAGTTTGATATCCTAGATTATATAGTAACTCATCATCCTAAATTTTGTGACTTACCCCATCATGTTTGATATGGTCGATAATTTTTAGAAGGTTTTTATGTAATAAGGTGAAAATCAATTAAGTTTTATGTAAGAAGTAAAGAGATAATTGAGTTGCTTAAGTAAATGTATAGAATGGGAGAGTCTCACATGTGAAGTAAATCATTCATTTATAGGTAAAATTAGCCTTAATGGGTCAAATATCATCTGAGCCCAAATATAGCCTTAATGGGCCAAACACGATTCGAGCCTAAATCTCATAACCAAACCCGAATCTCTTATGCCCATAAAATAAAATAGTATAAAATAAAATAAAAAATTAAGTTTAAATAAATGATTAAATAAATACATATGAAATATAGGTGAAATCAGTCATTTGTCCGATTTACCCCTCTGAAAATCATGCCCTCATCAATGTTAAAGATGGCAAGATATGTTTTTTTCCTTGCCTTGCCTGTTCAAATATATTAACTTCAACTAATGGGTGGTGTGTGTTACTCAGCGTTCTGCTAAGCTTTAAGCATTTAAATATATATGTTCCTTTTGATTTTTTCCTTTCAAATGTCAAGAACAAACCTTTAAATTATTTAACTTTAAGTAATTTGACCAAAATTATCAATCTACCCTTTTCTGATCATATGATATTTCGTCTACGCAACCCAATTTGAGAATCTAGAAACTCAACTAATAAACTTGGCCAAATAGGAAAAAGATGGATGCAAACACGTAATATAGGATCCATTCAACTATATTTTATCCTCTTCTCATATTTTTTATTTTTATATTGTTCTCATCAACCTTGTAATTATTCTGTAGATCAAAACAAAATTTCCAAACGCTTTAACAAATTATTTTCATGATGACAAGCTAAAAATACTATATGCTGCTACCCAACCAATTTATCAACTCAAATTTCACATTATCTTTTCACGCACGCCCGAAAACTTCAGTTAAGATGGTCGTTTTCCTTTTTCAGAAATTAAAATGAATCATGATGGTAAACCCACAATACGTACAACCGGTTTTACCACAATACGTACAACCGGAGAACCAGTTACAACTGAAAGCTCTCTTATTATAATCAGATGAAGAATGTAAACCAGAGACCAACAAGAAATAAAAAAAGTTGTACCAAAGAAGAAAATAACAAAAAACACTGAAAACACAACTGTTGCTATTGCTTCCCCAGAAAAGTATCCTAAAAACAATCCAACCAATTCTTTGAATTCTACTCCAAAAAAATGATGACCCCAAACAACTCGTCTTTGGTACCTCATCTCTTCAACAACATGACAGTATAGAGGCCGTTGAAGAAGAACCTCTTCATCAAAACAAACATTTGCAGCAAAAATAAAAAATCAAATCGAGTAAGAAAATTATCAATACCAATGCTATTTTTAAAAATCTTGATGACGTATTTTTTCTATCACCATTACCGAAGGTTCCACCAACAATGATCATGCATTGGTTCGTGTAAAAAAGAAAATTCATCTAAAAAAGAACTCTGGGAAATGCAGTGTTTACTTGCAAAGTAAGGACAATATCTTTGGTTGCTTTAGAAGTGAATCTTATTTATGTGAAAAATATATATGTAGTGAAAATGTCTTTATTTATTTTAAAAGTACACTAAAGAGTCAGATGTTAAGTAATGATGAAAGTTACTCAGAGTGCAATGAGTGCGCACAGGGAAACCCTCAGTCTGACGCGATAGTCTGCAAACCACCGCCAGAAGGTAAACCACGCAAGATGACAGGCTCAGCCGAGAAAGCGTATGTAGAAGGACTCGAACTCATGATCTTTGGTCACAAGCATGTCATACTCAACCAACTTGGCTACACTTTGGGGGCTCAACCAACTTGGCTACACTTTGGGGGCTCAACCAACTTGGCTACACTTTGGGGGCGAAATGATATATATATAATTGGAAATATTGCAGATCATTAGGTATTCTGACTCAGTTACATAGGGGCTATGAGAGGCGATGGCCCGAATACCATAAAATATATGTTAATTTATATTGTTAATTTTGGGATAAAATGTATTTTTAAGGAAAATTTTAATTTATATCTGAAATAACAATTATTTTTAATGGAAATTTTAATTTAAAAATATGAAATAATTTTTATTTTAAAGAAAATTCTAAATTAAAATCGTGGATAGTAGCGGTTTTTAAGGCACATTAAGTAAAAATATTTACTAATTTAACGATTACGTATTCTTATTTTTTTATTCAATTTTTTTTTGCAATAATTTGTTTCGATTTTATTTGGTTTAATCTTTCTCTTCCGAAATTGATTTTTTTTTATCTTTATCTTCTTTTATTGTCTATAGTAATGATTTGATTTAAAAGTTAATGAATCATTGTTTGTTGAGAGATTGTAATTAAATAAATTAAAAAGGAAAGATAAATTGAAGATGATAAAAGAAAATGGAGATTTTAATTAGATAAATTAAAGAAGATGAATATTTAGTTAAATCAATTAAACAAGATGGAGAAAAGGAAGAAGACGAAAATTTTATTAAAATAAATTATAGAATGTGGAGATTTTAATTAAATAAATTAAATCAGAAAGGAAGAACACGACATTAAATAAATAAATAACACTAATAACCAAAATTCAAAGTTACGTATATAATAAACTTACATATTAGTGAGTACATTTACTTATTTTTTTAGTTATCAAATTTGTATTTACTTCCATCGCATTTTTTAAAATATTTTTAAAATATTTTTTAAATAAAAATTCTAATTTTATTATTTTATATTTATTAAAATATTTTTTAATTAGCAATATTTTATGATTTATATTATAAAATAATTATTTTTATTTTTAGTATGATTACACACATATATTTTTTTATTTATATTATAAATTATGTTTTTGTACAAATTTGATTTTATTTCCATGTATTTTTTATATAAAAAATGATTTTATTTCTATATATTTTTAATAAATATCTTTTATGTAAAAAAATGATTTTATTTTATCTATTTTAAAAAATATATTTTAAATAATAAATTTGATTTTATTAGATATTATTTTTATATGTAATAAATAATATATTAAGATATATTAGAAGTAACTTAAAGTAGTTGTATACAATGAGAGAAACGTTTTTTAAATGATAATTTATAATTGATCATTGAAACCATTATACGACAAAAGAATTGTATAGAATGAATTTTATAAAATATAAATTAGCCCCTCCTTAGTTTGATTCATGGATCTGCCACTGAGTGGATGCATGGACACATCAACAAACATTTCGGGTAATATATTATTATTAATTGAGGATGCAATATTCTAGAAAAATGTAAAGAAAACACTTATTGCATCATCCATTTTACCGACATAATTTGTTACGTGGTTTGAGGCATCAGACCAGTCATTGTGGCTGCATAATTTTATCAATTTTTTTTTGAAGGGAACCCACAACCGCTACTCAATGAGTGCGCACATGGTAAACCCTGAATCTGACGCAATAACCTGCAAACCAACGTCAGAAGGTAAACCACAAAAGGTGACGTGCTCAGTCAAGAAAGCGTATGTAGAGGGACTCGGACTCATGACCTTTGGTCACAAGCATGTCTTACTCAACCAACTCGACTACCTCTTGGGGGCTGCATAATTTTGTCACTAGTTTGCGTATAGTAACAAGGAATAAAAGGCCCCATAAGGTTATATTACGACAATAATTCCGCAACCACAATAATCTAATATTAACAAGGGCTCGTCTAAATCCAAACACATTGACATAAAGTTCCTACATGTTAAAAGAGAGTTCAGAGCGGTTCAGATACATATAGAGCACATCAACACAAACTCTATGATAATATATCATCTTACAAATGCGATATTTCCTAAGGTTTTCCAAGAACACACCATCGATGTGGGTGTAGTTTATTTAGAGGATTATTGGTTTTAGTGAAAGTTTTTGATGTAGCATAGAATGTAGAAATATTGATTTCTCGCTCATGTACTATATTTTGGTCAAACAGGTACTCAAATCAAAGATTTTGATGAGCCCGTTAGATTTTAAAAATGTGATTAGTCACGAGTTTGATACCCAAATTCGACCCATAAAGTCTTCAAAAACAAGTTTTTATATTTAGACATTATTTTTATTTATTTTTATTTATTTTAATACATTTATGTAATTTATTTTATTTGAGATTATGGTTTTGGGTAGTTGCTATATAAAGCATCTTATACCCAATTTTACAGTTAGAGTTTTTGAATTAAATTTGAGATTATTTTTCTCCAAGTCTCTTTATCTCTAACCTAGTGTATGGTTTATATTCACTACTTCATTTTTTTCTTGATTTCTTACACACATCGACTTTGTTCAACATTCAGTTCACCATCAGTCTTGTAATAGGCTCCGATTAATATTTGTAATATTGTATACATAACAGTTTTTTTTGCAATATATGAGTTGGTTAAATTTATTGACGTCTCTATTATTCTCTTAGATCTCCAAAAATAGGAGCATTTAAGAGTATATATATATAAAAAAAAATTACAATTACAATTCATATTACTCTTAAACTGCACATCATAATTTGCCAAAGTACTTGATTGATGATAATAATGTGATTACTGTTGCATCATATTGTTTACGTTATTATAAATTGGTATTTAGTCCTTTATTGTTTATTGATCATGTGCGAGACTGTACTGTTCACCTATTGACAATGAACTCATAAGTCTTATTGAGGTTCAATATATTATAAACGAGAGATTGTTAGAATATTTAGGGATTGATCCACTAAATATATATTTGGTCATTATCATAAGGTAGTTCAATAATAAAAGTAATCAGTTTAATTATATTATATATAATTACTTAGATTATGGGCATATAGGTGACAAAGCGTCATAGACTTGTAAGTGTGGTATCCGTGAATTTGGGCTTTGTGAAAGATCGAACCCAAATCTCAACCCTTAGGCCTCAACTAATAAATCAATGACTAAATTGATAAAATCAATGACTAAATTGATAAAATCAATTTAGTGGTTGTGGTCCCTATCACAAAGTGGTATAAGTTAATTGACTTTATACAACTAGGGATTTCTAGTTGTATTTGCCTATAAATGGAATGATTGAAGTTTAAACATTCATTCAACCTAAACTCAAAAGACAATTCTGGCTTTGTTGAAAGGAAGACTAAAAACTGTTTTACAAGAGCAGGATTTAAGTCTCCACGAGAACTTACACTAATGATTCAATAAGGATTATGGATAACAACACACAAACACGTACATTTAGTTTATTCTATATTTATAAATAATCATATCAATGGTTTAATATTTCCTCATGTTTGACAACTAACTTGATGCGAATTTAGTTAGTTATATTTTTGTTCTTCTGATAGAGAAACCGATTCGTTTTTTTTTTAGAAATTGGTAGTTTTCTATACTTTTGGTAGATAAATCAGGACTTGATATTTTTCTGATAGAGAAATCCCATCGATTTTTTAAATAAAAAATGACTAAAAAAACATGAATTTTTGAATTTTTTAAAATAAAAAATGACTAAAAAAACATGAATTTTTGAAATAAATATTTTCATAAACTTTATTTATATACAAATAATATTTTCTATACATAACTTGATCAAGATAACTATAAATAAGTTAGGGTGATTGAACAGTATATCAGTCATTGAATTATTAACTCATAACTCAACCTCGTATAGTGAATGATTCTAAATAATTTGAATATAAATATGGTTCTGTTATAAAACATTTATGCAAACTTTTGTTAATCATTTTTAATTTACCAAATTTACATCAAATTATTAATGATATGGATTGTGTTTCCATAATTAATCTAAGAACATAAAATTTACTTATTTTTATTTCATTCGATGTCTATATGTCTATTTAATTTTTGTGATGGTTTTTTCTGACGTTGTTTGTTCGCTCTATTTTATTTCTAAACTAAAAAGTAAATTACTATTTTTTATAGGGCAATAAAAAAGAAGGTTCGATGAGACTAGAGTGCCCAACAAAAGATAAATATAGATATAAAGCAGGCCACTTAGAGTGGAAAGGCCCAACAAAAGATAAATATAAAGCCCATTGAAAAATGCCACTTAGGATGGAAATGCCCATAAAATAATATAAGGTAAAACCATCGAAATCCTAAATAATTTTTCATATCGGTTTCTTCTCTATGTATATTTATATGATCTTGCCGAACAATTTTTACCATCACACCTTCCCTATCTTTTGATTTATGTTTATCTTCTGTGTAGATGGGGAAATAGATTTTTGGAAAGACTCTTGGTTTCTCAAGAGCCCTATTGCTAATAATTTCATTTCTAATGCTTATTTTCTTCCTGTTAAGGTTAATTCTTTTTGAAAAGAGGGTGCTTGAGATATTGCTACTCTCAGTACTTTCCTCCTCCCTATTGAATATCTTAATCTTATTTCCACTACTAAAACATCCTATGGTGTTAGTGACAAAATCGAATGGAACTTATCTAGGGATAAAAGTTTCAGTACTAAGGTTACTTGGGATACTATTAGATCTTGTTATACTAAACAATCTATTTTTAAGAAAGTTTGGCATCATTTTATTCCTAGAAAATTTTCTTTTCTCTGTTGGAAATTGTTAAAAAACTATGCTCCTATAGACAATATTCTTACTAAAAAGCACATGATGATTGTTTCAAAGTGTCAATTTTGCTATAATTGTGAGGATAAGTCTCATCTTTTCATAAGTTGCAATTTTGCTTGGTCTCTTTGGAACTATTTTGGTATAATGTTCAGAGTCCCTGTGAGACGGTTCATGTCTCTCAGTCATATGCTTTATTGTTTGGTTTTGGTCTTCTGGTTGTGGTTTTCATATTACTCATGTTGTGCCTCAAGTTATTTTGTGGGCTATTTGGGTCAACCGTAATCACAAGTTTGATAAGCCATATGATACTTTTGAGGGTGTTGTTACTAAGGTATTGACTCTAAACTAAAACCTAAACACTGGTCTGGGGTTTCTGATGCAGGGGCTTAAAGTCAATGTTGATGTTGATGGTGCCATGAGCTGCGTTGGGGAAGCTTCTGGTGGTCTGGTGGTTACAGTCATGGCGCCATTGTTGCTGGTGGCGCCATTGTTGCTGGTGGCGCCATTGTTGCTGGTGTTGGTTTTTTGTTTGGTAAACTGAGTCCCTTGCAAGCAGAAAGCAAAGCTTTGTTAGAAGCTCTACTTCTTTGTAAAAGAAATGGTTGGAATAACTTAGATGTGGAATCAGACTGCCTTACCTTGGTTAATAATGTGGTCTCTGGCGATATTTCTAATGGATGCTCGATCGCTTCTATTTGTCGAAAGCTGGTTTCTTCTGCTATTTCTTTTCGTCACATTTCTCGTACCCAAAATCTGCATTTTGGGTACGAGAAATGGGTCTTGAAGGATAAAACGAGTTGTTCTTTCTCTAATGTCGATGTTCCTACACCATTGCTAGCCATTATCACTCTGGAAAGCTTAGGCCTCTGGAAAGCTTAGGCGTAGGTTATATCGACCCGGGTTAGGGTTTTCTTCATGGGTTTCTGAGTAAGGTGGTCTGAAGTGCTTTGTATGAGTCGGACGGTGGTGGCTTGTTGCAGAGAAAGGGATTTAGGGGTTGTTGCAGAGAAAGGTGATTTAGGGTTTGGACCTTCTGATCCTCAGTGCACTTCACCTATTTCCATCTTTTCTCCTCAATATTGAAGAAAAAAGGTACTGTAGGCGGCGTCTACCGAGTGTATCAAAAGATCTTTGGTGGTTGGAAGCTCTGATGGTGTTTATCGATGGTGGTGGTGTTTATCGATGGTGGTGTTTTTGAGATCTAGAGGTTTGAGAGAGAAAGGTGCAGTCGAAATGGTGTTGTAGTCGATCTAGGGTTTGTTTTGTTAGGGATTGGTCTCTGATTTGGGGCTTCTTAATTGGTGTTAGGCCTTTTGTTTCTGTGAGGTTTACACTTGGGCCCTTTTATTTCGGTACAAGACATGCCTTTATTTCGGTACAAGACATGCACCGACGGTGCAGGCAATTTGTTTTTTAATTCTTAATATTTTTTTATATAATTGCGTCTTTAATTTTTTTTTAAAACTAACGTCCTTAAATTTATTATTTTTTTTTTCAAAAAAGTTGTTTAGTTTTTATATATTTAATGGCTATACTAATTTATTTTAATTGTTATTTTAATTTTTCTGACTAATTTTTTTTTTTTTTTTTTTTTTATTTTAGGTATTTAATCATTTCAAGACCGTTTTTCAGTTTTTTTCTAAATAATTATTTATGTATATAATTTATAATTTTAATTCAATTATAATTAATTTATAATTTATATTAACAATTTTTGTATTTAAAAATTAATTAATATGATATTTTTTAAATTGAATTTTAACTTAATTATTTGTGTATCCTCATACATTAAAAATGAATAAATAGACTCAATAATAATCGAATAAGTTTAAAAAAATTAAACACTAATGAAAAAAAATCTCATAACTTTTTTTAATAAATATATATATAGTAACGTAACAAATTTAGTATATATATTAAAAGTATCTAAAATATAACTATATTTAAACTTTAATAAATAAAATCTCATATAAATTTAATAAAAATATATAGTAAGATATAAACTTTTTTATATATATAAAAGCTAAAATATAATTATATTTAAACTTTAATTAATAAAATATCATATGAGTTGAATAAATAAATGAGTAACGCTACAAATATTGTATATATAAATAATATCTAAAATATAATTATATTTAAACTTTATATGTTGGTATATGTATCACTATTTGTATATTTTTCTAAAAAATTTAGATTTAATTTTTCAAATCGAATAAAAATCCATGAATACAAACAATAAATACTAAGATCAATTAATAAAGTTTTATTATATTTCCATTTTCGAGTGTGAAATCTTGAGTATATTCATCTGTACCAATTTTATTTTTTTTAAATGAAACTAAATAAAAAGATTTTTTTTTTACTTAAACACGTTGAAATAGAAGTTTGGAGAAAAAAAAAAGAAAAAAAAATCATGGCCATGAACCAGCGGTTGAGGATACATGACCACCAGTACCACCGGTGCACATGCCCAGAACCGATGGTGTTGGGCCTTAGTACTGATGGTACTGAGGCCCAGTACCATCGGTTATGGGCTTGTGAACCGATGGTACAGCACCTTCGCACCATCGGTTCTGGCCCGATGGTGCGAAGGCGCACCAGAACAAAAAAATTTAAAAAAAAAACATTTTTTTTACCTTAGTTCGGATTGATTCAAGTTTGATTTCGTGTTTTTATTAGAAAAAAATCATTTTTTAAGTGAGTTTGAATGTTCTTGAGGCAACTTTGAATGTTCAAGAACACTTTAAAGAACTTCACCAAATTGTAGTAACTTGGGGTTATTCTACTAAATCAAAGTGTTTTTTGGTAAAGATAGTAAAATATGTTATTTTGTAATTTGGATATATTTAGGATATACTTAATGTTTTTTTTACTTAATGTCAATTCTGTAATTAAATGGATGTCTGTAATTAAATGGATGTCTGAGGGTATCTTTGTCATAAAAAAGTCAAACTAAAGTCAACTGCATTTTTGGGTAAACTTAAACCAGTTTTGGATATATATAGCCATACCCTTTTCCAAATCCTTGAATCTTCAATGATTTTAAAATCAAAGGATTAATTTAAACTTTCAATTGGACTAAAAAAATAAAAAATGTATCAAACAATTTATATTGTTTTTTGTTAGTTTTTTTTGTTTAAAACCGATTTTATTATAAATAAACAAACATTACACTCTCTGAATTTGGGTTGTTAGCCCAAACAGATAAACAGTCCAATTCATTAATTAATATATATGTTTTAATAAAACTTACTTCTTCAGACATCTTGATCCCAAACCCGAGTCAATCGATCCGAAAAAATTATAGCCACTAAGCGTAGCCATATTCAAAGCCAATTGATCCAAAAGCCTTGGATTGCGGTAGGAGCTTCATGCATGAATGTATTGGTCTATCAGCCAGGCTTCTCTTTTTCTCTTAGTTTTTCACTTTTTTCTTTTTTAAAAGGAGAAATCATGATCCATTGTTTCTGCGACATAAGGATTTGAGTGAGAGAGACGTGAGAAGATCATTGGTATGATGGTTAGAAGGTACCTATCGGATGTCTAGCAACCCTAGCCATTCAATCATACTTTTCATTGCCACTTAACGATTTTAGCCTGCGATGGAATCTTCTTCCTTCATTCTAGTTTCATATTCTTCAACATCTCACCTTGAAGACTTGAAAAGTAATTTCCAATTCAAATCAATTTGCAAGATGTAATTTGTTCTTTTGAGCCTTTAAATACAATAATTCCATTTATTTTACAGTTTTTTTCCGCAATGTTCTCACTTGTAATTTTTGCATAGTCAGTTGCACTATATTTCCCTCCGTTACGAAAAGCAGACCACAGTATGAAAAATATTATTTAATCTAGAAACTAAAACATCGATGCAAAAAAATTGATACAACCAATACTAAATAGTAACTTTATTTCAAGAAACAGATCTCCTCATCCGTTGTTGTTTCAAACCCACCAACAAGTGCTAGCACATTCTGACACGTGCTTTTTTTTACTGCTCTGCAAAACCAGGTAATGTCAATGTGATTCTTTCATGAACTTATAATTGATATAGGGTATCTTACCAGGAGGTGAGAATGCACATTTAGCTCATTTGCATCCATTATATAAGACTTAATACCACCATCTTGCTTCCCTGGATAAACCTTAACATATATAAATATTTCAATTAGTAGCCCACATGAGATAACTTTGTATTTTTTTGCGTGGATTTGTATCTCAATCTCATAGCAACATACAACCTTATGATAAAAAATAGTTCAAGTTGGTAAGAATAAAAGTTGGATTGAAAGAATCAAGAACACAAGTCTCCACCAAGAGAATTTTAGGTAGTGAAAGTAAGTGTTGTACTTCTGATTATTTCTTAGGTGTCAACAACCTCTCCAGCCTCTTTAAATAGGCTGAGCAAGTTAGTTAGAAAAGCGGGTACACAAAGAAATATTTACAATTCAGCCCCTATATTTCTTATAAGGTCTAATTAAACTCTATCTTAACAGAACTTATCAGTTTAGTCCCTATTAGTTGCATTTAGGTCCCTGAAGAATATCTTTCCTTATCACAAGTGACAAAGCAGAAGAAGCACATGGCCACCTTACAAATAATTAGAGTCCATTTGAGCTATTCTTCCTTCATAAAGCCTGCAAACAAACTGCCATATATGGTTAGCAGCACGAAGGATATAACTTCATAAACATTTGTTGTCTCTCTGACATGAAAGTCCCAAAAAATGAAGAGAGAAAAATGGAGAATGAAGAAGAAGTGTAATCGAATTATTTGCTAATTGATCAGTTTCGTTGCTAATCGTATGCAACGAAACTGATCGTATGCATTGATCGGTTTCGTTGCTCGGATTAATGATTTTTTATTGCTCGAGAATCTTGTCAAATTTTGACAAATGATCAAATATTTTGTCTATTACAAAGTTGTTGGTTCATTTCTTATGAAGAAAGCTTTATTTGGCATTCTTTTCTCATCTATTCCTTTTAAATATTTTCATTATTTGAAAGAAAATGCCTTTTAGTTAAACAATTGTCAAATTGCACTAACATTTTGGTTGAACTTCTTCCACTTTGATTTACTTGTTGCAAAGGTTTGATTCCTTTTAGTTTAATAGTATCAAACAAGTCTTTCGAGAATAAAAAATCTTGTATAATTATTTTCCAAATGGAATAATTTGTTTTTGTGAGTATGATCATGTAACTACCACCGATATTTGTACGTTCTTTTATTTTTCTACAACGGAAAAGGATTTGGATCTGCCACCACTGGTATGATAAAATAGGATCAAATAAAAAGTAAAAATTTAACGTGGTTCAGCTAATTTGACTACATCGAAAGACAAATATCACTATGACTAAAAAATATCATAAAAGTTGGAGTCTCACACCACACACTCAATAGTTATACACTCACTCTTTTCCGCCTTAAATATTATGCCCCGAAGAGAATAGTAATCTCACTGATCACTCACAACTTTCACTAAAACATTACACGTAGTTCTCTCACTCAAAGTATTTCTCTCAAATGTGTCATACACAATATATTACGCAAGTATTACATGCTTAAAATGACTCATGTCATGTGTTGTTCTTCCAAAAATAATCTAAGGTGTTATTTATAAGAATTTAATCTTGCAAAAGAATCCAATAATGTGAAACTTTCAAAGTAAGCCAACAAAGTGCAACTTAAAAGTAACTCTTTCATTAAATAACAAGAGGTAACTTACAATTTACCTTTCACTTAAGGGTGTTGGTAATTTGTAAGTTACCTCTCATTAAATTTCAAGTATTCAACTTGAGATTTCTTGTAAGAAACCAAAAAGAGAGCCCATAATTAATACTCTAGTAAAACAAAATATGAGCAGGCCTTACAAATCTCATTCACTTGCTCAAGAGGAGAGTGTTACCAGTCCAACAACATTTATGCAAACATCAAGCTTTTCTTTCATTAATGCTTTTGTCAGCATATCTGATCTATTACAGTTGGTATGGATCTTCTCAATACACAACTGCTTTAATTATAAAGTTACACGGATCTAATGGTATCAAACATTAATATGTTGTCGTAGTGGAGAGTAGCCAAACTATATAAGAAACTTTTTCAACCATAAAGTTCTTTACTAGCTTTTACAATAGCAATATATTCAACCTCAATAGTGGATAATGAAACACACTTTTATAGTCTTGATTGCCACAAAATGGATTCCCCTGAAAACGTCATCAAATTTCCCAACGTAGATTTTCTGTTATAAAAGTCAATAGTTATATATGAATCTGTGTAGCCTTCTAAAAATAGGTTTATCAAGGCCAAAACATAAACATAATTGAAAGGTTCCTCAAAGATACCTAAATATCCATTTTACAACTTCACAATGCTCTTTTCTAGGATTAGATAGAAATCGGTTGCCTACTCCAAAAGTATGAGCAATATCAGGTCTTGTTCAAACCATGGGGTACATCAAACAACCCACAATTGAAAAATAAGTTATGTTCTTCCACGTCACTCTTATTTGTAGGTGATTGCTTATAAGAAAGTTTAAAATACCCTGCAAGTAGAGAAGTGACAGGTTTTGATTTACTTATGTTGAATCTTTTCAAACCCTTCTCAATATATTTTTCCTAAGATAACCATAATTTATTTTTCTCCATATCTCGAGTGATACTTATTCCAATAATTTATTTTGTAGGACCCAAATGCTTCATTAAAAATTACTTAATGAGTTCCATTTTTTTAACTTCTCTATCTTTTTAATACCACGACCAGCAATCAAAACATCATCTACATAAAGCATAAAAAATTCTTAGAAAATATCTTGATGAAGTCACAATTGTCAGATGAAGTCACAATGGTTAGATGAAGTCTTATTGTACTCATGTTCAGCCATGAAAGAATCAAACCTTTTGTACCACTGTCGTGGGGCTTGCTTGAGACCATACAAACTCTTATTTAGTTTGCACATCAAATGCTCTTTATTTTCAACCTTAAACCTTTCAGGTTTCTTCATATAAATTTCTTTTTCTAAATCACCATGGATATAAGCAGTTTTCACATTAGGTTGCTCGACTTTCAAATTTAAGCTAGCAGTTAGCCAAAGAATAACAAAAATGGTTGATATTTTTATGACATGTGAAAATATTTCTTTAGAATCAATAATTTTTATCTAACCACATCCTTTGATAACCAACTACGCCTTGTATATTGGTTTTGGATTTCCCTATTTAGTTTTCAACTGAAACATTCATTTATTATTGAGGTCTTTCTTCTCTTTTACTAAATTTACCAAATCATATGTGTGATTCTCATGTAACAACTTCATCTCTTCTTGCATGACCTACTCCAAAAGTTGGGAATCGAATTATAACAGTTCCAGGGATTGTCCATTGGTATCTCAAATTCACCTCATCGGTAGGGTGAAAATATTTGTATTGTATTTTTTAGAGTGCAAGCAAATGCTTGGCGTCGATCTTACAAAGTTTGTTGCCCAAGATATCTTCTAAGTTCGAAGGCAACCCTGATTTACATTTACTTTTCTTTTTATCCTTTTTACCAAGGTAGACTCTTCTTGGTGAGAATGGGGAGTAGTTTTAACTTCCGGGGGAGAAGGGAATGCTTCATGGTTCAACATAGAAGGTCCGGAGGGAAGGATTTGAGTTGGAACAGCTTGTATAGGTTGTACCTCCACCACGACCGCGTTGTTTTTCTCCTGGTCACTATCATACTCATCTATCAAGTTTTTCTCTTGTATTTGAGGAGATTTCAGCTAGGTGTGTAAGTAAAAAAGTCTTCTAATCAAAGCATGAGATAAGAATCATTCGGGGAGAGTCGTAACGATTCATGCAAGGAAGTGTGGTTTCAAAAATTCTAAAGAGGGACATGCAAGACAATCCGAGGAGGGTCAGGCAGAACGATTCGAGGAGGGTCAGACGGAATCATCCGAGAAGGCTCAGAAAGAAGGAAAAACTATTTTTATTAGTCAGTCTTTGCTCAGACATCTTCACAAAGACTGGGGGCTATTAATAAAGGAAGGAAAATATGGATAATAATAAGTTTTATTGTAATAAATATAAAGTCTAAATTAATGTATTTAGTGACCAATGACTAAACTAAAGCAAACATAAGGATTGATGGGGCAAAATATTATACCCCTAAAGCTTGTTTACAAATAGTAATATAGTAGGGTGATAAAGTCTATTTATTAATGGTAAATATGCAAATTCACCACCTAACCCTTACATTATATAAAGGACATTCCCTTTTTTGGGGAATGAGTCAATGATTAATGAATGATTTATACATTTATTCCTTTTGTCTCTTTCTCTCTTTATTCGTTTTGATTATCTTTCTAAAATTACTCTCCGACAGACATTTATTTAGCATATATTCTCATACGAACATAGTTTAGTGTGGACTGAATACTCAATAACATCTGAACTTATCACATATAATAAAAATTATTAATCATTTTACCTCTAACAATGACCAGATTATCTTTAGAAAGATTCTAAAATCCATTGCCTAATGTGTTTATGTATCTTATATCATCAAGCTGACCCGTAAAGATCAAAGTGGATATGTATATTCTGGGACCATGTTGAACATTGTTTAATAACAGTTTGCAACTACTGCTAGTTTTTGATTTTGCATCACCTCTACCAACAATTTCATATATGGCTTCATTTCCCATGTTGACAACACCGAGCTCAATATTTGTGTAAGTGACCAAAAGACTTATATCGAATGTTACATAAAATGATACTATAATCAAGCATCTATGTGTCTTGGCATGGGAGGTTAACACACCCATCGTAGAAAAAGGTATGTTCACCATCATTGAATATAACGGTTGTTGTTGGTGTAGTCCCCTATTGACTTTGATATGCCTCTGAACTTGTTTTTTTCTCTTATCTCTAGAGAAATATTTTCTTATTGTTCTTCCTCTCTTAGTGACTAGTGTTTGTCTTTAAGGACGACAGTAAGAGCTTTTCTCAGTTTTTTTTTGCCTTTTTTGTTGATCTTTTCTTTTACGATGCTTAAAGCCACCATTCTTTGTGGTGATAAATTTTTAAAACTACGATAAGTGTTACTCAGCTATCTGGTAAAGAACTTACCAAAGTCAATGCTTAAATTTCTTTATCTAAGTCCAGTTCCATGTTTATCAAATTGACAAGAATCTTTTTAAATTTTCCAAATTATTGGATATATTTTTCCCATCATAAAGTTTCAGGTTCACAAGTCTCTTTATGATAAAAGATTTATTTTGAGCATTTATGGGCTCATACATTTCTTCTAAATGTTGTTATAATTTAAAAGTGTTTGCTTCTTTTGCGATGTCGCGAATCCTCCTTGGTTCAACCCATTGTCAAATCACGCTAATGACTATAAGGTTGAGTTTCTTCTAATATGCTTTACTTGTTAAACCTTGTTTGACTCCTTTTAGTTTAGATGACCAAGCAAGTCGTCACAACACAACAAATCTTCCATTATTATTTTCCAAATGTAATAGTTTGTTTATGTGAGTATTGATAAGTTCAGAGATTTCCTAATGAAGTTTTTCGTCCTGAATTTGTTTGTAAGAGGATATATGTCATGATAATGTTTGTATATGATTATTTATAGAGAGAGAGAGAAGTGGAATAATTAGAGAGAGAAAGAAATTATAGGAATAATCAAGTACTAATTTTCTAGTGATTGGACCCTTTTCCAAAATGGGGTGTCCTTTATATAGCACAAGAGGTAGGTTCCTAAATTACACATTTATCCAGTCTTATACACGTATCTTTCACGTTATTACTTTACTGTTTGTACATATATAACTTGGATATTACATTTGATCCCCATCAATTTATATACTTGTCAAGGTTTTTACTCAATACTTTATTACATCAAATTAATCCTTTGATTTATTTTATTTAGCTCATCGAATTTTTCAGTAATCTCATCGGATTATTCTTCGCAAATTCGTCATCAAATTTTTCTTCTTCAGGAACCTTATCGGATTTTTCTTCTCTTGATTTATTTATCGGAAATAATAACCTCATTGGATTATTCTTCCCAGATTTGTCATCGGATTTTTCTTTTTAGGAAACCTCATCAGATTTTTGTTCTTTTGATTTCTCATCAGAAATGACCTCATGGTCACTCATTACTCATCTGAGGTTTCATGTTGAATTAGAACTTGATGAATTATCCATATCTTTGTGTCATAAAGCTTATAGATTTGCACTGCCATTTAATCTTACGTGTTAAAACATTTCTGACACATATTTGCATGTTTTCCAAAAGAATTTTTGGATAAGAAGGTATGTCAGAAAACCTTTACACTTCTCAATACGCGTGGGCGTTAGATCATAGGTAGAACAGTTTCTCAAAATAAAAACTTTCCATCTTCTTTAAGTGCCTTTTTTCTTACTTGGGTGTTTGAAATCCTTAAAAGCCCACATCATCTCTATAAATATTTGACTTCGCACACAACTTTGAAGTTACACAATTTTTTGTTATAGAGAGATAAACTGAAACTTTGAACTAGAGAGAGAAGTAGATTACCCCACAAAGCATTTTATTTGTTCTTTCATGCCTAGAGATTTTGAAGGGCTTGAGAGATACAAAATTTGGGAGTGGTTTAATATCGTAAAAAACTGAGGAGAGAAGGGTTGGCGGTATAGACGAAGAACCTAAACTTTTAGAAGTCCTCCAAACAACGTTTAATGGTGAGTGGCCTCTTCTCTGGAAATTCTCATACCCAATAATAACATTAGGTACCCATATTGCATCTGATCCTCCTATTGTCCAGCCCTCCTGTTAATCTTGTTCGAAGCGCAACAAGGGTGACCTTGGTTCTTCTAAAAAGATTCACAAAGCCTTTTCGTTTCTTCCAATGGGTGACAAACATCAAATTTTTGAGAAGGTTAAAGGAGACCATTCTAAAAATAAGAAATCTCCATCACCTGATCGTTCGAAGTGAAACTCAACTAAAAAATCCGTTAAAGCTTGTGCTTTAATGTTCAATATCAAAATCTCCCAATTCAACCGAACATTTGGTCATTTTTCCTCATAAATCAAGCCTTTGTAACACGTTTCACAATGGAAAAGACGTTCGTACAATGATAGAATGAGCCTAAAATTAATGTCTCATTTTATGTGCAGTGGTTACTAGTGTAAGGGCCAATTTTTATAACTTTAAATAACGTTTCTCAGCATCCAAAAGACTTTTACTGATGTAATATACTGGTTTTGGGCAGTTATCTTCCTCACGAATCAAAACAGCATTAACAACATAATCTGACAGCGCTAAATAAATATACAATCTCTCCCCTAAATTTGGTTTTGTCAAAATTTCTGGCAAATAAATATACTTTTTTATTCAATATAAAAAGCCTCTAAACATTCTAGGATCCAGTCAAAACAATTTTCTCTTCTCAATAATTGAAAAAAAGAGGCACACTTGTCTGATGATCGTGATATGAATTTGTTCAAGGCTACCAATCTTCCTGTTAGAATTTATACTTATTTGATCGTCCGAGGAGGTTCCGTAGTGCTCAAAGCATTCAATTGCACTGGATCAACTATCATCCCATGTTCACTGATAATGTAACCAAGAATTTTTTTGGATCTTAGTCCAAATGTACATTTTTCCGGATTCAATTTCAAATTTACCTTTGTCAGATTAGCGAAAGTTTATTCTAGATCTTTTAAATGGTTCTCATCTCTTGTGCTTTTTACCAATATGTCATCAATATACATTTCAACATTTCTCCTAATCTGAGTCTCAAAAGCTTTGTTTACTAAGTGCTGGTAAGTTTCCCGTGTATTTTTTAACCCAAACGACATTACCTTATAACAATATAAACCTCTTTTGGTGATAAAAGTGGTGCTCTCCTGATCCTTTAGATCCATTTGGATATTATTGTATACGGCGTATGTATCCATAAAAGAAATTAATATATTCCCCAAAGTCAAATCCACTAACTAATCTAGTCGTGGAACCGAGAAAAGATCTTTTGGACAAGGCCTATTTAGATTAGTAAAATCAACTTATATCCGCCATTTATCGTTCTTTTTCTTCACCAAAACCAGATTAGCGGTCCTCAAAGGATATTGTGACTCGCATATGTACCCAACCTTAGTTAAACGATTTACCTTTGTTACAATAGCCTTAGACTTTTTTTGGGAAAAAAGATCTTCTCTTCTGGATGATCGGACGAACATTGTTTCGCACTGCTAACTTATGACAAATGATA
This sequence comes from Limnanthes douglasii subsp. nivea, assembly GCA_036936605.1. NCBI lineage: Eukaryota > Viridiplantae > Streptophyta > Magnoliopsida > Brassicales > Limnanthaceae > Limnanthes > Limnanthes douglasii. The sequence goes on along the minus strand of JAUPFV010000002.1, from coordinate 352,646,451 downwards.
TCAATAGGAACCCTTGTCACATCTTTTATACACCAAGAAAATAAGTGTAATTTTTTTGATAAAAATTAAATCAACTTCTCTTTCAACTCCAAAATAACTTAGTGCCAATTTTTAGACTTTTACCCGGTGAGAAAACATAATCCTCTAAACTTTCATCTGGGATCATAATCCCGGGGGTCTCCCTCATGTTATCGTCTTCAAAAAAATTTATTGGAGATGGATTTTTGTATAAATATGGTGAAGCTCCAGCCTCTAATTGAGTTGTTAGGCTAATTATATTTATGTTGTTACACCATATTTATGTTGTTTTTGTCTTGTTTTGGATCTAAACATTCCACGAAAATATCAAATGTATCAATAGACTCTTCATGATTAGGTTTTGAGACCATTAAAGAATCTTTTTACTTCAGAGCATATTATTTATTTGGAGCAACCAAAGAATTTTTCTTCACAAATGTTGCCAGCTTCCCATTTTCAATCAAAGCATGTATCTCTTTTTTCAATGACACGCAATCTTTCGTATTATGTCCAACGTCCTCATGATACTTGTAATACCTATTTTTTATGTTCACCTTTGGAGTTTGTATTGGAAATAGATTACGAAATTATACATGTGAACATGTTCTCTCGAATATTGTTCCTACACATTCAGTTTGGCGAAATGGGTTGGTCTGACCCATTTATTTGATATGGGTCGAATATATTGCTGAGCATTAACAACCGACGCATATTTTTTACTTTTAAAGGTGCATGGATGATTGTTTGTACTGGTGCTCGAGGTCGGACAACTGTTGTTGGTTGCAAACTGTTCATAGTATCGTTGAATTCTAACGGAACTCGTTATGTTCAATCTGTGCCTAAGAAATCCTTTCTGATTGTTTGAGCTTTTTCCAACTAAAATTCTTTTTTCTACTTGATCCAACAAAGCCCCAAATGTCATGGCTTGTCTTTGAGCAACATTATCGTTTAATACTCCTAGAAGAAATCCCATCCGAAAAGCTGTTAGGGCCACTTTATCCTCACAATTTTCCATATCAGTTTTTGTTTTGATAAAACAGTTTATGTACTCCTTAAGGTTCTTCCCTACCTTTTGTCGCTAATAAATTATCGTATCACCATTCGTGCAAAACTTTTTTCTTCCCATGAAATGTTGACGAAAGATATTCAAGAACATGTCAAAGTTTTAAATACTACAAGCGATTATACCACTTCAAAGATGTATTCTTAAAGTTTTTGAAAGAACACTTTACATAGAAATTTGTCATCATCGTCATAATTGATCATGAAGTTCTTAAATTGTTTGATGTGGTTATCTGGATCTTGTGTCCCGTCAAACTTTTCCAGCTTTGAAATATCAAACCACTTGGGTAAATGCCTATAAATAATTTATGGAGAGAGAGGAGATTACCTCCAATTATGACCCATTCTATACATACTTCCACTAAAACCTTCGTTCGTTGTCGTATATAATCCCTCTTTGGATGAATAGATAAACTGATTACTCACGCGATATTCAAGGTTATAGGTGTTAGGTTGTTCCCTCTTAATAATATTCACAACCTTATTATTCTCCTTGGACCCAAGACTTTTTTATCTTGTTCATTCTTTTCTTTCCTTAAATCTTTAGCTCGGTGAGATGTCCGACGACCATATTTTTGCCTTTTTTAATCATTTTTCTTGTAATTCTTTGGATGTCGATTATCTCTTTTTGAGGAAAGAGATTCATTTGTATTATATGAAGAATAATCTCTAGAGTCAGTTGATTCATAATGATGCTTATATTTCACAATTCTCTTCGAAGAGTAACGGTCTCTCATTTGATGTCTCTCATCTATCCGAGGAGCATTGTCCATGCAATCTTTTTCAGTTATTTGTTCTTTTCTTATTTCAGATTTGAGTGTCTGTAAACTAAACTTCCTTTTCATCTCAGCATTCAATATTTCAATATCTTCCAAAAGTTCTTTCCTCCGAGCTACTAAAACAGATTTTTTTAGCAGCTCCTCGGCAAATTGGTCACTATTATTTCTTTCATTCGTCAAAACCATTTGCTCCTCGACAAGGAGATCTCTAGACAAACCTCTAACCATATGATTCTTTGTGACAGGCTCTAACCGTGCAAAATTTTCTGCATCCATTACTCTCACATCATTTTAAAATAAGATTAAAGGTTTTGGAAAGATAATTCTAGGTACCAATCATCTTCTCACAGACGAAGCCAATGGTAAGTCCAAAGATTTCTTAGTATATTTTTCTATCATGACTTTGTTTGTATGAGGATATCTGTCATAATAATGTTCGTATGTGGGTATTTCTAGAGAAAGAAATGAAATTATTAGAGGAAGAAATAGACAAAATGAATAATAAAGTAATAATTATCTAATGATTGGACCCTTTCCTAAAAAAGGTTGACATTCATATAGTACAATATGTAGGTTCCCAAATTACACATTTACCTATTCTTATACAAGTGATTTTTGTTAATTAGAAATCCTTACAAATATGTGCCATCACAGTAGTTTTTATTGATTCTAGAATAAGATACAAATATATGTTTAAAATCTAATATTTATAATGCTCATAGCCGTTACAACGTGATCATTTATTATGTGGCCCTATTAGTCATGTACGTTGACCATTACTAGCATTAATGGTCCTAAATTGACGGTCATCACTTTGGAAGTTATGGTCTACATGGGTTGACTCATTTCCATTATTCATGGTGCGTAAATGGGATGAGCACGTCACTCTGGTTTATAATACCTTATGCTCGGTCGAAGTACCTGTCCAACTCTTCCACGGCTCAACTCAACTCCACTACGCTCGAATTTCCTCTGACTTAAATCTGTTTGGGCTCCACTCTGCCTGACCTTATTTGCTTTATTAATTTGGGGGCTTCACAGTTCGAATTTATTTGGGTTGTTCTAGGTTTTTGTCCACTCCCTTTTTCGAGTGGGATTTAGCTGATGCCTTCCTTTCTTGTTGATGACCGCTCAGCTTCTTAATTTATCCAGCGTATTTCAATAGGATAAGCTCTACCTCAATCCTTGTTCATATCTTTCTCATGATATTACTGTGGATATTACCTACCTTATCAGGGATCCCCTAGTCCATGAGCAACTGGATAACAATTGGTGGATGGAATAATCGTCTTGATTGTGCTAGATGTAAAGAAAGATGTGCTTGGATGACGTGGCGAGGTGTTTGATGTGATAGTGCGTATAGTAACGCGTGTTTTAGGAGATTTGTTATTCTTACAATTAGATTTGAAAATTGGTATCATGGCGTTTAGACTCTCGATAACGGATGTGATAGCGCGTATTGTAACAAATGAATTTTGATGGTTGAGTTGTTGGTCCACGTGGCTTGAAACTTAAGGAAGATAAGCGAAGGGATTTTATAATTTATTTTCTACCGTTTTCTTTAAAAAATTGGTGTTTTTTGTCTGCAAAGAGAATCCTCAACAACTTCCATTTTTGTGGGTGCATTACTTTCATCTTCTTTAAAGGGAATCCATGAAGCATTCAAATTTCACAGATACGTTTTGTTGATTTCTCTAGTGTTGGCGTCCTTTGTTAATGTATAAGTACCTTACTAACTAAAGTTCGATGGTGTAATAGGCTTTTATTTGAGTTCGATCTTGAGATATCTTGAAATGGGGAGCCTACCTTGTTAGTAAGTCTAAACCATCATAGGGTAGGATTACACATAATTCTTACGACTGTTGTTGGGTCATTGCAGTCTGTTACACAATGACGCCCAAAAACAATATAAAGAAGAAAGTTGGGGAAATTGGCGAATCAAATTATGAGAGTGTCTAATTCTTGGAGGAATACTTTGCTAAAATGATGCCCAAATATGGGTATTTGATTGAGGGGTCACTTGCTGAGTTTAGGGTTAGATATGGCGTGCCTGAAAATGTCACGATTAGGGTGCCTCATACGGAAGATCAATCTTATATTACCAAGAAGACATGTCTTTATATGACTGTCTTTGATTGGGGTTTGTGCCTCCCTTTACCTCATTTGATTAGGTATTTTTTTAAGTTTATTAGAATATGTCCTACACAACTTACAGTAAACAGATGAAGGGTATTGTTGAGCATAGTGCTTAGTTCTTGGTTTTTTAACATTCCTATATGTCTAGCTGACCTTTTGGCGGTAGTGGACGTTGTCAAGTTAGCGCGTTCACTTTTTTCCCATGCAGCTAACCGGGGCCAGGCATATAGTTGAACTACCCACCTCTGACAATAATTTGAAGCATAGGTTTGCGTATGTGTCTGGGAATTGGAAGCACGAAAATACTGCCTCAAATTTACAGTTAAAGAGACGTTGGAAGGCAAAGTGTAAGCTGAATAATAGTTGTGTAGTGTTTTTAAAGTGTTGTAATCATTTTGCGTATTAATTGTGTCACTAGGTCTTTATAGGTGAAGGAAAATATCAAGAGTGGTTTAAAAAAGGTCGGCCCTAGGGTTTGGTGAATCCTTTAACCAAGCTTGTTGCTGCTCCCAACACTGCTTGGGGACTGGAGCCGATGCAGGTATTTTGCCCTATTACTTATTTGAAATCTGTGTTGTGGCACGTGCCTGAATTGATAATTTTGTTGGATGACAAAGTAATTATTTATGGAAGCGGAGATATAGCAACATTAGAGAGGTTGCGCACTCTTATGGAGAGAATGTAGGAAGAGAAAATTACGTTGGCCTCAGACTGGTAGTTCCTCATGGGCGAAGGGCGAGAGAAATAAGTGGATTGTCCTTTACCCTTGAGGGTGGAGACAATGCAGAAGAGGTGATTGGTTAAGGACTAGTAGGGTCGTTGGTCGAGGTTGTGGAAGTGAATAAACAAGGGGAATGTGGTGCTCATCCCCACGAGGAACATGCATATGATGTGGATGATTGTCTTGTGATAAAGAAAAGTAGAGTGATGGTCAATGATATTCTTTTCTTGGAGCGGAAAATAGCGTTGGTAGATGAGAAAGGGATTGATTGGGCGCTGAGGGATAATATAGGTGGAAAGCCCCGAGTGCCATATGAATTAAAGCAATCGGCCGACACGCCCGAGGTGGAAGTAATTGAAGAGGCTCCAAAAGTCCAAGAGTCGAAGAAACCCTTGCTAGATGAATGGAGGAAAAAGAAAAAAAAGGTAATTTCTGAGTGGATGGCTCAACCGTTGAAAAATTTCATAAATGGATAGGTTCAGGGTCTTCCTATATTAACATTGTTTTGCCTGAGAACCTGAGAACCTGTCTTAGAAAGGGAAAGGCAGTGGGGCTGAAGGGGGGGGGGGTAGAACGATGGCCATGGAGGTTTTGTTGTTGCAGTTGGTGATGCCAAATGCTTCACACATTATGATGGACCAGCTCCGCCATGGTTGTGACTTGTCCTTTTACGATACGATACCGATGACCAAAATTCTACAACGGTAGTTGGAGCTGGCTATTGAGGAACCCCCCATCCCCTCTTTACAAAAAATTGAAGCAAAAAAACAAATATCTCACTTCAATGGTTGAATTCATTATTGTTGATGCTCTTTGTGCGGTACATGTTGTTCAACTTGCACGCCTTTGCATATCGTCGGATGTCATCCGTCAATTATTCTCTGATGGAGAAGTGGAAACCAAATCCATTGTTCTTTGGCTTGGTGCGCAGTCTAACAACCGATTTGGCTCGATTCAAGAACACATATGGCTCAACAAAACAATGATTGGATAAGGCCTTTGCGGAAAATGACAACCTCCATCGATAACTGCTCGGGACTTGTGATGAGAGGGATGCTATTTACAAACGTCCCTTGGAGGTTGTGAGTAGTACTACTTTGTTATCCTTACAGAATAACGATTTAATGAAGAAGAAAGATACCTTGATAGCCCAAAATTTGAAGTTACTAGATCAGAACGTAAGCTATGCTGGAAAGGTGGAAGAGCAAGCTGAAGCTGAGAAGATATCGAGCTTGACAATGGAGGTGGCAGAGGTGAAGGTGTAGTTGGCAATTGTTCAGAATGAAAGAGAGAGAGAAAGTGTGCTGCTTTGAAGAGGCAAGCTGAAGCGGATTTGGATGAGCGGGAACGCCAAATAATAGAGGTTTCCATGGGCATGATCCATAAAGATAAGATGAAGCTTGTTGCGGATCTTGTATCGTTGAATCCAGTTATTAACCTAGGACCTCATAAAAAGTTATTACTTGCGTAGAACAAAGGGAATACCGATGCGGTGGTTACAGTTGATGTTGTTGTTTTGAAGACACTAGGAGAATCGGTAGATGTGAGTCCTGCTCAGAAATGGGATGATCTAAATTTGAGTACGGGTCATGAAGACTCGTAGTTTATTTTGTATTATTTTAAAGACTTTTTTCATACGAGTAAGTGTTTATTAGAATGTTTAGCTCGGCATTATTTAAATACGTATGTTTATACTTATATGTGTTTCAATAAACTTTCCTTGCAAGATCGAGCTCAGTATGGCTCATTTCGTGGCCAAGACAAGTTAGTGTATGTGTTAGTGAAATTTCTAGAGTGACCGATTCGGCCTATTGCGTAACCCAAATGGCTTAGAGTAGTTCGCATAAATAATAACATAGTGTGGTATTGGGTACAGTATGGCCCCTTACATTATCTTTAAAGAGGCGTGGCATATTAGCCCGTTTGTCATAATTTTTTAGATCTTTTCTAATTATGGTATAATATGGCCCATTTGCGTAGCTCATAGGCATGGTGAATGACCCTATCGCGGAGTTACAATGAACAAGTATAAACAAACACATTTAAATGATGAAAGCGATGAAATTTCATTAATTTAAGTTATAAGTAGATGCCTTGTTAAAAAACCCCTTTGCGCCATCAGAAGGGGAAAAGAGCGCATCAATTCATTACATAGTTCGATGTTATAGCATAAGGTAACTAATATTCTAAGGATGCTTGAGGGTCTGACCATCCTGATCGACGATTTGAAATGCACGTTGATGGCCCTTAGAGATTATAGTGTAAGGTCCTACCCATGTGGCTCCTTGTTTAACGGTCTATTTATCTCCTACTCATTGAAATACATTTTTGAATACGAGGTCTCCAATTTGTAATGCACGAGGTCGAAGTTTGGAATTAAAACTTCCACATATAAAGCTTTTGTAATGTGTCACTCGTATTCGCGCTTGATTTTTCCTTTCCTCTATTAGGTCGACGTCAATTGCTCGCTCGACCTCGTTGGAGTCCTCACAATAATTTGAAATTTGATGGCTTGGATTATGATCTCTGTCAGTACCATGTACTCAAACCCATAAACAAGGGAGAATGATGTTTCACCTGTTGCGATGCAGGGAGTGGTACGATAAGCACATAGCACCTCTGCTAGCTTGTCCGGCCACTTACCCTTTGCTTATTCGAGCTTTTTCTTAATACCATCGAGGATAGTGCGATTGGTGACTTCCACTTTCCCATTTCCCCGTGGGTAGTACGACGGAGAGAAGTGTTGTGTGATGTCGAAACGTTTGCAAAGGGTAGAGAGTATCGAGTTTTGGAATGCAAGACTATTGTCCGTCATCAGAATTTAGGGGATTCCAAGATGAGTTAGGATCTGATGATGTATGAAGTCGCATATTTTATGAGATCTAGTCCTATATAGTGTATTAGATCCACCTATTTGGTGAAATAATTGACTGTGACCACTAGGAATTTCCTGTTTCTTGTGGCCATGACAGATGCCCTACTGGGTCAATGCCCCACTTATCGAATGGGCTTGTTCGGTAGATGTCTGGTGTTAGCGTATTGCTGACACGCATGGAATTTTTTTACGATTTTTTCTGCATCTACAACCAGTTCGGGCCAGTAGTACTCAGTGAGTAGAAATCTACGGATAAGGCTTCGGTGACCGCAGTGTGCTCCAACATCGCCAGAGTGTAGATCGTGGAGAACTGTGTAGCTTCTTCCTGATCCAAACAGTGTAGTAACGTTCGGGTCGCGCTTTTTTGGTATAGGAAATTATCTATCACACAGTACTTGGCTACTCGCAATTGTAGCGCCCGAGCGAGTGATTTATCCGACGGTAATGTTTCATGGTTGAGGTAGAGAAAATAAGGGTTTCTCGAATCGGTGGTGCTGCTGACCGAAACGACTATGGTCGGTTGGAGATAAGTTCTAGTGCTGGGGTTTTCTTGTGTGATTAGTAGTGGGTGCTCGGTTATTGTGGCCGACTTTAACAAAGAATCGGCTATGGAATTTGCAAGGCGGGGCAGCTGTTTGTATTGAAAAGTATGGAATTCGGCCTTGTATTCCTACAAAATTGTTAGATAAGTGCGCGTACCCTCATATTTTTTTATCATTAACACCTGTATCTTGGTTAATAACTAATTGTGAATCAGACTGTACTAAGAGTGTGGTGGTTTCACAAATGCGGGCTAACCGCATACTGCATATGACTATTTTGTATTCTGCCATACTATTAGTTGCTTAGAAGCCAAAGCGAATCACTTTCCTGATCAGCTCTCTTGTTAGCAATTTCAAAACAATTCTCGCTCATCCTCCAGAGCCCTTTGAAGCCCCATCGGCCTCCGAAATCCACTTATTTTCATCTTCACCAGTATCGATGCCTCCATCGTGCGGGCGAGGTGCTGAAAATTCATTAAAATTTGTGTGATAGCTTGACCTTTAATCGTCGTTCGTGGTTCAAATTTGATATCATATTCTCTGTGTTTGACTGACCACTTGGTGAGGCGTCTTGAAATGTACGACTTTTGCAAAATATTATGCAAGAGGGAGGATTTTCCGACAATGATCGTATGGCTCTGAAAATATGGATGCATCTTATGAGCGACAAATATCAAACCTAAGACAAGCTTTTCTAAGTTTAGGTATCGTGTTTCCACGTCTACTAAGCTTTTACTAGTGTAGTAGATGGGGCGTTATACACATTCATCTTCCCTAACGAGGACTGCACTGACAAAGAAGTTGGAGACTGATAGATAAAGGTATAGTGGTTCCCCTTGCATTGGAACCGATAAGATTTCTGGCGATGTGAGGTATATTTTTAGAGCGAGGAAAGTTGTATCACAATCTGCATTCCATTCGAATATTTTTGCCTCTCTTAGAAACTCAACAAAGGGGTGACTCTTATTAGAAGCTTTTGATATAAAATAAGAAAGAGGCGCAAGGCACCTGGTCAGGCATTGAACCTCCTTTATGTTCGTAGGTGGCTCCATCTGGATTAGCAATTGTAACTGAGCGGGGTCTGATTTTATCCTTTTTTACTCATCATGTAATGTAAAAAAATTCATGTTCGAACACCAAATAAACACTTTAAATGATTTAACTTCAAATTATACTTACGTAGGAACGTGAAAACACTGCCCAGTATTTCTAAATGCTTATGCAAGCCATTAGTTTTGACGATCATATCATCTATGTAGGCCTCCATGCAGTATCATAGCTGATTCTTGAATATCTGATTGATTACGCATTGATAAGTGGAGCTCGTATTCTTCAATGCGAAGAGCATCACGGTATAACAATATAGGTCGTGTTCCATTTGAAATGTTGTATGCTCTTCATCATTCTGATGCATGCGAATTTGATTATAACCGGAGTAAGCATCCATGAACGACATGTATTCGTAGTCCAAAGCGGAGTTTACTAATTAGTCGATTCGAGGTAGAGGGAAGACGTCTTTGGGGCATTCATGGTTCAAATTGTAAAATCGACGCACATGCACCACTATCTCCTTTCTTCTTAACAAAAACAGAGTTTTCTATCCACACCGAATATCAAGCTTGGCGGATGCGCCCGAGATTGGAAAGTTTTGTTACCTCATTGTTTATTGCTTCCTATTTTACAATGGAAAATGATCTACGCTTTTTCTGAATAGATTTGGCATGCTGGTCAATTGCTAACTCGTGACAGATCATTGAGAGGTCGACCCATGTTATATCCTTCGCTACCCATGGAAAAATATCTAAATTCTAACATCTCAATTAAAGAAGTTTTGAAATCTAGATCCAAAGAAGCGTCGATGCGTAGGGTGCGCCCTGCTACTAGTGTTTCTTCCAAAGCATCCTCCGGGTTTTTACCATGTTGGTCCTCTTCCCTAGGATCATCTAATGGGTCAGGCGAGGGTGGAATTTTAATTTTCTCGTTCATTCCATCCTCGTATTTTAATTTATATCGGACTGGTTTCTTGGGTCCACAATGACAGAGTAGCATGTCTGAGTTGTGCGGTGGCTTCCTCATATGATCCCTACAGCATTACCGACGGGGTATTTTATGCATTAACAGAATGTGCATGTGGTTTCTTGCATCTTGTGCAATCAAAGCCTCCCGATAATGGTGTGGTAAGAGCTGGGTGCATTTGATATCATAAAGAGGGTTCTAGCTTTCTTTGTCGTAGTGTTGTGACCCACCTTTACCATGAGTTCGACTTCGCTCACACACTGATATGTTTTCCCTTTATACCCTATTAAAGTGCACTGTGTCAGTTTCCCGATAATGGCATGGTAATACCTGGGTGCATCCGATATCATAGCTTTCTTTGAATATAATATTGGCAGAGCTACCCCCACCACTAACACTTTAGTTACCATCACACCACTGATATCTAAATTTACCGTCAGTGCATCTTCATTGGGGGTGGCAATCCCCCTCAGATCGTCGTCGTTGAATATGAGGTCTACTACCGGTTCTCTATAAGTGTTGTAATAAGAACCTCCCATTTAATGTACTTTTTTATCTTCTTTTGCTCGTTTCCTAGATTATTGATCGACCTCGCTTAGAGTACCCTCCCTCTTCCCCCGGTATCGCGAAGAACCATTGCTGTTTCCTGATGTCAAATCTTTTGTCTTCCCAGCGAGGATCTTGTTCAGTCTAGCGGGGCTCTTCCATTTTGTCACTCCGGTTATTGCACTCTTATTGTCGCATGAATTAGATCAGCTCGCCATTGTCAACTAACCTTTAGATTTCTTCTTTTAATTTCCAGCAATCGTCCGTCGCGTGGCCATGGTCGTTATGGTATTACAGAAATACCTGATTGATCTCTTGTAGCTTGTTGCCTTCCTTTCTTATTTATGACCGCTCGACTTTGTAATTTATCTAGCATATTTCAATTAGATAAGCTCGAGGTCAATCATTGTTCACATATTTCTAATGATATTGCTGTGGATATTTTCTACCTTATCAACTTTCACCTCAGTACTTTATTTTTTGTACACATAGACCTTAGATATTACATTTGTCTCCTCAATTTATATACTTTTCATATTTTGTACTCAATACTTTATTACATCAAATTAATCAATTTATTTATTTTATTTAGCTCATATATCTCAATTTTTGTACGAAGAAGGATTTTGATCTGCCACCCTTGCTTTGATTCCAGCTTTTAAGAAAAATAGTATCACGAATGCAGAAATTAGGTCAAATAACAAGAAAGGTTTTAACGAGGTTTGGCTAATTTTCCTACGTCCACAGGAACAAAGACAAGTATCACTATAGCTCAAAAATACTGCAAAAGTTTGAGTCGCACTTCACGCATTTAAGAGACATACATCCATTCTTCTCACATCTAAATAGTATGTCCAAAGAGAATAATTATCTCACAGATCACTCAAACGAATTCTCTCAAATGTGTCACACACAATATATTACATAAGTGTTACACCCATAAAATATCTCCCCTCAAGTGTTGTTCTTCCCAAAACAACCTAAGGTGCTATTTATACAAAGCTAAGCTTCCAAAACAAGCCAAGAATGTGAAACTTTCAAAGTAAGCCTACAAGGTGTAACATACAATTAACCATTACCTTTCATTTAATGACGAGAGGTAACTTGTAAGTTACCTCTCATTAAATGTCAATTGGTCAACTTCAGGTTTCTTGCAAGAAAAATGAAGGATGGTCCATAATCAATAATCTAGTAAAAGAAAGATAAATAGATAAAGAGGGTAAGCACACTCTACACGCTTGTCGTTTCAAAGCCACCAACAAGCTCTAGCACATTCTGACACATACATTTTTTTACTGCTCTGCAAAACCAGGTACTGTCAGTGTGATTCTTTTTTGAACTTGTAATTGATTTACTTTATCTTACCTACAAGTGAAAATGAGTATTTAGCTAATTGGCAGCCATCATATCTGACTTAAAACCACAATCCTTTTTCCCTGGATAAAACTTTACAGATATAGATGTTTCAATTAATAACCCATGCGAGATAAGTATGTATTTTTTAATGTGGACTTGTATCTCATTCTTATAGCAACATACATCCCTATGATAGAAAAATTCAAGTGATAAAGAAGAATAAGCACATGGTCCCCTCACAAATAATTGGGGTCTCTGTAAGTGGACCTTAAGATATTCTTACTTAATAAAGTTTGCAACAAAAATGCCATATATGGTATCAGTAGCACGAATGATATAACTTCATAAAAATTTGTTTTCGATATCATGACTCTTTAATTGCACCTAATCTCGAGATGAATTCTCACTATTTGTGCTATCTTGAATCTCAGAATAGCTACAATTTCATAAAAGTAAAAGGCAGAAAAGAAATCTAGATAGTTACTAACATATCAATTTGGGAGAATAACGAAATATTTATAGCCATACTTGTTGACATTCATGAACCCATAGCCCCCGATGAGTTGACATAACTTCGTGCATTTTCAAGACTTCTAGTGATGCTAAGAATCCATGGTTATTATGAATGCCTTATCGCAATAATGATTCTAGTTGAGGTGGTTGACCCTTTTTAAGAATCTGGAAGGAAAATAATGGCACTTGTCTGATGAGAAATATATGAATTGGTTGAGGGCACTCAACATATATGTCGGTATCTAGACCTTTTTAATATTGTATGGAAGCCCTATGGAAAACAGGTTGGATAGTTGTGTAGGTTCTATATTAAACTTATTCTCGATCCTGAGGTAGTTGATAACCTTTCTAGACCAAACGATGAAGGTGTACTTCCTATTATTTAGTTTCAAGTTCACTATTTGGAAGTTATCAAACATCTCAATAAGGTACTTCAGATGGTCTGCATTCTGGTTTCTTTCGAGCAACATGTCATTGAAGTAAGTTTGTATGTTACGTTCGAGTTGATTGAAGAATGTATTATTGACCAACCTTTGGTACATGGCCCCGACATTTTTGAATCATAAAGATATGACCTTGTAATAATAAAATCCTCTCTCTATGATTGATGTGCCTTAAAATGTAGTTGTATCCAAAGTCATGTCCATTAATTTATAAAAAAAAATAAAAAACAAAAAATATGTTTTGAACATATCTTATTGAGGTTTGTAAAGTCTATACACATCCTATATTTACCATTCTTTTTATTGACTTAAAGTGAGTCAATTGTCTAGACCGGGTTGAACACTTCTCATATATAACCTACTAGGCTTATATAGCTTCAATGTTCTTAGAAGAATGATCTTATCTTCTATTTTATTAGTTGAAACCCGTTTTCGATTGACAACTTATAACACATCACTTCGGTTGGCATACTGGTGACATCCTAGGAAACCTAAGAAAGTATATCCAAATTCTCTCTTAAAAAATATAACAAATTGGTACGATGATTACTCAAGATATACCGACGCATAGGACTTTGTTTGTTCTCAAAGTTAGATTTCATATTTTATCCTCATACTCAAAAACATGAGGGGCTCTCATAGATCATATATCATCAAAATTAAGGCTCATGGTGGTTAATTATCTTTTACTACTATAGAGGTATGGTAGCATTATATGACTAGTCTCTGGTTACTTCGGATCACGTTGACCCAACCATTGACAATGCTACAAAGGAATGGATGCACAATCTACATAATTTTGTACATATGGTCAAGTCAAGGTCTACCAAAGATAGCATTATATGATAATGGAGAATCTTCCACCATGAACATGCATTGTACATTCTTCCATTTGCTCTCATATACCCAAAATCACCTCTAGATTTAGCTCTTTTATTCATTGGGTTTTTATCTTATTGAATCCAATCAAAACCATCTTCTATGGTGTTAGTACTCGTACGTCGCACATATTCTCATAAATGATTTTTAATAAGACATTGGCCGAACTACCAATGCCCACCATTATCTTTCAGAATTCAATTGTAACGATCTCAACAACTATCATAACCACTTCTTCATGTGTTGCCGCTGATGTGTCTAGATTTTGTTTAGGCAGTGGAATATATCTCGAACAAAGATTACTATTGTTTTAAGTTAATTCTTGTGTAAAAATAATAGTATGAGAGTGCGAGATATAAATGAAAAATATGAAAATCATGGACAAATAGATGTATAAATAAATAATATTTTTCAGGTGTGTAATCGTGCAAGCATCTCGAGCTCCTCGTGTTAAGTTCTATTTTTAGATTCTCTTAAATACATAATTGTTATACTAAATTATATTTATTATATAAGTAAGTCGTCATTATGTTACATGTTGACTAACAATTATATTTACTTATTTTCCAAGCACGTTCATGACCCCTTTATAAACCAAAAATAGGTCACGATACATATAAAGGTGCTTTCCCGAGCTCCTTTATAGTACTCAGACTTGAGAATATTACATTTTGAGCTTAACATATGCTTGGCTTCAAGCATGCTACAAATCTAACATATATCAATAGCCCCATAATCTTTGCAAAATAACATGATCCGTAAGTAGAAGCAAACCAATTGTAGCCTTATTATTGTAAGTTGTTATTTGAGTTCTTCAAGCCCGAGTGCATAGGTTATGTGTTTGACTGAATGAATCAACCCTGGAATTGGTAGTTGGTGGAGCCCTCGAGGCTCCAACTGAGAAGTTGTTATTTTTCTTTGAATTTTGCTGGGATACGTGATTAACCAAGAGATCCTTTCACTTGAGTTGCTTGTATATGTTTCTCACTCTTTCTGATGGTCGTGTTTACTCTCGCCAATGTGTCTTTGCTTCAGATATCTTTATTCGTGCTAACCATATTTTTACCTCGTCAAAAACCCTTCACCGAGCAAAACTTTTCTTGAGGAAAAAATCTCAATTTCGCTGAAGAGAAAATAGTACAACTAACAGGTAGCAAGCAACTAGAGTTCATCATACGCTCTTTTGGATGGAAAATATTATTGTTTATTCTATTTAACTAGGTACCCTCGTAGTATTTCAAATTAGTCACAATATGAGTACTATCAGCCAAAAATAATTGATAACATGTAAAAAAAAGCCATACCAACGTATTAGGAGACCCTCAAGCCTACATAATGAATTGAGGGGAGTGTATACATGTATTTTCTTAAACTTTTGATAAGATCTTGGGAGAAAAGCCATATCCTGCATATGTATAAAACCTACAAATCATAATTGAGAGATAATCAAAACCCTTCAGGTGCCTGAGCCCGTAGGCATGATCAGGAGGGAATCATGACCCTTAATATGTCAGAGTTTATAAGCATATTAGGAGGGAATCATGACCTTCAATACTGTAATATAATTTTTCTTGGAGAATCCTAAAAAAATTACAAAAGAATAATAAATATATGCTGGAAATTTCATGTCAACACGATGATCTCAAGTTCGAGGTAAGTAGGCTTTGTTGACCTTTTAGATCATTATTTTAAAAAAGAGTCGTAAACTTGATGTAACCTATGACAGGCTATTACGAACAAATTTGATTTGATAAAGGTGCACGCCATAAAATCATAAACGCAATAATGGATCTACATCCACTGTTAGTAAGGCTGACAGAGCCCTTTTGGGTTGATCTGCTTCCAACAGATAGAAACCTCTATGATGGAGGGAGCTCAAGGAGGAATGAGCTCACTTAGAGCTTTCAAAGTACTCATAATTTTAGTTTGTGGGGGCAGTAGAATAGGATTTTTCAATTGGAGTAAATCGAGTCCTTGATGGACTTGTATGAAAAGAAAGAGATTGAGTTCAAATGTCATCTAGAGAAGTTGAGGTGTCTACATGACCTAGTTTTAATATTAGAGATGGAGCTAATACAAGTTGTACGTGTGATAATAAGGGTCTAGCAGGAATCTGATGAGGCTTTTGAAAGATTTCTATAAATTTCATGAATATGAGATTGTCGACGTGCAAGAACTCTACCCCAAGACTTCGTTAGAAATCACTTTTCAGATAGAAGAATCCCTCATCAAGGCCACCCATCAGGCATGGCCAAACATGGATCTAGGTTCATCTTCCAGTTGGTTCATTTTAATTAGAGGACACCATGCCTATCTCGTTTTTCAATAACCATATCAGGAGAGGGTGCAGAGTCTCTTGTCCAAATATTACAAATAATGAGAGTTCATATTCCTACGAGCGTGATTGTGGAATATTTTATTTTTGCGTTAGTCACATGATACATTTGTAAAACCTTATAAATAAGTTTGATGTTGTCTAGAAAGGCTCATTGTTTTTCTAGATTTTTTTGAATGCTTTTATCTATACTAGTTGTAGGATCGGTACGAAACTGTTGAATAAAAAATATTCTGATATTTACATTTCTAATGTCTACATACTAGTAATATAGATTTGTACATGCATGCTTGCTTGATTTTTGAACAAAAATATTTTAATATCAGGCTAGTTATGGGGCCACTACTAAGGTTATATGTTGATGGGATGTTACTACCCGTATTTGGAAATTTAAAGATTCTTGATTGGTAAATGATAGAGAAAAAGTAGCGTCTAAAGAAAACTATATTACAGTTGGCGTTTGGCTTGAGTAATGGTAAACGATGTTGGCTAAAATATTTGGTAAAAGGTTGAAGTTAAAAATTTTGCCTAAGTTATCATTATCTATAACTAAGATAATACTTGATCATTACTTTAAAAGGAAACATATATGACAGAATATATAATGATATTTGTATGATGCATCAGACTAATTTTAGCAAGTGATTTTGAACACTGCATGAGGCAATAAGCCATTAAAGATAAGGGGAATGATGTGAGTGACATATTCAAGTGAGATAGACGATAGAAAAGACTTGAAGTTGATTCAGTAAAGTATATCTGAGAGTGATTTGTCATGTTAATAAAAGACGATTGTATATGTTGTTATACGATCTCTTCAAGCTATTTACACTGAGATTTTGTAAATTGTTTAATTAAGAATTTTAGATAATATCATTGTATATTTATTAATGCTAGTGCGCTCTGTCGCGACCAACTTATAAGTATCAGGTTTCACTTTAGATTTCATAGCATAGGGTCATTCCTACTTCGGCCCTAGCTTACCAAGGTCTCTATATATTTTTAGGGAAAACTCTACGGAGGACTCTGTCCCATGTTTGAAATTCATAACCATGTATTTTAGAATGGTACATGTTTCATAGCAGCGATAGGTAATGATCCATCTGAAGTTAAGTTTTGCTTTATTTTTCATCAATAAGGTCTAGCTCGATATTTCAACTATCATCGTTCGCACGTTCATTATAATACTTTGTACAATGGAAATGTATGAAAACCTTTGTTAGAACCATGAATTATATCTCATAGACTAAGATAAAAAAAATTCGCTCGATCAGCTTCTTGAGATAATGCAGAATGACCATAATATTTTGTAGAGTGATTTCATCTACTCTCATGCAACTCCGTCGAAGAATCCAGTCAAATCCTCCGGGCGCTGCATAATTCTCCGAGCTCCTTTATATAAAACGACTTCCCTTTTTCTAGAGATTAAAATTATAAGGACCTCATAGATGCAAAACGTATCTAATATAGAGAAATTATTTGACTTCCTGGGCCCAAATCGTCAATAACATCTCAGCCTTCATCTAAATTCGAAGAATAGTTGATTAGGACAAGACGGAACTATCATCCCCCATGTTCCTTCAATATGGGCCCAAATATGTTTATGCATCATCCATTAAAAGGAACCACTTTAGAGTTTGACTACATTGGTACTTTGGAGGTATGGGATGAATATACAAATAGATGGTATTTTTTACAACATCATGTTGAGTGCAACAACATCCTCGTTTATCATAGACTAACAGTAGCCCGAAAGTAAAAAAAAATATTTGTGTAGGGTTTTATCTCCGTAGTGGGAACCTCTCTCTTCTTCATAGAGCTCTTCGAATATAAAGGTTGATTTATCAGAGCTAAACATCAAATAAAAGACGATGAGCGATCTTGGCAGTATCGAATGTTTTCAAGAATACTATAGAGAGTGGATCGTATTTTGAGACTTCTCGATTCGACTTTATCTAGCGGGAGAGTCCCATACATGACATAGCTCATATTAGGGTTCCTCAATCCTTTTTCTTATCAACGACCATTGCCTTCGAGCCTAGACCTTGTCGGCATGTTAATAGCCGACAAATTATGGGTAACGACCCAAAATTATGAGAGGTTTATTTTAGTGATAAGTCTTACATATGTAGAGGGCTCAGACCTTGTCAGTTATTGTAGTGAGAAGTATTGTGCATCATGCCCTGTCGATTTAAGCGAATCAGAGTTCAACTATTGTTCAAGCGAGGAAATAAAAATTTGATGGAGTGATGAAAAATAGTCTCCTTTATAAAAAAGAAGAAGATGTATACACACGTCATACTTTTGGTTGTTTAAGTCGTCGTCTGTATGGACCATCCTCAATGGCTCGTGATTGGAATACGATATGGTAGGTTGTTCAATTTTATATTCTATCAGAATATCTTTTCGATTCTAGGATTTGATAGTTGTTTTGCATTTTAACTTGATGTCAAAACCTTCTAGTTATACAGACCATCGCGTTAGTCTTTTCGAGATGCCAGACTTTTAGTCGATGTTCCTCAATGGGAAGGATGTCCGAACCACATTGGTGTAGCCTTGGAAATACAAACTTATTTTTATGACTGCCACTACTAAAGCCATGATGAGTTTCTCCAGCTTTAAATACCTAGTTTTTGCACTGAGAGTTGATTTACTAATATCATAATTAGCTCGACAGATTTTGTATCATATTTGACGAAAACTTCAAGTACGACATAGTCATACACTACCGAATAAGTATACATAATGTCACATGGGTTCGACCATCTAGAAACTTAGGGAAAGCCATGTTCTCTTTAATATTTAACAATGTGTCGTCATATTTTAAATGTTTATTTGAACTTCCTTTTTTGCTAATCAATTATGGTGGATTCATCATTACTAAATTTGCTAATTGAATTGGGTTTGCCTCAATATTTGTTTTGCTGGCCAAGTAGCCTAAAAAACTCATTGAGCAAACTTTGAATGTACATTTTTCTAGATTAAGTTTGAGATTAATTGTACAGAGGTTTTTGAAGGTTTTTTTGAGGTCAACAATGTGGCTTAGTTCTTCTCGGCTGATGACTAGCATGTCATCAATAGATGGTTGAACGTTCTACCGTATCAGGTATACATTGGTACATTTCACATGTATTATTTCAGACGAAATACATTACATTATAAAAGTTGAGACTTCACTTGGTAATGAAGATTGAATGCTCATCATCGTCATGAGGCATGCCGATTAGATCATAGTCTGAATCGACATCCAAGAAAGATAAGATCTTGTTTCCCGAGGTTGTATATACAAGTTGGTCAATTCTCAGAGAGGAAATATAGCTTTTAGGCATGCTCGGTTGTGGTTATTGAAGTTCACACACATCCTCTATTTTTAATTTTTTTATAAGGACCAGAATTCGCTATCTAGACAGGGTAGATGGCTTTTATCATATGACTTATTTTAATTAATCGTTTAACCTCAACGATAATTGATTTAGCTTTCTCATGAGAGAACATTGTGCACCTTTTCTTGATTGACCGACGTGTATTACTAATTGATAACTTGTGACAAGATATTAAAGTCATCTCTTGTAATATCTCGTACAAACCAAGTGAATATATCCATATTCTCGGATAGTAATGACAATATTTAAGATCACATAGCCCTTTGTAGGTCCTGTCATATATCAACCGTACATAAAAATGCAGGCGTGACTTCTTTCACTACTTTCTCAAATCCGATTATTCGAGGAAGGCTCGTTTAGGTCATTTAGATTATCTAAGAGTATATGAATCCTCGTTAATTATTATTTCACATCGAGAGAAGTGATTTAGCCGTCTTTGGCCAAACGTTGAATATCGCAAATAATACTAATTTTTTCGTTGATGATATGTTATATTTTTAGTATTTATATGATATAATACCATACATTTTATTGAGAAATGAAGAAAAATATATAGAGAAAAATGGAAAATAGTATAAAAAGTAAACAATAATAATAATAATAATATTACTCTTCAAAACTCAACTATAAAACTCTCTTTCATATTCATAACTTCATTATAATCAAATCGATATTTCACATTAATAAAAATAAATATATGTGATTAATTTGTTCTCAAGCTTTCTTTTTGGCTATCAATATAACTGAAAGTTAGTAGAAACAACTACCGTTGCAAAATGATGAACAACGTCTACTCTTTTGCAAATAAACTCTTACATTCGATTGTTTATTTCGCTTAAGAATTATGTATTTAATTGAATAATATTATTTCGCAATGGTCTTCGTTTATAGATCAATCATCGCTCTAGTTGGTCACCATACATACAGCTCTAGTTGGTCACCATACATACAACTAAAGACTCTAACCGACGTGTCTAACAAGATATTATACAATTATATATAACCACGTGGAACATTATGGTAAAAGTTATATACCCTAATTTTTGTAAAATGAAGTTTTTCAAAACTGGAGTAGTCAATTACATTTTCATGTCTTCTTTTTAAATTTAACTAGAAAATAATCTAACACTTTTTAATCTAAAATATAGCCTATATGCTAAAATTAAAAAAAATTGAAAAAATTAAAAAAATCAAACAAAAAACAAAAAATGGAAGAACCACATATGTTAAATCTAATAAACACCTAATCTAACATTTTCTAATTCAAACTATAGTCTATAGACTAAAAATAAAATATAAATATATAAAACACTTAAAAAATTTAAAAACTTATTTTTCTAAATGGTTTATTTATTTATTTTGGATAACGTGGACGAGTTGGGTCGACATTAGAAAAACATTCTAATTTTTAGGAGTGGAGTCGACATTAGAAAGCTATAACGATTTATAGTTTAGATGATGTGGATTGATACTAGATGAACGTGCATAAAATCGTTATGACCTTCTAATCTCCACATTAGAAATCGCTATATCCTTTCAATATCATCGAACTGGGTCAACGTTAGCTTTTGTTACCTTTTGTTTTTAAATTACATAAAACTCTAATTTTCAATGATAAATCTCTAGTTCGATCAACGAAATAACTCTAGAATCTGAATAGATATTTAACTAATATTTTTTATAAACTTAAAACTAATTTGTAATATTAAATAATATGAAATCTAGAATTTTTAATATTATTATAAAAATTCAGAGCACAATTTAAAAAAAAAAGAAATATGATTTATAACATAAAAAATATATTAATTAAAATTAATTGATCGTGTAACGAAATTTTTTATATTTAATTTGTAAAATTTAGAATTTGTGAAAATATTTTTTCCTTTTTAAATTTTAAATATATTTGAAATAAAATCGAATGATAGGTGACTTTAACAAATCCTCGACTAATATCTTTCTTTTTAGTCAAAGGCATAAAAATAACGGCTTAAAAATGGTATATATATATATATATATATATATATATATATATATATATATATATATATATATATATATATATATATAAATAAAAGAAAATCTTGCATACAGTTCATGAGATAATATATATCTTATAGTCTTAGATCTGACTTCAGATTAAAATTATAGTATTATATTGATGTTTGATTTCGATTTGATCGAAGAATAATTTAAAAAAAATAATTAGAAATAGAAATAATATGGGATTAAAAAGGGAAAAAAAATTATTTGATTAAATCAGTTATAGAGTCATGATATGATACGTGAAAAAATATTATATTTACACTAGAATTTGATTTGGGTTCTGTTTTATAATAATGGAATTTGCAGTAAAGTGGAATTTGCAATAAATGGTTTTGGTGGTTTTGTTTAACTAATTTAATCCCAATATATTCAGTCGTAATTGTTTAAGTGCTTTAATCAGAATATATATTATATTGCGTATGGAATATAGTAATATAATATAAATACGGTACAGAGATGGAAAAGAAAAAGTAAAAAGAGTTTGTCTTGTTCTCTTTTTAGTTTGAACTCGAACTAAAAAAAGATAAGATGGTGCAAAAGCGGAACATGCCAGACGTGCCGAAAGAACGGGTTTATGAGAAAAACCGTTTGTGGTTCGATTTCTCTTCAAAAGACACAAAAAATACACTTTTTTTCGAAAAGGTGGGCACCGGTTTTAGTCTGCTAAGGGATGCAAAAGTTGTAAAATCGCTGCAACGCAAGTCTCGTAATAGTGCTACGAGTGGCTGCTACGCCCATATTGGGGTGGTTCAAATTGCTGTCGATCCAAGTAACCCTTAACGACGCTAGGTTTGTCGATTACAAGACTTCATTGATAGGTGCAGTTGAGTTTAAAATGATGGATACCCCATTTATTTCAACTGTCATGCTAATATGATGGTTCCGTTGTCCGATCCAAAGTGGTTTGAGTACTTGGTGGTGAAGATTAAGAGAAAGGCCGGGACTGCAACCATGGCGGGGCTAGAGAGTTTTGAGGTTAGTTATAGGTTTTGTTATAAGGTCATGTCGAGCCCCTATGGTGATAAGGCAGTGAGAGAGAGTAGACTTGGAGAAACTACTTTGCTTGTTGTGACTTCAGATTCTGTGGTTAAAAGAGGACCACAGAATTTAAATAAAATTTATATAAAATTTATATAACAGTAAATAACGGAGGACCACAGAATTTAAATAAAATTTATATAACAGTAAATAATGGACCGGATCAAACAAAATCATGCGTTATTATTTTTCTCCAAATGTCAATAGATTAAGATTTTATGCTGATTTTTGTAACCGTCTAACTAAATAAGAAAAAGAAAACATTATGTCAGAACATATATAGGCTAAATTAGGGGTCAAATAATGTTAAGCATTTCCAAAATTTGGAGAATCTTTTTAATTCAATAGTGAAAGACGATTTTATTTTTTGACCAAGAATCTTTATTTTTGTCTTGTAGTGGAATGTGGGTATCGTTAAACACCTTTTTATTTTGTTTCTTCTCCTTGATAGTATCCTCGGACTGTTGTTTTAGATCTGCTATCGTATGACTTGATTATTTAGGCGCTTACTTACCATTTGAATTTTACAAAGCAAGAAATGCATCCTTCCTGCGATCTTATAACAATTTTTGAAGTCTGAAAGTTAAACCCAAGTTGATACGAGTTTGCATGCATATTCACATGTTTTTTTTAACTTAGTATTGTTAGTATTATGTTGGGCAACTTATCTCAACAACAAATACGTTGTCACCAATAAAAGTACAGTATAGAAAGAAATAAAAAAAAAGGTGCTTAATAAATATGATTTTATCACTCCAAATTCAATTACCATTTAAAACCGAGCTGTAAATAAATATGATTTTATCACTCCAAATTCAATGACCATATTTATTAAGCACCTTTTTTTTCGAAAAGGTGGGCACCGGTTTTAGTCAATTTGGAGAATCTTTTTAATTCAATAGTGAAAGACGATTTTATTTTTTGACCAAGAATCTTTATTTTTGTCTTGTAGTGGAATGTGGGTATCGTTAAACACCTTTTTATTTTGTTTCTTCTCCTTGATAGTATCCTCGGACTGTTGTTTTAGATCTGCTATCGTATGACTTGATTATTTAGGCGCTTACTTACCATTTGAATTTTACAAAGCAAGAAATGCATCCTTCCTGCGATCTTATAACAATTTTTGAAGTCTGAAAGTTAAACCCAAGTTGATACGAGTTTGCATGCATATTCACATGTTTTTTTTAACTTAGTATTGTTAGTATTATGTTGGGCAACTTATCTCAACAACAAATACGTTGTCACCAATAAAAGTACAGTATAGAAAGAAATAAAAAAAAAGGTGCTTAATAAATATGATTTTTATCACTCCAATAAGATAATTCTTATGCAATTTTGCACTAAGGTCCCTCTATTTTCGGTATTTATTATAAATGTCCCTCCTCTTTTATTATTTATTATAACCTTTAATTCTTCTTTATTAATTGAATTGGCAATTTTTTTAGTTTGTTTGGATGTTTTTTTAATTTTTAAGAAAATATTGTTGCGACCATTAATCTCTAAACACTCTATTCGTGCCAATGTGATGTCACCTAACCTAGAACTCTTCAAGGACCACCCTCTGTTTCAGTTAGTATGTATGGGGTTTAACCCCTTAATGTGCAATTTCTCATCTTTTCATTCGAACTTTTATCTTTAATATGAAATTATCTTGTTGGAATGTCCGTGGTCTTAATGATCCTGTCCGTCAAAAAGACGTTAGAGACTTTGTTTTCTCTAACGGTATCAACATTATCTGCCTCCTTGAAACCAAGGTTAGTATAAATAACGTTAGTTATATTATCAATACCATGCTCCCTTGGTGGAAATACCTCACCAATCATGTTTGCCACCATTACGGCCGTATTTGGATCGCTTGGAATCCAAGTGTTTTTAGCATTATCCCTATCCATTACTCTCCCCAGCTTATTCATTGCAATATTACCTGGACCTCCGCGAATGCTAGCTTTTTCGCGACCGTTATCTATGGATTCAATGATCCCTCTGAGCGATCCCCGCTTTGGAAGGATTTATCCTCCATATCCGAAACCCTATCTTCCTCTCCTTGGATTGTCATCGGGGATTTCAATGCAATCCGTAACCCCCATGAGAGAACCAATAATGACACCCGTTGGAACAACTCTATAACTGATTTTAACGACTGCTGCCGTGACTGTAATTTGGATGACCTTCGCACCTCGGGTTTCCAATTTTCGTGGTTCAACCACCAAATTGATAACCCTATCTCCTCCCGCATTGACAGGGCCCTCGTCAATGACCATTGGGACGACGTCTTCCCAAACTCTTTTGCCCACCTTGACCCTCCTCGCACTTCTGACCACACTCCGATCATCCTCTATCTCACCTCTCCCCGCATTCCTAAGCCCAAGCCTTTCAAGTACTTTAACATGTGGAAGCTCCATCCAAGCTTTCTAGATATTGTCACCATCAGCTGGTCTTCCCCCGGCCATGAAAATCCGCTTAAATCTATTGTCATCAAGCTCGAGCGCCTTGCCCCCGCCCTTGGCAACCTTAACAAGAGAGAGTTCAGTGAGATCAGCCTGAGAGTGGAGAAAGCCCAATCCACTCTCGCCCAGGCCCAACTTTCCTTAGCAAATAACCCGACGGATCCCTCGCTTTTAAGGGTTGAAAGAGATGCTGCAAATAATTATATCTTCTTCAGCCGTGCTGAGGAATCTTTCCTCAAGCAAAAATCGAGAGAGACCTGGCTTAAACTTGGTGACAAAAACACCAAGTTCTTCCATAACAGCATAAAATCCCGAATAGCCCGTAACAAAATCCTCTCTGTCACTACCAGTGATGGTCAGACCAGCTCGAACCCCAGAATTATATCGACTACCTATCTCACCCACTTTATGAGCCACTTAGGCTCTCCTAGCCCTGATGGTTATCCGGGGCTCCATAGGGTCAGATCCCTTATTAATAAAGTCGTCTCCCCCCCTGACAAGATCTCAATGGTTAAACCCATCATGGATGACGAGATCAAAGCTGCCCTTTTTGACATCGACAGTGACAAAGCCCCTGGGCCGGATGGTTTTAGTGCAGGGTTCTTCAAGACCTGCTGGACTATCGTTGGCCCTGATATCTGCTCGGCCGTTAAGCACTTCTTTCATCAAGGCCTATTGGACCCAGATTGGAACAAAACCCTCATTGCCCTTATCCCTAAAGTCGATAACCCTTCTTCTCCCTCGGATTACAGACCCATATCTTGCTGCAATGTCATCTATAAGATTATCTCGAAGATCCTTGCGAACAGAATCAAACCCTCCCTTACATACCTCATTGACCCTTCCCAATCGGCTTTCATCCCAGGCCGCTCTATTGCGGATAACATCCTCCTTACCCAAGACCTCATGCACGGATACCAGACTAACACGAAAGGCCCTAGATGTGCCCTTAAGATAGACCTTATGAAAGCTTTTGATAACGTCCGTTGGGAGCTTGTTCTTGATGCACTCCTTGCGATGGATTTTCCCATCCAGATGATTGGGTGGATCATCCACTGTATAACCACCCCCTCGTTTGCCGTTTGTATTAACGGAAGCCCTACTAGCTTCTTCCAGGGGAGGAGAGGCCTCCGACAAGGAGACCCCCTCTCCCCTTATATTTTTGTCATTATCATGCAGGTTCTCTCCCGCATCCTCCAGGAAAAAAGCGTAGACCCCCGCTTTGGGTTCCATTGGAAATGCCACTCGCTCAAGATCATAAACCTTTGCTTTGCCGATGACCTTATGATTTTTTGTCGTGCTAACACCAGCTCGGTCAATCTCATCCATGAGGGCTTATTGGAGTTTGCCTCTCTTTCCGGTCTCCGCCTCAATCCTGCTAAAAGCCAGATTTTCCTCTCGGGAACTTCTCCGGATATAAAGAATGACATCCTCAACATCCTTGGCTTCCGCGAGGGGACCCTCCCTGTTCGCTACTTGGGGGTCCCTCTCATTTCTTCAAGACTCTCGTACAACGACTGTCGCCCCCTCTTCTCTAGGATCACTAAACGTATCAACTCTTGGACTTCTAAGCATCTCTCGTACGCTGGACGCCTTCAACTGATCAAGTCTGTCCTCTTTGCTTGCCAAGTCTACTGGTCCTCCAATTTCATTCTCCCGGTCCGTGTTCTTAAGGAGCTTTCCCAGCTCCTCCGTAGATTCCTCTGGTCGGGCTCTGAAATGAAGATCGCGGGTGCCAAAGTAGCTTGGGACAGGCTCACCTTGCCCAAAGAGGAGGGCGGCCTTGGGATCCCAAACCTAAAAATTTGGAATCAGGCGGCCGCCCTAAAGTTTTTTTGGTCCATATTAACGAGAAACCACAGTTCAATATGGACCCGGTGGACTATTGATGAGAAGATTAAAAACAAAAACTTTTGGACTATCCCCATCCCTTCCTCCGCTAGCTGGGGTTGGCGTAAAATCCTCAAGCTCAGATCCCGCGCTTCGGATCTTTATAAGGTCAAGGTGGGCAACGGTGCTAATACCTCCATCTGGCATGACCCCTGGTTATTCTCATCATCCCTCATCCGATGCTTCGGCAATGGCATTGCCTCTCTCACCCGCCTGCGTAATGTCTCCCTTGTCTCTGACCTCATCCGCGACGGCTCCTGGTGCTGGCCTCACCATGCCAGGGCCCAGAACCGCCGCATGCGCTCTCATCTCTCGGAAATCACAAACGCCCTATCCAATTTCCCTCCCCCAAACAGCTCGGAGGACGTCTTCTTATGGATTCCCAACAATTCCAAGCCTCATTTCACCATCAGTAGCACTTACTCCGCTATTCGTCCTTCAAGTACCAAGGTCCCTTGGGCCTCGCTTATCTGGAACAAGTACTCCATCCCAAGGCACTCTTTTATCTCTTGGTTGGCCATCCAAAATAAATTCACTACGCGTGACAAGCTCATCAGCTGGGGCCTGGACACCCCTCCTGACTGTGTCCTTTGCTCCTCGTGCCCGGAAACCCTTGAGCACATTATCATCCTTTGCCCTTTTTCCACAACCATTTGGGACAACATTTGCAGGCGGCTTCTTATCCCTTCAACGCCCGTGGACTGGACTTCTTGGATTGAGGAGGCCTGCGGCTGGTCGAACTCCTCTAACAACTGCTCCTATATTTGGCGTGTCGCTTTCAGCGCCATCATCTATCATATCTGGCAGGAGAGGAATGCCCGGATTTTCAATAATACTTTCACTCTTAGCTCGAGTATCGGTCATCGTATCCTCTCAGACCTCCGATACCGTTTTCATGGAACTAAGATTACTTTTCCGCTGTAATTTTCTTATTTCCATTTGGCCTTTTTGTACTATGACTACTTCTTTGTATGTTGGCAAAGTACCGCTTGAACGTATTGTAAATTTTTTCATTTAATGCAATTTACAGCTTTTTATACCAAAAAAAAAAAAATCAATTACCATTTAAAACCGAGCTGTAAATAAATATGATTTTATCACGCATTATGTTATAACTTTACGACCGAATTTAATCAAATAACTCTACAACCGAATTTAATCAAATAAATTCTTCATTCTTGCTCTATCCCAAATATAAAAAAATCAAATAATATATATTTTAAATTAATTAATTATTTTGCCTATTATCCAAAGATTATTTATTTTCTAAGACTCAACTATTTTTTTATAATACTCCAAATTGCCTCTTATAGAATAGTAATGGATTAAGAGCACCATGATAACACTCGAAATATATATAGGAGCACGGAGGAGGCTGGCCCCGCTTACCATAAAATGGGTTAAATTATATAGTTTATTTTCGGATAGTAAAATATAGGTTAATTTGTATAGTTTATTTTGGGATTGTATGTATTTTTAAGGAAATCTTAATTTAAAAATTTGAAATAATGGTTATTTATAATGAAAATTTTAATTTAAAAGTATGAAATAATGGTTATTTTTAAGGAAAATTCTAAATTAAAATCTTGGATAATGACTATTTTTAATATATATAAAAAATCAAAATTTTGGATAATAATGGATGTGAAACCACGAACAAAACTAGTTTGTTTTTGTAAGTGATCTTTTTTTTTCCAATAATTTTATGGATTTTATTTGGTTTAATCTTTTTCTCCCAAAATTTATTTTTTCTTTATCTTTGTCTTCTTCTATTGTTCTATATTATTAAATAAATTAAGAAATAGAGAGAAATGGAATAAGAATGATGGAGATTTTAATTACATAGATTAAAGAAAATGAAGATTTTAATTAAATAAATTAAAAAAGATGGATAAAATGAAGAGGATGATAAATTTAATAAAATAAATGAAAGAATATGGAGATTTTAATTAAACAAAATAAACCATATGGAGTAAGAACACGACCTTAAATGAATAGTTAACATTGATAACCCAAATTCAAAGTTCTTTTTTTTATCAAGAATTTCAATTGAATTATCAAGAGAGAGTAAGCCCTTACTAGGCAATTTTACAGAAATTCAAAGAAAGCGCGAACCCTACTTCACCCTCTTCCCCAATCCTTACCATCTTCATTACAACAAACCCTAAATCAGATTTACTCCATTAATCTTAGGTAACCAAAATTCATCTTCTCCAAAAAAACAATAGCTTTCAACTTCAATGGAGCATTCAAATCAGTAAACTCCATATCCAATTGAAGCTTAAGAGCTTCCTTAACAACCCAATCAGCTCCCAAATTCTGCTCCATACACATGACGAACATTTGAGCAAAGGATCCAAAAACTAAGGGACATTACCATACTGAATCAGATTAACCAAAATCAAAGAGTCGACTTCAACATCAACCCTTCTGAGCCCAAGACTCTCACATAATCTCAAACCATCAAGGAGAGCTCTACTCTCTGCAATCAGAGGAGAACCTTTCCCATACAGCCTTCCAATACCGGCGACAATATCTCCACTGCTGTCACGGATCAGAATTCCACCCCCAGTCTCTCCCTTAAAGGTACATGAACCATCTATATTCAGTTTATATCTTCCCTGCTTAGGACACTTCCATTTTAAAAACAGAGGTCTATTCCAGAGTCTAATCTGATTGACACAACCAATGTCAGCTGCTTCTTTAACAAACTTACCCCAATGCTTCCTCACTAAGACTTTAGCCTGGTCCAGACTTGACAAAATCAGTAATATGTGTTTGATTATAGATGCTGTAGTGACATTCTCATTGTTTAGTTTTCTTTTGTTACGACCAGTCCATATAGACCATAGAACAATAGCAGGAAGAACATTAAAGATGTCACACTTCTTTCCAGCCCAATACCATTTCATAACAATGTGAGGAACAGTCATATGAGACTGAATTTGAACCTTGAAAATATTGCTGAAATACTGCCATACATCCCAAGCAGTCTGACATTGCACAAAAACATGAGTAGTTGACTCACTGTTGTTACAGAACACACATTTTAAAGCCAGCATAAAGCCCATTCTTTGCATCACATTATCAGTAGGAAGCCAGTTATAGATCACCCTCCACAACAAAAAGAGCATTTTCTGGGAGTTACAACATTCCAGGTCTTCATATATAGACTAGAAATGCTGCCCTTAACTCTGATCTGATTTATAGTATCTTTAACACTGAACTTTCCATTCCCAGAAAGAGACCAGAGTAACACATCTTCAGTATTAGCCAACCTGATCTCAGTAATTTTGTTAATCTCTGTAGTAGTAACCATAGTCCTGAGTCTATCAATGTCCCAAGAGTTTCCCAACCAGAAATCTTTCACCTGATCATTATTACTGTCCCACAAGAGTCTTCTATCTCTATCTCCAGTAATCACAATAAAAGGTCTAGTAGAGCACTATTTTTCATACCAGAAACCAATGTTGCCATAACCAGGTCTCCAAAACATAAACACTTCAGTAATCTCTCTAGTATTAAGAATACGAGACCAGACTTTTGATTTTCTGTTAGTAGCAATAGCTAATACAGGGTGAATATTATTGATGCAATAAATAGACATCAAATATCTGGCCCATAATGAATGCTGCATCCTGAATTCAAACCATAGTTTCATAGCATATACCTGCTGCATATCATTTAACTTTCTGAGATTAAGACCACCTTCACAATATGGTTTGCATAATCTGTCCCAACGAGCCCAACTAATAGCATTCTTGTCTTCTTTTGTCCCCCACAGGAATTTATTGAATAATGTTTCCAATCTCTGAATAATGCCAACATGAAGAGAAGTATGCTGCAGCAAATAGTTTGGAAAGGCCACCAGGACAGACTGAATCAATTGGAGACGACCAGCAAACGATAAATGCAGCTTGTCCCATTCCATGATCCTTTTCCTAACCTTGTCAATAATGTTTTCATAATTTGCAATTCTTGTATTGTTAGCAATTATTGTACCCAAATATTTGAAAGGTAAATGAGAATGCTTGATTTTCCAGATATCTTCAATAATAGCAACCTTATGAGCAGCCATCTTGGTAGAAGTAATGAGCTTAGACTTAGCTACATTAATCTCCTGACCAGACACCATCTGATAATGATCCATGCTAGCTTTAATGGCCTCCATAGCCTGAACACTACCATTAGTAAACACCATAAAATCATCAGCAAAGGCAGAGCATGCTATATTAATATTACTCCTTGTCTTGTATCTAAAACTATGATTATCATTAGAAACCAAATTGACACTACGAATCAATTACATATTAGTGAGTACATTTACTTATTTTTTTTCGTTAACAAATTTGTATTAATTTAAATCATATATTTTAAAAAACAATTAAATTATATTTTAAATAACAATTCATTTTAGAAAATTTTAAAACTTATTTTTTTAAATGGTTTATTTATTTATTTTGGATAATGTGGACGAGTTTGGTCGACATTAGAAAAACATTCTAATTTTTACGAGTGGAGTCGACATTAGAAAGCTATAACGATTTATAATTTAGATGATCTGGATTGATACCAGATGAACCTGCATAAAATCGTTATGACCTTGTAATCTCCACATTAGAAATCGCTATATCCTTTCAATATCATCGAACTGGATCATTGTTAGCTTTTGTTTTTAAATTACGTAAAACTCTAATTTTCAATGATAAATCTCTAGTTCGATAACAAAATAACTCTATAATCTGAATAGATATTTAACGAATATTTTTATACACTTAAAACTAATTTGTAATATTAAATAATATGAAATCTAGAATTTTTAATATTATTATAAAAATTCAAAGCACAATTTTAAAAAAACAAATATGATTTATAACATAAAAAAATATATTAATTAAAATTAATTGATCGTGTAACGAATTTTTTTATATTTAATTTGAAATAAAATTTAGGATTTGTGAAAATATTTTTCCCCTTCTAAATTTTAAATATATTTGAAATAAAATCGAATGATAGGTGACTCTTAACAAATCCTCGACTAATATCTTTCTTTTTAGTCAAATGCATAAAAAATGGTATATATATATATATAAAAAAGAAAATCTGGCATGATATATATCTTATAGTCTTAGATCTGACTTGAGATTAAAATTATGGTATTATATTGATGTTTGATCTGGATTTGATTTGATCGAAGAATAATTAATTTTTTTTTTAATTAGAAATAGAAATAATCTGGGATTAAAAAAGGAAAAAAATTTGTTTGATTAAATCAGTTATGGAGTTATGATATGATACGTGAAAAATTTACACCAGAATTTGATTTGTGTTCGGTTTTATAATAATAGAATTTGCAGTAAAGTGGGATTTGCAATAAATGGTTATGGTGGTTTTGTTTGATTAATTTAATCCCAATATCTTCAGTCCTCTTGGTTTTGTTTGAGTGCATGAATATATAATATATTGCGTATGGAATATTCAGTTACTTTATAATTAATATCGTTTAATTATTTTTTATTAATATTAAATAAAATAATAATAATTTTAAAAGTTAAAAAAATAAAGTAGGTGTGTTCTTATATTATATTGCGTATGCAGTTTCATGTAGCGTGTATCTATTTTTGCGTGTTGTGTTGTCTATTGGAGGTAGTTTATTCAGTTGTTTCTTGGTTTAGTGTTTGTGTTCTTATTTTCCAGTTTCTTTCAACGTGCATGTAAAAAGTAGGCACAACTCACATTTATTTATCATATACAGTAGAGCAACTCGCATCCTCATCGTAGATATATACAAACAACTCGTATCCTAGTAGTTATTGGATAGGAAACCCGTTTGTTGGTGTTTCAACACAACTAGCTTTCTGAGGATTGCACACAATTCGTTATATAATTGTTTAACAAACAACTCGCGATATAAATGATTCAAACAATTCGCGCTTTTAATGTTTCACATGACCCACCACAAGCCTTCATGTCAGGGTCATTGATTAATGTAGTTGTGCTGTAGTTACCTTATGAGAGTTATTTGTTATCTACAACTGCCGATTCATGTTTTTACAGACAATATGATTTTGAAAGTAAGCTTCTACAAGTCCGGATTGGTGAACCTTATGAATCTGTTGAAATTGAACCATATTACATTTTCCCACATCGAAGCCACGCAAAACACACCTACCTACGCACTTTTGAAGGCGTCATTCGACCTTTCGACAAGAAAAAATAGCAAAGAAAAAGTTTTATAAGCTAGTTCAGCGAATTATAGAGACGTTCTCGGCCGAGGAAAACGCGTTCCGTTTTGGGTCAAAGCTGGTGAAGCTAACAATTGACGATGTAAATGCCATTTTTTGCCTTAAGAATGATACATAGGAAATGAATTTAATAAAATCCGGGGAATTCTTAAGAATATATGTAGACGGTACGAAGAATGATTCAAGAATGATGGAAACATACTTCATAGGTGAAACATCAAGGAATATTAGACGAAAAATACAAAAACCATATCGAACAATATTATAAAGGTACCTCTAAATATAATTTATGTTATAAGTAGGATGTTCAGTTTCGCTAACATAGCATGTTGTGTTGTGTATTACATGCAGGTATAACCAAAGCCATCGGTCTAGAGGGAGCATTAATTGGAGGACGTTGCTCGATTGTTGATACTGTTTCTATGCTCAACCCTATCTTACTCAGTCATTAGAGATATAATAGATTGGAATGTGCTGTATTTTGTCGAGGATCTCGGTAAAATAAACTATTATGACTGGTCCAGATTAGTACTATAGAAGCTTCTTCAGTCGAACAGGGTTTGTGTTGCTGAGGGAAAACCTGAAAGAGTTATCGGCTACATCGCACTTCTATTCGTAAGATTGTATTGTCTTAATTTAATATTTTTTTAACATATATCTTGTGAAAATAATTTTCCTGATGCAACCCTTAATCATGGAGTATACAACAATTACGCTAGACCTAGCAAAGCTAAACATGACCCCAAGGTTCTTCCAATGGTGGGGATTAGAGTGCAAAAAACCCACAATAGAGATGATTGAAAGGCTAAACCATATGTGAGATGATGAGGTATGATATATATATAAAAGAACTCTCATAGTTAAGCATAAAATAACTCTCAACCTTGTAGTAACACCCAAACCCCCACAGTTGCATCATAAACAACTCGCATAATATAGACAAAAAAGAACTCTCATAATCTCACATATTATAGAATAACTCACAATCTTATTGGTAACGTATGTTATGATAATTCGCACTTTATATTATAAATAACTTACACTTTGTATTATATAACAACTCACAATCATCTTGGTAACATAGAACTTCTATGTTTTGTGAGCACAAACTATTCGCGCAAACTGTTTATGTTATTAAGTAACTCGCGTGCATGTGTTAACTTGGTTGTTATTCACCTGATAGCTTACGGAGGCTGCCCTAGTTTTGACAGAGGATGAAAGAGTAGCATTCAGAGGAGTAGAAGGAAATGAAAATCCAGATGCTGCCCTGGTTTTACCCGAAGAAAGGCCTATGAAAAGGAAGAAAAGCACATGAAAAAAGCCAAGAAAAAAGACAAAACACACACGAAAACAACGTAATACCAAACCAAACAACTAACCCCAAACAGACCTGACACCAACAATTCCATTAACACCAACTTAGATATTCTAAATAGAAACTAGTGATATACAAGATGATGGTATGGGTGAAACACTCGATCATTTTGTGTTCCAGCGCAGACAGACTACTCCAAAAAAGACAAGGAAATAGAGATGCAACAACGTCCTAAGATTGGACCAGCATCCCAACAAGGAAAACAACGAGTTTTAAGCATCATTCTCATTCTCTTAATCGACAGAGAGTTGAAAAAATAAGAAAAAGAATGAAGATCTATATGGATAAGAATCGGTTGGAGCGTAAGATTCGTAGAAAAACGAGAGAAGTAAGTATATGTTATAGCTTCTTATATATATTTGATTTTTTTAATCCTCATAACCACATGATAATGCGTCTGGTATTCTTGTGGCTGATCCAGGAGCTACGGGAACAGATAGTGGCACATGAAACACAACAACTTGACAATGCTGTCTCCTTGTCTTTTTATTCTATTACGCCCTACAAAGAAGAAGGAAGATGTGC
The DNA here is from genome assembly GCA_036936605.1 of Limnanthes douglasii subsp. nivea. NCBI lineage: Eukaryota > Viridiplantae > Streptophyta > Magnoliopsida > Brassicales > Limnanthaceae > Limnanthes > Limnanthes douglasii. The sequence continues at coordinate 352,611,284 of JAUPFV010000002.1, read as the reverse complement.
TACCAGTACTACCAAAAGAATGATATCTACTGCAATGCAAGCACTTATGCAATCTGAAATGTAGGAATATACTACATATCCGGATGGGAAAACGCAAGAGGCCAAAAAGGTTAATGAAGTAGTACTCGAGGAGGAGGACGATGATTGAAACCATTCACCTGCACCGGTACCATATGTAGTACCGGAGGCGGTCATAGACGATACAACTCATTATCCTGCAAAACTGGTAGTGGTTAAAAAGGCGGTAGACGTACCATTTGTGAAAAAACTGGAAGAGGTAGTGCGGATACCAGAGACAGACAAACAAAAGATACAGATAAACCAGTCTCCTCAAGAGGAGGCAACGACACATCAGAGCCATCCAAAGAAGATAGATACAGATGAGTCTCTTCCGAAGGAGATGCGGATAAATGACCTACCGCCCGTACCTCACATGCAAGAGGAATGAGGTTCCGAAGAATCTACACCGAATGAGGTAACAACTCGTGAAAAGGAAGTGGGAACAGAAGAATCTAGACTTACAAATGCAGAAGGTCGTGAAGATGTAAGTGGATCCAAAGTACATTAAGATTTAACTATGTGAATATATGTTCTGATATACTATTTCTTAAGTGATATTGTGTAAGTGTAGAAAAGTATTATTCTTTTGATCTGTGATACATTGTTGTGTAAAAACCAACAGGGTTAGTGTTTTAAGAGAATTTGCATATATGTATTTTTAAACAAATTGCAAAACCTTATGGTAAACAACTTGCGTGAAAATGTATTTCAAACAACTCTCGTGGTATGTGTTACAAACAACTCGCATGGTATGTGCTAGAGACAACTTGCCTCCTCATTTGATGATGTATTTCAAACAACTCTCGTGGTATGTGCTACAAATAACTCTCGTGATGTCTGTTACAAACAAATCACATCATGAACTGTCAAAACAATCTTAGAATATTGTACAAACAACTCGTATTATAGCTTACAATTATACTTGTACTTGGGTATCCAACGCATCAAACAACTAGCTTACGACGAGGACCTGTGCTACAAGGTATAATATATGAGTCTTGATTGTCATTTGATAGCGTGTGTTTATACATATTTGATATACGGTTACACTTCTCCAATCTTTCATTTGGTAGATTGTTGACGCTTGGATTCTCAAGATGCTTATCGCAGTAGATTGAAAAGTTCCATGCAAAGGTTTTCTTGATGCCAAATACAGCGCCATATAATTTCTTTCCACACTACGGTAAGTTTAGCTATAAACTACAAATAACTCTCATTTTCAATGTAATGTAATTTTCCTTGAATTCAGAACTCACTAGCCCACAAAGAGGATATGTCATGTCTGGTTGACGGAGTATTAAAAAACATGAGGAAATACACGAATATTGTGTTGATCCCAGCCTACAGCATTAAGAATGATACAATGAACCACTGGACGTTGCTTGTTATTGATATAGACGAAAGGACGACAACAAACTAAAACCCGCTCCTGCTTTTAATAAATATACAACATACTACACAACAAGGACAACTGATCCACTGGTAAGTTTTTTCCCTTAAATAAAAAAGTAAACTAGTAGGGTATTTGCATATTTGACAAAATATTCCAAATAACTCGAGGTACTAATTACAAACAACTCTTTGTATCTAATTGTCCATCGAGGTCTATTGACTTTTTTTATTTAATAAAAGAAGCATTTCTTTCCATTTACTCAAAAAAATCAGCAACAAATCATCAATTTATTTATATAGATAGTAAGCGCAAAACCAACGATTGTCAATTGGAAATCTATACGAAGAATTTAATTTTTTTTTCCTCCAGGACAAAAGTCAGCAAAAAAATCAAAAAAAAAATCAAATGAATTTCTTAATTAGTTTAATAATTTATTTGATATTCTTAATTTAATTTGTTTTTTATATATAATATTTTTAACATCTCTTCAGACTTGGGTATAATTACTCGTCCATAAAATATAGTTTATTTGGATGAAAAATTATACACAGCATGCAGTAAAAACTGTTTTCCACTACAAACCTCACAAATTTACTATTCATTTAAATTATTTATTTTCTGGATGTAGATAATACAAGCTACAAGCTAAAAATCAGGTCTTAATTTGAAGCAAGAACACAACAAGTGTACCACTAGGTCTGTAAGTATATACAGACTAACTAGTAATAGTTTTTACATAGGCCAAAGCTATTTCCTCCATGTTATTTTTTATTTCTTCCATCTTTCAAACTTTCAAAAACACTAGTGACTTGTATTTACCAAATTACCCTTATTTTTATTTCAAATTTATCACTATATGCCATTTATCTAATAGATAGTCTTATACGAAAAAACACAGCATTAACCTAACTTTAATCCAAGATATATGATTTTATCTCTAAAATTAACCCTAAAACAAAGAACTTCAATAATTGCGATGACGAAAAGAGACGTATATTATGCGGACATAGTGAAAGACTTGCTATTGCTTTTGGATTGTTAAATACAGAAGCAGGAACTCGACGGCAGGTAATGAAGAACCTTCGTGTTTGTTCTGAATTTTTTTTGAACACTCAGCATGTGATTCCGAGTGGTCTACTCGGAATCACATGCTGAGTGGGCAAAAAAAATTCAAAACAGTAGGATATCCCAAGGCGAACCCAAGATCAAACCCTAATCGATTCTAACAATGAAATCAAACCCCAAATGAAACAAAGAAGATGATTTCGTTATCTTACCCCAAATCAAACCCCAAATCGAAGAACAAAATCTAACTACAAACCCTAATCGTACAATGAAGAAGAAAAGAAGATGATTTCGTTATCTTTCATTCGGCTACTCTCTCGGAATTTGTTTTGTAATGGGGAAGAACCTAGAATTTCTTTCTCCAATCTTTCTCTATCTTCGAATCAGCTGTTGTAAGGTAGTGATAAGTGAAAAATTGGATTTCTTCTTTGTAAGGTAGTTCTCTAGGGTGAAGAATGAGTTTTGATGTACAGAATAGAGTGGGTATGTTAGGGTAATGGTTTTGTGAAGAAAAAATGGATAAAAGGGCAATTTTATAACTTCCTTTATGAAGGAAATAGCATCATGGAAGATTTTTCAAAAAATGGAGGAAATAAAAAATAACATGGAAGAAATAGCTTTGGCTTTTTACATATCTAAACTAGTATTAGCAAGAGCATAAACTTGATTTGTAATTATTGTTCATATAATATTATATATTATTTGTATATGTTTATTTTTATATAATTAAATGTTTTAACGGCGAGGATAAACTTGGAAGTATATTAGTTAATTAATTGGAATATTTTTAGATTTGGAAAAATATTGAATTAGGAAAAATATTGTTATTATTTTGTTCCTAATTGGAATAGGATTAGTATAGTAATATAATATAAATACAGGACAAGAGAGGGGAAAAGAAAAAGTAAAAAGAGTTTGTCTTGTTCTCTTTTTAGTTTGAACTCGAACTAAAAAAAGATAAGATGGTTCAAAAGTGGAACATAAAAAAGATAAGATGGTGCAAAAGTGGAACATGCCAGACGTGCCGAAAGAACGAGTTTATGAGAAAACTGTTTGGGGTTCGATTTCTCTTCAAAATATACAAAAAATACATTTTCTTTCGAAGAGGTGGACACCGGTATTAGACTGCTAAGGGACGCAAAAGTTGTAAAATCGCTGCAACGCAAGTGTCGTAATAGTGCTGCGAGTGGCTGCTACGCCCATATTGGGGTCGATCCAAGTAACCCTTAACGACGATTACAAGACTTCGTTGGTAGGTGCAAGACTTTGTTGGTAGGTGCAGTTGAGTTTAAAATGGTTGATACCCCCATTTATTTCAACTGTTATGCTAATGTGATGGTTCCGTTGTCCGATCCAAAGTGGTTTGAGTACTTGGTGGTGAAGATTAAGAGAAAGGATGGGGCTGCAACCATGGCGGAGTTATAGGTTTTGTTATAAGGTCATGTCGATCCCCTATGGTTGATAAGGCGGTCAGAGAGAGTAGATTTGGAGAAACTACTTTGCTTCAAGTGGGTGTGACTTCAGATTCTGTGGTTGAAAGAGGAATAAAGTGGGATGATATGGATACACAATAGTGGTGGGAGATGGTGACTTCAGATTTATGTTTGTAGTTTACTTACGTACCAGATTTTGTGTTTTGACATCATATAGGTAGCTCCTCATATTCTACTAAGGTCTCAAAATAACCTTTAGTTTAGAATTCTTTCCCAATCCCAAGGCTCAAATCCTTTCGTTTATACCCTTAATCAAATCAAAATCTCAATGAAAATCTAAACCCAAAAACTCAAAATCAAATTAGAATTAAAATTAAAATCACAACCAAAACCTAAACCACCAAATCCAAAAACAGATGAACTGGTCAGTAGAAGTAGTGAAAGGATTATAAGGGGAGGAAATCTTTGTACGTTAATGAAGTAGGAGAATAAAGCGTTGAATGCCAACTGGGATGCACAAATTAGAGAAAATGTAGAGAAAGACAAGGCCAGGAGGCCAACTGAAAGGTTAACGCTGCTTGCACCTAAAAATAGGCCAATAGCGAGGTAGACTAATCCTTCGCTTAAGGTAGAATGAGAACTCTTCTGGATGTTCGTTGTCCTTTTCCTTTTCAAAGATGCTAAGATGTAAAGCAGAAGTAGAATAGAAAAGCCCGCGAAGGTAACAAGGGCTGGCATCCATTTGCTGTTTCCACCATTTTTAAAGTAGACGCTGCTACTAAGTGTAGATGTTTACGCCCCCATGAGTGCCCAATATCCTGTCTTTACCGACATTATCTGAACTCACTCAAAACTCAAATTCGGAACATCCTCACACCCACTAAAATGCTCAGGCACTACGAACCGCCGCTTAGAACGCCGTAATTGCACAGTTCCATTAAAAAGAGTAAAATCCTCTTCATCGAGTACCTGAAAAGGTTTAGCATTCTGGAGTAACAATCGTTGACCATGGAAACGTAAAGTTGTCGATATGTCAGAAAACAACGATGGAACACCCAATATTTGAAGAGCCAAGTCTGTCACATAAAGCTGCCCATAAAGGTTGGATATGTCTCTTCTATTGACAATGCGATTCGAATATTTAGAAGTCTCTCAAGAGACGGAATAAAGAAGTTGACAATCTTCAAAGTTGCATGCCATTTCTGATCTACAGTGCCAACAAAGACATCTGTAGACAACCAACCTCCCTTTTTAGAACTTGATTCTAATCTCCAAATGTTACAGGTTCCACTCATCTGTAAATTCACGCGACTATAAAGATTATCAAATTTGATATGTCCGTTGACACTCTCCATTTCTCTAGGTTTCTTGGGATATGTCCAAGTTGTAGATTTAAAACCCATAATCATCAACTCTTCTTCTGCGGCATACGCTTTGAATTCCAACAGAACATGGTCTTACTTCGGTCAGATGCAAGGCTTAACATGATTTCTAATTTCTCCATCTTCAAAACTTCCCAGTCATTCTTGGAACGATCCAACTTAGCATACATGTGCCCTCCACGAGAAGCAATATGTGCATCAACACCCTTCGCATGCAAAAATAAAAGCTCATTCTCGAGTGTTTTGGCAAAACATATGCTTGAATCGTCCAAAACATCACGTCTGTCTGTCAAAACACGAACACGGATTCTATTGGCACCGCGTTCGGGAGACCCAATTAACAACAACTGCAATTGATCATTTCTTGTGTGTCCATCACCGTTGTGGTTGTCAGGATTTCCTCTTCCTAAACGAGTTAGAATTAGTGCAATTGTCATCATAGTTTTCGAAGTCCCATTGTATCAGCTAAGATCCCACCTCTTGCCATCTGTTTTGAAGTTGGAAACTGGGCTGTTACTTCCCCAGAAAACATGACGGAACTCAACAACCGAGCAATTGGGTTAGCCAAATTCGTTCCAGCAATATCGGGGTGCTGATCCATGGACAGCTTCAGCAAGCCCAATACCGTCCTCCCCAATTATGCAACTTGGTGTAACCCCAAGTCCTCCAACCAATCCGACACAAAGGTCAATGATAATGTCCCCATAAAGATTAGGCATCACAAATAATTCAAAAAGGGCTGGATTCTTCACAAGCAGCATACAGCAACTGTCAATCACAACTTCCTCATATCCCTCTCTGGCATTTCCTCGAATACCTTAACTACACACCTAACTTGACCAGTTGCGAAGAAAAAAACAACCGGAGAATGGAATAACATTGCCAGAGGATCGGACTTCTCTAGCGCTTGAATATTGTCCTTCATCTTTTGAACGCGATTAGCACCTTTTCCTACTTGAATCTTGTGCCAATTGTTTACAGCTAGAAGAGGTCGAAGCAATCTCTCAGCATCAGTGAAAATGCGGACTTCTTCGTGCGCTGCATCTCTCTTGATTTCAAATCGGTGGGGGCAGCTTCTGTTGCAGCCGTCGTCTCCTTAACTCTGTAACAAAAGAATAAGAGTCTTCACAGACCCAACCCATTCGCGTTTAGAAAGACTTTGTGCTTTCCATGTAGCGATATGGAAACATGATTTGCTACCTCCTCTTTCTTTAACGATCACATGGGTTTCTTCTTATATAAGGATTTGTTTCGAATCAAGAGATTTGTACCTTGGTGGTTCCTGCTCTTCTTTCACCTTCAACATTTTGATTTCTTTTCCAGCATCCTCCAACGTTCGTTTTTTTTTGCTTCAGAGACTAATTCGGGTCTTTCATATTTTTTCGGGCTACTTATTTCGAAAGGAATCAAAGATTCTCGTGCCTAATTTAACCGTCAATGTATTTTGGTATTTTCGTTTTATTCTTAATTATATACCATCTTTTTTTTAAATAAAAAAAAAGGGTTATCAACCACATATCCAACACTTCCCTGAGTAGAAATTGAAAAGGACGCTTTTTCATATTGTTTATCCGGTTGAAATAACCACGAACCTTTTTTATAGGACCGCGCTATAAAAGCCACATCTTTTACTCTATCTTTTTTTTTTCAAACTGAAAGTTGAAATTTCAAAATTGTCCTTTCTCCCTCTAGATTTCCACATTCATGCCATTTATTCTCAAAATCAGCCGAAACTTGGAAATCTATCCGTTATTACCATAAATCTACAAGCTTTGTACAAATATCTACTACTCTAAACCCATTAAACCGAAAAAGTTAGCCTTTTTTACCCAAACCCATCAAATCCATCTTGAAAAATCTTGAATCGGAGTATCTATGGACAATGATGAGATTGGCGTCTCTCTGGAAGATTTATTAGACGAGGAGGAAGCTTACCGCATGGAGGTAAGAAGCTAAACCTTTTTTTTTTCGTAAATTGGTCGTGTCGCACGGTGTTCGTGCGACGAACAGCTTCGTCATCGCATGATCGCGCGATTTGGTAACCGTAGCCATCGCATGAGACGAGGATTGTAGCGTGTCTCATGCGATAGCACTGAAAACATGTCTCGTGTGACAGGACTGAAGACATGGCTAGTGCGACCCAAATGTTATATAAACTTATAGTTTTCAATTACATATTTTGTAGGAAGAACCTGCCCAACCTCCATTTATGGATGCCGACTACAGTAGAATATTCAATACGAATAGGTTATTTACTAAAGACGAATTGGATGCTTTTGTGGACATTGAATCGAATAAGATCAAGTTTGTCACAATTAGAAAGCTCTACGATAGCGGGAAATGGGGAAGGACTCCTAGGTTAGAGTACGTTTGCGAGCGATACGATGTATTCGTATCAAAGGCAAACCGGAAACTTTAAGAAAGCGGAAGCCATCGACGAAGAAATGTAATTGTCCGTTTGCGCTAAAAGGTCATCCGATCGACTTACTAGCCATGAAATGGCGTTTCGAGGTGATAAACGGTACTCATAATTATGAACCCTACGTTCGCCTAGACGGTCATTCTCGCGCTTGTAGGCTAAAACGGGATGAATACGAACTAGTTCGTAGTTTGTCTCACCTCGGTTCGCGCCCTAGGGAGATATATAATGGTTTGAAGTACCAATATCCCGAGAACATTTAGAACATGCCTGCAATCTACATTTTCCGCAAAAAACATCGGGATGTTGAGCATGGGGGACAAACGCAAATGCAATATTTGTTGACAAAGTTGAAGGAGAATGGATACTCGACGTGGGAGCGTTTGAAAGATGATTCAAAGGTGATCACTGACTTTTTTTTTGCACATCCTACTAACGTAGACTTATTACGTACATTCCCGAACGTGCTATTCATGGATTGTACGTACACGACGACTAGGTATAAGACGCCGTTATTAGAGATTGTCGGTTTAACGTCGACTTCCATTACATTTACCATTGCGCACGTATTTATGAGCAGACTATGTATGGGCTTTGGAAACTCTTCGTGGTTTGATGATGGATAGCGTGTGCGCATTTCCATCAGTTATTGTTACCGATCGAGAGTTAGCTCTCATGCGAGCGATAGACAATATTTTTCCTGACACGCACCACTTGTTATGCACGTGGCACATTAGTAAGAACATTCTTGGGGCGGTCCGGAAGATATTGCACGATGATGCGGTAGCAAAACAATTTGTTGATTTTTACGGATACGTTGCCGGGGCGAACACGGTTGAGAGTTACCAAAAGAATCTAGATACATTAAAGGAGATGTTTGCATCTAAACCGGAGTGTTTTGCGTACGTTATGGACTCGTAGATATCAAAATATGGTGACAAGTTCCTTGCGTATCGAACGAACAAGATTAAGCATTATGACCAAACAACTACAAATAGGTTAGTCCGTTTATCCTAATTTTTGTTTAGCTATTTTATCTAATTTCAAAAAAGTTCATAATTTATTACTTGTACTATGTAGGGCGGAAGGTGCTCACTCATCCTTAAAAAAATATCTTGGGACGAATCAATGAAACTTTGAGCTATTTTGGGAAAAAGTTCACAACTTATTAACGAAGCAGCATGCGTGTATCGTGGAATCATTCGAGCGAAGCAAGTTTAGAACAATTCCCGGTTTTGATGGTGTTTTGACCCAAAATCTTAAAGGTCATGTGTCATATGCGGGTCTAAAGATATTGACGGTTGTTATTGTAGGTGCTAGAAATATAGGAGTAGATCAGGTAGCATGTGGAAGTTGTTTCCTTAGGAAAATGCATGGTTTACCTTGTGCATGTGAAATTGTGTTTATAGCTAGATATGGTAGGTGCATCCCTATAGAATACGTGGATGTCTTTTGGAAAATATTAGATATTGTTCATAAAGATCCTAGCTCTCGTGAAGAGGAATTGCAAAAAAAAAAAATTCCTTAATTGACAACTTCATTCGTAGTTTCCGACCCGACCAACAAGACCACATTATCAATAGGGTAATGCAAATATTGAGGCCCAAGACAAGTCATATTCAAGATCCTAAAGAAGCGGTTAGAGCTAAGGGTATACCAAAGGGAGGCATTGATAAATCGACTAAACAGAACCTTAGTTCGTGGGAATATCCCATTGAACAGACCGCTAGTGCTAGTATTCCGGCTAACTCGGTAGGTAGTACACCCGTAAACACGTTAGGGAGCACGGCCGCATCCAACGTGGTTCCCATCGTACCACCCAAACCTCCATTAGCAAAAATGAAAGTTGGAAGACCTAAAAAAATTGTTAAGGATGGGAAGTTAACATTATATCCGGATTGCATCCCGGCCTTCCTACACACTTACATTGTAAAGTTAGTTGACGTTATTCCGGACGGAGAATACAGATACCGTTCCGTAGCGCATTCAATATACAACAACGAAGATAGATGGGAGGATGTTAGACGTGAGTTGTTGAAAGAGTTACGGGACAACCTTGCATGTTGGTTGGATGTATATGGTTCGCCAAAGGTGTTTGCTGATTTGTTACATAGGTTAGATTACTTCAAGCCCAACCCTAGTAGCCAGTATTGGATGACATTTCCGGACATTGGACTAGTCATCGCGACATAGGTTAGATTACTTCAAGCCCAACCCTAGTAGCCAGTATTGAAGGCCACTTGTCAACAATTTAACGATCATAGAAGTTGGGATAGCTTTCGTACATGGATGTCACTCTGTTAATGTAAGTATATTTCGTTTCCAATGCAAATTTGTTACGTTATCATTACTATAGCATTCATTTATTCTTTTTCTTGTAGATTACTACTCCACCTGATGGACTGTTGCCTCCATTATACCCTTGTTGGGCTGCTTACGCAAACGAAGAGGCGAATCAATGGGCGCATCCCTACTACCATCGGTTCAACAAGTTTACACAAATAATGCCCGCTAGGAGAATAAACTTGAACAAAAAACCACATGTAACGGATTTGACTAGACGACGTTTGAAATTATTTTGTACAACAGTTTTAGTCATTTTGCTAGAAGTTGTTTATAGTTGACGAAAGACGACTTTTGAAATTATTTTGTACAAATAATTTATCCCTACAACCATTTTGAGTTATTATAGCTGATGTATTTTTTTATGATGCTGTTTTTTAGTTCAAATAAAAGCCTTCACTAGGAGTTGTTTCATTTAAAGTAGTTAAAAAGATAAAATATAATACCCGTCGCACGCGACGGACTTAGAGCCATGTCTCATGCAACGCTAGGCAAAAATATTGGCCCTATTTTTGAGATAGAGGGCAAATATCGCACGTCCAAAATGCGACTTCTTTTGGCCCCTGTCTCATGCGACGATAGGAAAAAATGTTGGCCCTATTTTTGAGACATAGGGCAAATATCGCACGTCTAAAATGCGACTGCGTTTTTCCCCTGTCTCATGCGACGCTAGGAAAATTATTTGGTTCTATTTTTCAGACAGAGGGTAAATATCGCACGTCCAAAATGCGACTGCCTTTGGCCCCTGTCTCATGCGATGCAAGGAAAATTATTTGGCTTTGTTTTTCAGATAGAGGGCTAACATCGCACGTCCAAAATGCGACGGCCTTTGGCCCCTGTCTCATGTGACGCAAACTTTAATATATTATGGTCTAAACAACGCGGTTTATACTATTGTTGGAGTAAGATAGCATTAAAAATATAAATTATAAATTTAAAGTTGGACATTACACTTGAAGGAAATACGTAAAGACGAAAACAACAAGTTAACACCTTAACTTAAACAAACATAAGAAAATAATTAAACAACGACATGCCAATAGCCAAAATGCTCAATCGTCGAAGTCATATCCCAAGTTGTCATCAGAATCACCCCCTCCTCCCTTTCCGTAATCATATCTTGAAGATACGCTACCATATCCCTAGTGATGTTCCAAGTAGTCAGTGGAATTGAGAGATTCTGATATCGTTTTTGCTCCTCGAACATTTATTAAGGCTCAAACCTTAGCCGATTTCCCTGTTGAATTCAACTCAAGTAGATCAGATGATAAAATTAATAAATGGGTTTTTACCAGATATATTGATGTGGGTGGTTCAAACTAATGGTGGGTCTAGTAGCTTGGGGTCTAGTGCAGGAGTTCAGCTGATTGCTCCTTCTGGCGATGCAATATTTCAAGCTATTAAATTCGATTTTTCATGCATCGAATAATGATGCTGAATATGAAGTTGCATTGGCTGGTTTAAGGCCTGCAAAATTTGTGGGGCAACTTCAGTATGCTTGAAGACAGATTCATAATTTGTGGCAAATCACATGGCAAGTGTTTTCAAGGCTAAGAAAGATCGTTTAATTCTGTATCTTCGAGAACTTTAAAATTTAGCTCTTTTGTTCGATAAATTAGTTGTGGAGCATATTAACCGAGGAGATAATACTATAGTTGATTCCCTGGAAACAATTTCTTTTACGGAGGAGTATCTTTGGATATTATTCCCTGAGAGTCCATCAATATTAACACGATTAGAGCAATGTGAATATGCAGAGGAGATATTGTCACACCATATGTAATTAGAAGTGATTGGAGAACTCATATCATGGATTTTCTTAAAGAGAAATGTTTGCTGAAATGTACAGTTGGCTAAACAATTAAGGTATAAAGCTCATGGTTATGTTCTATTGTATGGGGTGTTATATAAGAAATCTTTGAGCAATCCACTTTTATGTTGTTTGGATAAAAAGATTCTGAGGATATTTTATTCGAGTTGCATGATGGTGAAGTTTCAGTTCACTTTGGTTTTAAGTCTTTAACACGTCGGGTTTTGTTGGCAGGTTATTATTGGCCTTCAATTATGAATGATGCCAAAGTTTTAGTTTGAGGTTGTGATTCTTGTCAATGTTTTGCCAATTCTATTCATAAACCGGCAATACCACTTATGTCTATATCTGAAGCTATTCCTTTTGAGAGATGGGGAATAGACTTGGTAAGACCACTGCCTATGGATTATGGAGGACATTAAATGATTATTGTGGCAATATATTATATTTCAAAGTAGGCAGAGGCTGAAACATTATATGGAACAAAGGCCAAGGATGTCATCAAATTCATTGTGAATAATATTTGTTACCGCTTTGGGGTTCCTCGAAAAGTCACCACAGACAATGGTCCTCAATTTAATAATAGAGAGATGAATTCTTTTTGTGCTTCGAGGGGAATAACACAGTGTTTTTCTACACCTTTCCACCCTCAAGAAAATGGTCAAGTGGAAGTAACAAACACATTTATTTTAGAAGGCTTGAAGATTAATTTGACATGAGCTACATGGAAATGGCCAAATTAGTTGCAAGAAGTGTTGTAGGCTTATCAAACAACTCATAGAGAGGCTATGCAGGAAACTTCTTTTTCTTTGGTGTATGGTATGGATGTTGTAAACCCTGCTAAATCTAATTTACCTTATTATAGAGTCTTACATTATTCTGATGACCTAAATGATGAGGTAAAAAGAACACATGTGGTCTTATTGAGGAGAAAAGAGTGAGAGCACATTTAAATACGATTCATTATCAATCTTTGATGAGGAGTCAATATAATACTAAGGTGGAAATGAGGGATTTTGGTTATAAAGTTTTAAGGCAAGTGTTCCTCCATACAAAAGATAAGTGCCTCAGAAAAATGGCACTAAATTAGGAGGGTACTTATACGGTTACCGAAAAGAGTAAAACCGGGTTCTTAACGACTTTGTGATGAGTAGGGGAGGATACTTTAACATTCTTGGAATATAGAACACCTGAAGTTGCATTGGGAATGATTTTATCCTTTTGATTTGTTTTTAATAATTGACATATTCTTTCATATCCCGTTGGCCCGATGAGGTTTTAATGAGGTGTCATGTAAATATTCGAAACTATTAATAAAGTCATTTTTGGCCAATGGTTGTTTAAATTTGAGTATTTGAACTATTTTGGTAACTAGTCAAAGACTGATCATCTTTGAAGTTGACCAAGAGTAACTATTCCAAAGTGTTACACGTTTATTTTAAATAATTTTCGAAGGAAAAATAATTTTTGAAGTGTCCCGTTCTCTAAAGCACTATATTTTCAAAGTGCTATGTTCTCTAAAGCACTACATTTTTGAAGTTTTTTTAAGAACTTCCATGTCTTGTGTCATCTGCCTTTTTTTTCCTCCTCAATTATATGTAGAGATCTTGAAGAGTGAAGTATCTACATTTCTGTTCGGTTAATTCTCGAGCATGTTTGCCTTTGAGATCTTCTATATCATTTTGATATGAAGTATTGAGCTCTTTTTTCTTGTGTACATGCACAGATCGGATATAATGCTTAAAATGAATGAGGCCTCTGAGGAATTTCGATCTACCAGCTTGAAATCTATGAAACTGGTCTTCCATAGTTTTAGAAAGGCTACCCTCATCTTTTTTCTCTGCTACAATACTATTTTTATACTGAATCATCTCTTTAGCCATAGTCTCTAAGTTGTATCAGGAAGAATCCACTTATTGGCACAACTTTTGTGATACAGCTCCAAGATTGGAAAAAGGTTGCAGTGCAACTGTGACCTCTTTGGAGGGTTCTTTAGTAGGAATGAACCTTTGATTGATGAAGGGTATGAGGGCAGAAGATGAAAGCAAAAAAGAAGTCTCTGATCAAAACCACTTTGGGTAAGATAGGGACAGTCACATGGCAGCAAGTTGTTGCAGTTGGTCTTATATTTCTTGGACATCTGGATCCATGTCTCTATCAATATCCGGAGGCTCACTTAACTTGATAAAATCATCAAGATTGAAATGATAATTTTCTTGGTTGTCTTTCATTGTAGTTTTCCTTTGTTGATCTTCCACAATAATGGTTTCTTCATTCACATAGGATGCGAGCACTTCTTGCAGGGTTTCAACATTATTATTTCTTGGCTTTTTTTGGAACTGGTGTTTTAGACTTGCTCTTCTTCTTATTTGAACCAACATTCTTCTTTCTTTTCAACGAGGGCTCTGCCTCCACTCTCTCTTCAATAGTGGGAAGGCTTGGTTATGTTGTCTTTCTTTTTGCCTTTGTTTGTGGCATCGTGTTTTTAGAGGGGCTAACACCAGATGTGCTAGCTATTCTTTTATTCTTTTTCCTTTTCTTCTTCAAGGGAAGATGGCTGTCTGATCTTTTCCACACTGGAAGATGCACCTTACCATTAGGTGCCACAAGCCTCTTTACAACAAGGAGTGGGTTTGGGGCTCTCATCCGATTTTTGAGGAAGTTAGCACCCACAATAATCCACCATAGATGGCTATTGATGAAATTGATAGGCTGAAAAGCTGACTGGAACCCATTGCCCCTCTCATTTTCAGCCAAAGCAGCCAGTTTGGCAAAAATATCTTTAGCATCTTTTGGGCGAAGTTTGTATCGCCTTGAAATTTATGAGAAGCACAAAATTAAGGAAAAATTAGAAATAAATTATTTAGAGCAAAGTATAAATTGAAAGACAAGGGACTTACTGTTACTCATCCAGACAAGGTTAAGTCGTGATGGGTTCTCCTTGGAAATCTCTTTTCCATTCTCCCATGCCCCATATATGAAGATAAATTTTTGTTTCCAAAACTTGTTACCCTCGAGTAGGTCATCGATAATATTGAGTTCATCATCAAGAGTTAGTTAGTAGAAAGACATCACTAGTCCCTTTGAAAGTTTGGTCAGAGAGATAAATTATTCGATGCAGATGGGAGTTTGGCTTAATCTGGAGGTCATTACCACTGACAGAAGGGTGAACCATTAGTTGGGTTTTTCTTGTTTGGGGCACAAGTCCATGAGTTCAAATTACTCCAAAATCATAGGTTTCAACAGAAATCGAACACCACAGTTGATGATCTCAGGGTAGACCACCAACTCATCCTCTTCACAATCAAAATGAGTCTTTCTTTCTTTTGACAATCAAAGAATGATGTTATCTGGCATTCCCCATTGGTTTTTAAGAGAAACAGCTTGAGCCTCTAGGTAGTAGATGTATGGCAGATTTTTTAGTGCAAGGATGTATTCTGAGAGTAGTAGCTTCAAATTTACACATACTGAGGAGGTGAGTTCATCGGGAAGTTCGATAAAAGCCTTCAGTTTCTTCCCTCTTTTTCTTGGTGCTTTTACATTAGTATGTCCGATTATTTTTAAGGCTTCATCCTCCATATCAGCTTCATTATCTTTTAAAGCATCATCTTCAGTCTCGACCTTGATATTTGATCGAGTAGCTTCAGAATTAACTTGCTCTTCGGAAACTTCATCTATTAGTTGGGATATATCCGAAGTCGAGGTCGGTTTCCTTTGTTGTTATTTATTTGAAGGATTTTGTTGAAAGGAAGTAGTTGTCTCAACAACCTGCCTTAGGTGAGGAGAATATGGTAATGGGTTGGTTGAAGTATTTTGGGTAGTAGAGGGTGAAGTGTTGTCAGCATCGTACTCTCATGGCTAAAAAGGTTATCTTTTTGGAAGGTTTTGAGGGATGTGAGTTTTTAGTTGTACTTGAGAAGTATCTTTGTGTAGTTACCGAGGAAGTTCATGGCTAAGAGAATATGTGTCTTCTGACCTTCTTGAAGATGGTATGGTTTGGGTTACTTCGCGGTGAATTCAAATATTAGGTATTGTAGAGGAGATTCAAGGTGAAGAAATTCAAGGTGAATTAGGTGATTTTGGTTTTTTTGGGTTGGATGGATATGGAAACACATGAGACTTTAGATTATCTAGCTGCTCTATACTCTTCGGCTCTTTCACTAATGCAGAAGTAGTCGTAAGCCCCAAAAAATTTATTATCAGATTTTGGAGAAGTTGGTTCTCTGTGTTTCTTACCTTTTGATTTTTGGGTTTTTGGATATTTTCTCATAAACTAATTTGAAGGTTAGATGGTGAGTTTGGGTTTTCCGGTGCAGGTAACCAAAAGGTTGAAGATTCAGATGAAGAAAGTTGAAGATTCAGATGAAGAAAGTTGAAGATTCAGATGAAGAAAGTTGAAGATTCAGATTAAGCTAGCCCAAAAATCTCTGATGAATATGATTTCATTCTCTAAAATTGCGTTTGTGGAACAAACAGTGGCTCACATGAGTATTTATAGGAAAGGGAGAAAAGAAAAAGAAGTTGGAAAAATAGAATAGGTGGAAGAAGTTATTGGGTGGAATATCAAACGGTTGGTTAAAGATGAGAGTTTGAAGCTTGTCAGGCCTAGAGGCAGACCTAATAACTAGTAAATTATCACGTTTTTTAGCATCGCTTCAAATATTAATGACTATTGGAAGAAAACTAGTTCATGTATCTATATGAAAGTGTTCGAATCACTATCAAATAATTAGTTGATTTTGAGGTGGTTATGTTTAGGGGATTAATTTGAGGACAAAAAATGTATAACTAAAAGTCTTGAAAAAACATATGTTCAATGCAGATCGGATTTTGGCAAGAGGGATTCATCTACTGAAGTAGATTTCCGATGACATCTAGTTCTCATTCACTATCTTTCATAAGAACTAGGTGGCTACTGATAAATATATAGAATATAAGGGCCTAAATGTAATAAATAAAGACTTGTATGATAGTTTGTACAGTTAAAGGATAGATTTTAGGTCTCATATAATAACGAGGGACCAATATTCAATTATTCTATTGTGTAACCGATTTTTTTACTAAGTCTTGGCGCATATATAGAAATGTGAAGGCTGAAATTGAGACTCATGACATTATCTTTTGAGCAAACTACTACTTCTTTAGTTTTGACTTTCTCTCTCTAAAATCTATCTCTATTTCTCTCTTAAGAACCATAACTCATCCTCACCACCAACCATACTAAGAAATGTTATCACGATAGCTAGTCGTCATGGATCTCACATACGTAGAATTGGTAACAATCAAAAAATTCTCGGGAAGTAAGTAGTGACGCTAATATAGCCAAGCACTCTTACACCAAGTGTAACAAGAAAAATCTCCTTTCTTATTGGTAGCTGTCAATACGAATGAAGGTGTTAGTTCATCCTGAATCCGTCCAAAGTGGCACATCACTCTATGAGGCATGTATCCCTCTATCATGCTCATCATCCGGGTTGGATAAGCTAGTATATGGATATCATGGACGAGAAATTGAAATCTCATCTGCTCGTACAGCTTGAACCGGTTATATCCAACAGTCTAACATGGCTACAAACCCGTATATGTTGTGCTTCGAATATTCAAGCATCCTCCAAAGCATGGAAAAGGAAAGCCAATGCACTAGTCTTCCATGCTATATCCTACAACCTAAACTCCATGTTCTCCAAACCATAATTTTAATATGCAATAAGATCTAAGACTATTAAGATACATATTATCTCATTGAAAAGTGTATGAGATATGTTTTTTATATAACCTAATTTCGTTATATACCATTTTTGTTATATTACTTTTATGTTTCTAACTAAAAATTTATTAATAGACAATATCATAATGGTAATGAAAAGTTACTCATTAAAACCCGGCCCATAAGTTTATTATTGATTAAGATCCTACAAAAATAAACTAACTAAGTACCTCAAATATTTTTCTATGTAAAATCATCAAAACCGTATACATTTTTTTAATTCTTTTTTAATTTAAATTTTTAAAGGTAGATCATTATAATTTTTTAGTTTTTATTAATATTGATCTCGCATTTGACATTTTCTTAATATTCGTCTCGCATTGGTAAATCGAATAATCAATGATTTTATTAAATTGTCTAATAATACCTTTTTAGTAAAGGCCGTAAGAATAGTTTTGTGAAATTGAAATATAATGAAATTAGGTTAAAATTATGGTGAAGTTTCGGTTAAAAATAAAAAACCAAAATATTATCCACTTACTACCTTTATTTCTATATATATATTTCTCACAAACACTCGTTTAATTTTTTTTTATCTATTGTAGAAGCTCAACTAATTATTTTCTAAGACTCAACTATTGTTTATAATACTCCAAATACCCTCTTATACAATATCATCACACATGTGTATATATATATTTTTAATTTTCAGAAGTCCGTATCTTTGCAACAGTAATTTGAAAAATTAATGAAACTACTATTGATTGTTTGTTAAGACAAACAAAATTATACCTATAAATAATATATATATATATTTTAAATTAATTTTTTTTACGAGAGATGGAAGATAATAAATGAGAGACTAAAACGTTTGATTGAGTTGGGTTTTATGTTTAATGTATGTTTTTTTGCAACTTTTTTGTAAAATATAGTTGAATTATTTTTAAAACTTTTGATTAAGCTTTCACAATGAAGATGAAGTTACTAACCTGTTAAAGTTAATATATTTTATGATATATATTATAATAATAATCTTAAAATGAAGAAAAGTGACATGAGTACAACTTTTTAACATATATTTTAAAACGATAATTTAATTGATGGTTGTTTGGACTATATATATATTATCATCATCCTATTTATTCATTTTCTATTTAAACTAGTATTAGTTTCCAGTTGTATAATACACTCGATTTTGATTTGTAATCCTCATTTGGTTTTATAATATATTTATTCGTTTTTAGATGATTAATAGCTTTCTCCCTAGAGTTTTGAACTAAAAACCTAAATCCTCTTCATTATATCCATCTTGAAATTGTTTGTTTTTCAAAATATAATTTCACCATAACGTTAAAATACTTACCACAAAATTTATAATATATATTTTTTAAAATGAATCAATTATATACGCTACGATATATATTTTAGCGTGAAGTTGTTACTAACTTGTTAAAGTCCCTAACTTGTTAAAAAAAACAAGATCCTCTCCATTATAGTCATCTTAAAATTATATTTTGTAAAAAATCCACCATAATCTTAAAATACTTATAAAAAACTTTATGATATATTTTTATTTCAAAATACAGATCAACAATATACTTAATGATATAAATTTTGGTAGCAATGACTGTGGTACGAATTTTTACATGGAATGTATGACTTTAATGCAAATTATTGTCCCTCACATGAATAATTTACAGGTTTATTGCACATATCGTGCAAACTTTACACATTCATCGCATCACTCGACAATTTATTTAATTTGTACATGTTTAGTGCGACAAACATATAAGAAAAAAATCTTTAATTAGTTTAGGTATATGGCTCACAGAAAACTCTATAGATAATTTAGGTATATAGTTGACCAAAAATATTTATCTTATTTTGTTAATTAGTTAATATTTCAATTTTTTTACTTTTATGAATTACAAAAAAGTATTACTTGTTAGATAAATTTATTAATGGAAGTAAATTTACAGATACCATTTTCGTTTTGCATAAAAGACGGTACTTTCTCCTCTTTTAATTGAATTTTTATTCTAAATTTTAAATTCAATAACCGAAACATTTTAACTAGTTCAATGATAAATTTGTTCGGCTTGATTGAACGATATTTTGATTTATAGATTTTGAGATACAGTTTAGACTTTTATTATATATGTTGATAAGATAATGGGTGTATAACAAGTAATTATTTATGTAAAAATTGAGTAGTTCAATAGCTGAAAAGTGTTGTAAGAAATGCTCCTACTGATAAAAAGCATAGTTACACGATGTCAATATAAAAATTTGATTTTAATTATGATTTATAACCCTTTTTAAAACTCTATTATGTTTTTTAACCAATAAAAATTGATCAAGCAAATTCAAAATGAAAGAAAAACTCATTATAAGAAGAGGATTGTGAATTTGAATAGCGGAGGACGAATAATAAAGAATGTGTTGTATTTAATTTGGTTTATTAGGTTAAATAATAAGGTGTAAATAGACATGTGAATTTAAGGTATTTTTGGTCTTGTACTTTCTAATAAAATAGAAAGAAAATTAGGTGAGAGATCAAACATTAAGGGATAAAGATATAACATAGCCTAAAATTTTGTCTTAAAATATTTTGTAAGAGAATATCCAATTTATTTTGATTTTTAAATAAAAAAGAAGTATGCAGGAAATATATGAAATAAAATATTTACTCAAATTATAAATAATGATACATGATAGCTCATAAATTTACCGTCGCACAAGAGTTTTATTGGATTCAAATGGTTGTACAAGACAAAAATGAATCCAAATGGCTTCATCACCAGTTACAAAACCATAGTGGTTACAAAAAGATATAAGCATAATGAAGTTAAAGATTTTACGTAGGTGTTTGCTCTTTTTTCAAGACTTGAACTTATTGTTCAAACTAATTGGAAGATGTTACATATGGATATAAAGTTTGCATTCTTGAATGATGTTCTCAAATAAAATATTATGGTGATTAATCACTTGGGATTTATTAAGAAATGATAATAATATAAGTTCTACAAGTTAAAAAAATCTTAGTGTGTGTTAAAGCAATCACTCTAGGCTTGGTACACTCGTACCCATTCTTATTTTCAAAAGTATAGATTCCAAAAATATCCATATGAGCATATTCTCTACATTAAATATGTTTCTCAAGGAACATTTATGTTGGTCAATCTCTATGTTGATGATCTTGTTTTCACAAGAAGTTATGTAAGAATGTTGGAAGGATTTAAGAATTCAATAATGTTAAAATTTGAGCTGACACATGTAGGAGAACTTCATAGTTTTCTAGCACTGGATTTCATCACTCTGAGAAAGAACTTTTATTACACAAGGAAAGTTATGTAAATGAAGTTATATATATTTCAACATGGAAACTTTTAATCTAGTCACTACTTCATGCGTCACAGGTGTGAAGTTATTTAAAGAAGATGACGAAAATCTTGACAATTTAACCATGTTCCAAAGTTCACACAGAAATCATATATATATATATCATTACAGGAAAACCTAAAACACCGTTTTGCCAAAGTAGTGAGTATTATTGATTTGAGAAGATTTAGAACATGATCATTTACATTGCCTCTTAACCATTATTTATACTACTCGCAGCTGATACTATATCAATTTGTTACACGTTATTATGATACATAGACTTGGACTGTAACGTCATTTGATTATCCATAATATGGTCTTTATTGCAATCTTCATGTTGACCAACTTAATGTTTTGGTCAAATGTGTTAACTACCCGTTTCATGTATTCCCGGGCTAATCAGCTGTCATTTTATACATTTATTTTCTTGGTCATGCTTGGCTTCAAGAACTCTCGGTATTGGATGAGTTCGGCCTGACTTATTCTACAAAATCCTTGTTAGAACTTTAACCCGAGCAGATCATATCTCTTGATCGTGCTTGGCTTTGTGCTCGCTCAGTTTTAAACACACTCCTAGCTCGAATTCTTATATGTTCTTTGTTATTTGTGGTTGCGATTGACTGGGCACTTGCTCAGCCTAGTCGCGCTCTTACGATATAACCCATTATCGAGCAAACAATATTTGGCCGCTCTTAATTGTAAGGCCTGAGCGAGCACTTTATTTTATGGGAGCGTCCCTTGAGTTATATTTAGTAGGTAGGAATTTCTCCAATCTTGGGTGCTGGTGACCGAGCATACCGGGGATGACTGAAGGTAAAGTGTTGTGCTTGGGAGTTCCTGTATAATGAGCAATGGGTGATTGGCGGTCGCGACCACATTTGCCAATGTATCAACTTTAGTATTCGTAAGGCAAGGGATTTGCTCATATTGAAAAAACTGGAATTTCACTTCATATTCCTTGAGTATTGTGAGATAAGTACGAGTAACCGCCAATTTAGTATCAAATATTCCATTTGCTTGATTTATAACTAACTGTGAGTCTGAGCATACTTGGAGATTAGAGGCGCCACAGTTCTATACCAAATGCATACCCTTTATAACCGCCTCGTATTTGGCCTTGTCATTAGTGGCAGGGAAATCGAAACGGATTTCTTGCTTAATTTGATCTCTAGATGGTGTGCGCAAAAGGATTCGAGTCTCTCCCCCTGAATTTCCAAAAGACCCGTCGGATTTCAGTATCCATGTATTCTTATTGGTAAATGTGGTGAGGTGGTCGTATTGTGGTCATGACACAAAGAATTTGGTCAAATAATCAGCCATATCCTGTCCCTTGATCACCTTACGTGGCTCATAATTGATGTCATATTCTCCTAACTCGATTGAACACTTGGTTAGCCTGCCCGAAATTGTTGAGTTTTGTAGGACATTGTGTAGAGGAAAAGATGTACAGAAAGTGATAGTATTGATAAGTTTTGGGAAAGTGTAGGGGTGATTATGTGATATGAAGATCTTTTAGTGGTGATTCTATGATACGAGGATCTCTTAGTGTCAATATAGGTAAATTTACTTAGTTTAGGAGCTGTTTTTAGAGAGAGAAAGTGAGAGCTTTTTGGCTAAATAGAGAGAGAAAGTATTATATTATTCATCTCAGGATATGTGAAGCGTGTGTGGTCCTTTTATAGTACAATTGTGGACCCCACACGCTTTAACTCCCATTTATTACATTTTTAGTCCATGGATCTTATTTTCTTTCTATTTTAGCTATTTCTTAGGTAGCTTATACAATTTTCCCCTCACATAACTTCTTCTTTGCATTTTCCTTCTATCGTACTTCTTCTTTACAGTTTTTCTCCTATCATGTTTCTTTTCACACTTTTCTCCTTGTCTTTTATTCTTCCTTATCAGTAGCCCCCCAATCCTAGTAAAAACTTTTTTTTTACTCGGACTGTGAATTTTCCTCGAACTTTCGAAGCCAAAGAGTTTTCCTCGAAAATCTCACTTCTTCAAACTCTAATATTTTGCCTTGACCTTTCGAAGCCAAAGAGTCTGCCTCGAAAATCCCCTTTCTTTGAATTAATCCTGATAACTGGGGCCCCCTAATCCTTGCACCGTTTTAGCCATATGAGCCCCTCGAATTTGACTGTATCAATGCCCCGAATTTATCAAATTCGAAGCTAAATGAGGTGCCAGGATTAATCAATCTGTCATGACGTCAGCAATCAACAAAGCTCGTCAGCATATCTTTTGAGAAACGCTTCCTATTCCCAAGACCTGTTCTGACTAGAGAAACTCTGCATCTTCCCGTGTGGTGTGTGTCAGTACAATTGGCACCTATATAGCCCATAATGCCCCTAGGCAAACACCATAAAAAGTCCCCGGGCCTGGTCTATCTAAAAGACCCACCTTCGTCTATAAATATGGATCTTCTCTCCTCATTACTCCAACTTTTGTTCAAACTTTTCTAGCGAGAGAAAGCTGGCGAGTAAACCCTGTCGGATTCCTGAGTGGTTGTTGATCAGCAAAAGGTTCGAGGAGAGAGTTGCTGCTGGAGAAGACGTGAGGCCCCAACCTCAACCATCTGTGACTACTTTCTTTGGTACCTGGCCTCCCTCAGCAAATTCGACTGCCATTATTCCCCTCGAAGTCGCACGACAAACTCTACACAGTGAGTCTAATCCCCTCGGAAGCATGGGTAAAGATAGACAGCATAAACACTCATCCGGGAAGCGAAAGAGATCTCATAAAGACAGG
Source organism: Limnanthes douglasii subsp. nivea (assembly GCA_036936605.1). NCBI lineage: Eukaryota > Viridiplantae > Streptophyta > Magnoliopsida > Brassicales > Limnanthaceae > Limnanthes > Limnanthes douglasii. The sequence goes on along the minus strand of JAUPFV010000002.1, from coordinate 352,587,537 downwards.
AAGAGTTCGCAGGAGCGAAAGCGTGCCAAAGAGACGCCACTGGTCATTCGAGAGCCCGCTTCTATGACAGCAGTCGAGGGTCTCCCCCGAATATCTACGAGCCCTCCTCGGATATCCATCAGCCCTCCTCGGACGTCTACCAGCCCTCGTCGGACATCTATCATTCCTCTGCGAAAAAGGGATTTGGATGAGTCAAGTTTGCCCTCGACTCCTTCTATGACCATTCATGGGACCCAGTTTTCTCCTTCGAAGACGCTCATTACCAAAGAGGACATGCAAAACAGACAAAACGAGAGCCTAGACGCCCAAAGGAAAAACACCTGCATCAGTGTCCCTCGAACCGAAAGTGCCCGTAATCCCCTCTTTAGGGTCCTCGAGCAACACGACCTCCTCTGCTCGAACCATTTCCGAGGAGCAGGCTCGTCGGATTACCCCAAAATCCAAAGGGGATATCATGTTACCCTTAGAGCTGGATAGTATTGCTGGTCGCAATATTCGGGGCATCGAAAATAAACACATGGTAGCTCTGTACAACATTAAATACAAGTATTTTTCGCAAGACGAGGAGGCTATGCTGAGGACTCGATGGTGCATTCTCCCCTATATTACGATCAGGTTCCCCTCGGAGGGTGAGACACCTCTATCAGTGAGGGACAACGAGCTAGTAGTGTACACTGAGATCATGAATTGGGGGCTAAGGTATCCCTTAGACCCCTTCTTCATCGAATATTTGTCGAAGATAGATCTTTGTCCTTCCCAAGTTGGCCACAACATGTGGTTTACTCTGATGGCCTGTATTATGGCCTCTAGGCTTTCAGGTCATGAATTTTCGTTAGAGCAGCTCATCGGCCTTGCTGGTCTGGCCAAAAATCCTTTCTTTCCATTCTATTCATTAACTTTCAACCGGGGGCAAAAAGTCTTAAGAGATCTGTTAGAGGCTGACAAGAAATGGAGGCAACAATTCGTGTTCTTCTCCAACTTTTGGGAGACATGGTCAGAGGCCACCCCCTCGAATCCTCACAAACTGTCTCTGATGTGGACCAATAAATGTAAGTTTTTGGTCTCTAAGCCTACTTATTCCTCATCAAATTTTGGTATGTGACTATATCCTCATGTTAGCTACCTACTTTTTGCAGCTATGACCGGGGTATCAAAGCCCTATTCGGACTATGTTGAGGGAGCCACTAACGTTTTCACCAAACTTCACCTGTGGGCAAAAGAACACTGGGAGAACCGATTTTGACTCTGCTTCACGGATAATAACCTAGCCAGGAGTCGATTGTGGATGCTCAACCCCCTCGACCGAATTAGCATGAGAGGATTAATGGCTCCTCCATCTGAACGAGAAGTTATTGAGCGTGTGAGCAAAAAAGATATAGTAATTTATCTTCCCAAACGCTCTTGTTCGAAGAGCCATCTTGGAGATCCTCCCACTCAGGAGCTGCCCCCCCTCAACCAATGCTGTATCATCTACTTCCAACTCTCCACCCACTACTTCCATCGTTCCCTCAAAAAAGGTGGCCAAGGCAAAATATAGGAAAGGTAAAGCTGTTCTAGAACCCATCCAAGAATTATCCGAGGATGGTGAGACACCAGATGACAATCAAGAGATTGCTCCAGCCGAAGAGATTCAAGAAATATCAAGTGAACCCGAGGACAGAGGTGGCGATTCTCCCAAAGAAAGTTCTGATCAGACACCAACCTCGCCTCTGACTGAAGCATCACACCCTGTCCCCCTAAAAAATAGTCCAAAGTTAGCACCTCTCTCCATCCCTCGGAGCAATCCTCCTCAGCATATTGATCCAGATACTCTTGGTGGTGGTTTTTCTGATCTTCGAGCTCCTTCGAAGTTCCTTTGGACGACGAATTCTCACTCAATCTTCGACGAATGCTGCATACCTCAGTTAACAGGGGGAAAAAGATGCAACACCTCGAGAAGCGGAAAAATCACTACAAATTTAAGTTGTTGTTGGCTGCTTCTCAGCTCGAAGAGGCCAAGAAACAAAACGTAGTGATAGAGAGCCAAGCAGATGCTTTGTATGAGCGTTTATCTGCCTCCAAAAATTATGTGGTGATGCTGGAGAGGTGCTGTCAAGAAGAGAGGGACCTGTATAAGAAAAATACCGACACTCAAGAGCTATTGATAGCTGAGTACAAGAGAGGGCACCGTTTGGCCTGTGATGGATTCGAAGACTGTACTGCCAGCTTTAAAAAAGTGAAAGAGGATCGAGATCAGTTACTAAAACGGGTTGAGAACTTCCCTAGGCAGGTTGAGGAGGAAAAAGATAAGGCTGTGAATGCTTATGCAGCTACGTGCACAAGCAACCTGAAGGCCCGGGATGCCACTACTCGAGCGGGTTTACTTACCCAAATCTATGCTGAGCATCCTGAATATGACTTGGAGAGTTTTTGGAAGCTTGTTCCCCCGGAACTTTGTCCTCCCCACATAGTAGTGAATGACAGTGAAGACTCAAACACAGAGGGGAGTGGCTCGTCAAAAAATTCAGATTAAGGGAAGATGTGGGGAATTGTAATGTTTTGTTTATGGCCCTATATGGCTCTTTTTGTAAGTTGACTAAGGCATGCTGTAGTATGCCAACTTTCTAACTGATGCGTTTATTTGTGTTATCATATTATTCGTATGTTCCCACTTGTCATATAAATTATCATTAATTCAAAGTCAAAACAGGGCATGAAATATTGTGACCTAAACTACAGTTCGAAGAGATAAGACCTTCGAAACAAAAATAAGTTTAACGTTGTGTATTGTAGCCCAAACAATAGTCTAAGCAAAGAGAATTCGAGGCACACATTAATGTGACCCAAATAATAATTAAGGCAAATAGAATTCGAGGCACACGTTAATGTGACCCAAATAATAGTTAAGGCAAATAAAATTCGAGGCACACATTAATGTGACCCAAATAATAGTTCGAAGAGACAACAATTCGAGGCACAACTTGCTGTGACCCAAATAATAGTTAAGGAAAATAAAATTCGAGGCACACATTAATGTGACCCAAATAATAGTTCGAAGAGACAACAATTCGAGGCACAGCTTGCTGTGACCCAAATAATAGTTCGAAGAGACGACAATTCGAGGCACAGCTTGCTGTGACCCAAATAATAGTTAAGGCAAATAGAATTCTTTGTATTAAGCAGCTCATAAAAACACCTCATTAAAACCTTCTTGTGCCTAACAAGGTAGGAAAGAGTGTGCCCTCGCTAAGTACAAACATTACTTGCTAACTAGCTCCTTAATCAAGATAGAATTTCAAGTGTTCAATGTTCCACGAGAGACGGAGATCTCGCCCTTCCTTGTATTTTAGCCGATACGTGCCCGGTTTTAATTTCTCAGTGACCTCATAGGGACCTTCCAAATTTGGTCCCAACTTACCTAGGCTCTTGTCTTTTGTGTGCAGGAAAACTTTACGTAGGACTTTATCTCCAACCTGAAACCCTATGTGCTTTACTTTAGACGCATACCGACTTCTCATAAGAGTCTGATAATGGAGGGACGTCAACTGTTCTTGTTGCCTCTTTTATTCAAACAAGTCTAGAGCCAGTGCTCTGCTTTGGTCATTCGTGTCTGCTGCATATGTTGCTACACGATGTGAGGGGAAAACAATATTTGGAGGGACAATGGCGTCCATTCCATAGACTAAGGCAAATGGGGACACAACAGTGGCCGTTCGTGGAGTCGTCTTGTATGCCCACAGTACTTCCTGCAAATAATTGGGCCATTTTCCCGCCTTTCCTTCCAAGTTCTTTTTCAAACCATCGAGAATCGTGCGATTAGTCACCTCCACTTGCCCATTAGCTTGAGGGTGAAATGGTGCATAAAAACATTTTCGTATGCCTCTCGAGACGCAAAAACTTTTGAACTCCTTGTTATCAAATTAAGGACCGTTATCCGTTGTGATCTGCAATGGCACGCCAAAACGACAACAAATGTTTGATACAACGAACTTGATCACATCTTTGGCCTTTGTCCCTGCTAACGGTTCCGCTTCTACCCACTTAGAGAAATAATCCACTGCTACAATGATGGTTTGCCTGCCACCTGATGCCATTGGTAAAGGCCCGACAAGATCAATGCCCCACCTATCAAACGGGACTGCTTCCAAGATACTCTCTAATATTACCCCGGGCTTATGGATCATATTAGCATAGCGCTGACACGTGTCACATCGTTTGACTAATTCTTTTGCATCTGCAGCAATAGTAGGCTAATAGTAACCAACTAGAAACACCCCTCGAATTAGTTCTTTATACCCGCAATGAGCAGAACCTTCCCCATCGTGTAATTCAGACAGGATGATTTGCGACTCAGCCTTGTTCAGACACCTCAATAATGGTCGACTCAAAGATTTCTTATACAGCACGCCTCCCAGCAGGATATACCCATGAGACTTGAACCCGATTTTCCTAGCCTCGTACTTTCTGATGGGTAAAATATCGTTTGTGAAGAAATCGATGATGGCCAACCTCCAATCCTCTGTAATCACATTACTTTCCTCGTGGACATTTGCTACATGCTCTGCCTCAACCAGGATCAAGGGATGTTCCTGAATCAAGACCCACGGGTACCCCTCCGTTCGTGAAGCGGAGGCCAGAGAGTCCGGGACAACATTTGATTCCCTTCGAACATGTTCAAACTTAACTTCCTCAAACTCGGATACCAAATCTTTCAGTACTTTCAAATACTGTATCAGCTTATCTTTTCTGGCTTCGGACTCTCCCATGGCTTCGTTTACTACCAATTGCGAATCGCTGAAAAGTTCAATATTTCTTGCCCCACATATCTGAGCCAAACCTAGGCCTGCTAATGCAGCTTCATACTCAGCTTGGTTGTTCGTGGCCTTAAAACCGAATCGAATGGCTTGGAACATAGCTATCCCTCCTGAAGAAATCAATTGGACACCTGCCCCACTTCCAGAAATGTTCGACCCCCCATCTGTGCGTACCGACCATTCTGTTTCGTCGATATGGTCATGGACCTCGTTTTCCTCTCTATCCGAATGTAATTCGACCAAAAAGTTAGCTAAAACTTGGGCTTTTATGGCCGTTCGAGGCTTAAATGTTATGTCCAAATCTCCCAGTTCCACCGACCATTAGTCATCGTTCCAGAGATATCAGGCCTTTGTAATAGACCTTTCAGGGGAAAAGCTGTCCGAACGATTATAGGATATGCCTGGAAGTAAGGTCTCATTTTTCGAGCAGCCGTTACCAAAGACAAAGCTACTTTCTCCAACTTGAGATATCGCTTTTCCGCATCCAGCAAACTCTTACTGACAAAATAGACGGGTTTTAGGAGAGATTCCTCTTCACGGAGTAGGACGGCACTGACCGCACACCCTCACACTGCTACGTAGACAATTAAGGTCTCCCCAATCAATGGTTTAGATAATACCTCCGGGGACATCGGATACTCTTGGATGTGATGAAAAGCGGCTGAACATTCGTCGGTCCAATGAAACTGCCTCGCATTTCGCAACACCTTGAAGAAAGGTGCACACTTATCCGAAGACCGAGAGATAAATCTATTCAAAGCGGCCAATCTCCCTGTCAGGACTTGGACTTCTTTGATATTCCGGGGGGTGTCATAGTGATTAGAGCTTTCATCTGTTCTGGATCAGCCTTGATGCCTTTCTCGCTGATCATGTAACCAAGAAACTTACCCAACCTCACCCCGAAAATGCACTTCTCCGGACTGAGTTTCAAATTGACTTTGCTTAAATTGTGAAACGTCTCCTCCAGGTCAGCAAAATGATCCTCATCCTTCGAACTTTTGACTAGCATATCATCGATATAAGCTTCCATGTTCCGTCCAATTTTTCCCTCAAAAGTTTTGTTGACTAGGCGCTGATAAGTTGCCCCTGCATTCTTTAAGCCGAATGGCATAACCCTGTAACAGTATAACCCTATTCTGGTGATAAAAGAAGTGCTTTCTTCATCTTTAGCCTCTAACCGGATTTGGTTGTATCCTGAGTAAGCGTCCATGAATGACAGCAGTCGGTTACCTGAAGTCGAATCTACTAATTGATCGATACGGGGAACTGGGAATGGATCCTTGGGACAAGTTCTGTTTAAGTCTGTGAAGTCAACACACATTCTCCATTTGCCATTCTTCTTTCGAACCAGTACTGGATTTGATGCCCAGACGGGATAGTGCGACTCACGAATATGGCCAATGCTCAGCAACCTTTCCACTTCCAAAAGAATAGCTGACGCCTTCTCCGGAGAAACGGGTCTTCTCTTCTGAACAATAGGTCTGACATCAAGTCGTACCGCCAGTTTATGACATATGACTTCTGATGGTACTTCTGATGGTACTTCTGTGACATCCTGTGCACACCAAGCAAACATATTGAGGTTGTGAGATAAAAACGAGATTAACCTTTCTCTGAATTCCAAAGGAAGTTTTACTCCGATCCTCAAGGATTTGCCACCCTCAAATTCACGTGCCTCGGATTCTTCTTCTGGAATCAGAAATCCGGGGGTCTCCCTCGGATCATCACATGGGATGATTTCAGAGGTAGACCCCTTCAATTGCTATGCTTTATCCGACGCTTCTCCCCGAATTCCCTTCGAGGACAAAGCTATCTGGTAACATTCGCGGGCCATCTTTTGGCTGCTTCTGATTACCCCAACATTGTTTCCTACCACATACTTTAGACATTGATGCGCCATCGAAATGACACCATGCATCCGGGACAACCAAGAGCGACCCAGAATAACGTTATATGAAGTTCGCGCATCGACGACAATAAACAGCACTTCTACCTCTTTCTTGAATGGTCCGTGGCCCAGCTCGACCACACATTGAAATTCTCCGACCACCACTGCTGTGGCGCCAGTAAAGCCCACTATTGTTTTGTCGGATCGTCTTATAACCGGTGGGTCAGAAATTCTCTCGTAAGTACTCATGAACAAAATGTTCGCTGAGCTTCCCGTATCGATAAGTATCTTCTGGACTTGATCCCCAGCGATACCCGCAACAATCACCACCGCATCCTCATGTGGGCCCGTGACGTTTCGCATATCATCGTCGTCAAAACAAATGATAGGGGAAGGTAAGCGGTGCATCTGTGCTGACACGCCCGCTTCGATCTGGGTAGTCAGATTGACCATATGTCGCTTCCGTGAACTGTTGGAATTTCATGCGATAGTATCTCCTCCAAAGATTGCCAACGACTCAAAGAAGGCACAGAGGCTGGTCACCCTTCCCTTCGGAATAACTTCTTCCACCATATTGACATTTTTCCTTCCTTCCTTAGGATCCAAATATTCTTTCTCGATGTCAAAGTCATCAACCTCTTTGGAAATTACCATAGCTGTATCAGTGTTCTTCGGAACAGCTTTCACCACAGGATTCTTCTGAGTGTGCTTTTTAACAAACTCCAAAAACATTCCATTCTCGATCAAAGCTTGCACTTCTTTTTTCAAAGCTATGCAGTCTTTGGTGTCGTGCCCAATATCTTCGTGATATTTGAAATACTTGTTAGCACTTCGACTTTCCCTCGGAGTCTGAATGGGAAAGGTTTTCTAAATGGCACCGTGGATCTCGCCTTATCAAATATGGCAGCGACATTCTCCGTTAATTCCGCAAAGTAGTCCGGTCGAGTCTATTTATTCGAGATCGGTCTGGTCCCATGATTATAGTTTTGCTGATTGCCATAATATTGTGAGTGTGTTTTCTGCCTTGGCGGATACTGTCCCGGGTTCTTGGTCTGAACATTTGTACGGGGCCCTTGAGTACTCTGCTCAGACCTAGGGGTGAGATTCGGTCGGTTCGGTCGGTTTTTTAATAAATATATAAACCGAACCAAAATAATTCGGTTTATAAATTATTAAACCGATTTATTAAAAAAAATCGGTTTCTTTCGGTTTCGGTTTTTTCAGTTTCGGTCGGTTTCGGTTCGGTTTGTCGGTTTCAACATCAGTTTGGTTCGGTTCGGTGCGGTTCGGTGCGGTTCGGTGCGGTTCGGTTTAATTTTTTAATTTTTTTTAAAATTTAATATAAAATTTTAAAAATAAAATTATAATAAATTCATGAAACCAATAATTAATCTTTTCTTTTTTATGTTTATAATAAAATAATATTAATAATAAAATTTAAAAACGAATTTATAAATATCGAAAGAATCACTTTATAATTTTAATTATAATCATTTTTATAACTTTTTTTTTTAACTATAACTGAACATAATAATAAGTACTCGGAACTTCTTAGAGGATTGTGTTGCCGTCATCGATTAAACTCTGGCACAATGTTTGTTCATCACTGTAATTAATCTCTCTACCAATAAACAGATACACATACGACAGACACCCAAAATCAAACAACGCATACAGATATAATAAACGTAGAGTTCACAGATCGTAAAAGTGGGAGAGCAACTAAGAACTCGGAACACGAGTGTCTAAGTTCGCTTAAGATAATGTTTGGGAGGCGAATAATTTATATAACCTGATGGGGATGGAGAAGCGGTGCAGAAACCTTAATTTTGAACACGCATTTAACTCTCCGCGTCTCCCATTTTTATGGCTTTATAATCACTAAAAGTTACTGACTTTTATAAAAGTAACCCTAGCTTTTATAAAAAAAAGTGTTATACACGCCCTGGGGTTTGAACCCCCGTCTAGAGTAGTGGAAAGTATTTAAAGCAAAATGGGTTAACCACTCGGCCAACAGCGTGGATTGTAGATGATATACTTTATAAACTATTTAGTGATTCGGTCGGTTTCGGTTTAATTCGGTTTTAAGAACAAACAAACCGAAAACCGACCGAGCATAGTTCGGTTTGGAAAATAAAAACCGAAACCGAAATTTATTTTTTTTAAACCGACCAAACCGACTTATTTCGTTTGGTCGGTTCGGGTTTTTTCGGTTTTTGCTCACCCCTACTCAGACCTCTGAAACTGATTCTGGTTCAATTGATCCCCGGAACCCTTCTCAGACGCTTGAGTTTCCTCTACGAGAATCCTCTTCTCCACCTGGTCTAACAATGCTCCAAAGGTCATGGCTTGACTTTCTGCCACCGTATCCTTCAATAATCCGGGGAGTAGGCCCATCCTGAAGACTGCAAGCGCCACTGAGTCCTTGCAATATTCCATATCCGTTTTCGTTTTGACGAACCTATTGGTGTAATTTTTTAGGCTCTCCCCAACCTTTTGTCTGCAATAGATTATCGTGTCCCCGTTAGCTCTAAAAATTTTGCTCCCCATAAAGTGCTGTCTGAAGATGTTCCAGAACATGTCAAAATTATTTATCGAGCCATGCAGAAGCCTATTATACCATTTGGAGGCTACCCCCTTGAAGGTCTGAGAAAATTCCCTGCATAACAACTTATCATCGTCGTCGAAGTTAATCATAAATTTTTTGAATTGTTCGATGTGATTATCCGGGTCTTGCGTCCCATCAAATTTCTCTAACTTCGAGATATCGAAATGCTTCGGGAGGTTTCCCACCAAAATGTCCGGGGACAGAGGTGAGGCTCTCCAATTGTGGCCCATGCGATAAACGTTGGATCTTAAATTATCATTGCTCAGAAAGTACAACCCTTCCTCGGAGGGTAAAGTATATTGGTGCTGCCACTCCGAATTTCGTGGGCCATGTCTTCTTTCCTAACAGGAAACTTTGCCTGACCATAAGCCCGATCGTCAACTTGAGCATGGTAACTCTTTTGCCTCGGAGACTTCCTCTCCGAGCTTCTTCCTCTTCGGTGATCAGTGTATCTACGATCGTGTTTTTTCTTTCTGTGGTATTTCCGAGGGGATGACTCCGATGAGCTGTATTGAGAGTAATCACTCGAGTCAGACGAGCCCAGATGTCGTCTCTCTCTCCTCCTCGACGACCTTCGTTCGTGCCCCCGGTATCTATTGTCTCTGTTTCTGGGATGAAATTCAGCTTCGCGCTCTTCTTTTTTTACTAGCCGGCTCCCTCCTTACTTCGGAACGAAGATTTACTTGTACGCCTGCCTTTTCTGCCTTCAGTCTTTCGATCTCTAGCAGCAGTTCATTCCTTTGAGCCAATAGGTCTGAGTCATCGATAGCGTCTCCAACTCGCTGCCCCCCTAGTCCCTCGTACTCCATGTCGTTCCGGTAGTCATCGCCCACTAGGTTCTCCTCGCAATTGTCGACGAAATCATCCCCTTTTTATTCCATAGTTCTCCTCGGAAAAGGAGTTATTTCCAGGAAGCGATTGCCGTCAGAGCGATCTTCGCTTCCCACAGACGGCGCCACTGATAAGTTTTGGGAAAGTGTAGGGGTGATTATGTGATATGAAGATCTTTTAGTGGTGATTCTGTTATACGAGGATCTCTTAGTGTCAATATAGGTAAATTTACTTAGTTTAGGAGCTGTTTTTAGAGAGAGAAAGTGAGAGCTTTTTGGCTAAATAGAGAGAGAAAGTATTATATTATTCATCTCGGGATCTGTGAAGCGTGTGTGATCCTTTTATAGTATAATTGCGGACCCCACACACTTTAACTCCCATTTATTACATTTTTAGTCCCTGGATCTTATTTTCTTTCTATTTTAGCTATTTCTTAGGTAGCTTATACAATTTTCCCCTCACATAACTTCTTCTTTGCATTTTCCTCCTATCGTACTTCTTCTTTACAGTTTTTCTCCTATCATGTTTCTTTTTCACACTTTTCTCCTTGTCTTTTATTCTTCCTTATCAAGTATGACCCTGAAAGTATGGTCGTATTTTACGCGCCGCCACTACCAATCCGAGGGCAAGTTTTTCAAGATCCATATATCGCGTCTCTGTATCGACTAACAGCTTACTAGTATAATAAGCTAAAAGTTGAACGACATTTACTTCTTTGACGAGTACGACACTAACAATATAATTAGATATAGATAAATACATATATAGATGGTCACCTGGTGTTGGGGCTGGTGTGGTTTCTTTTGATCTGAGGGTAATTTAGTAAAATGTTTAAAAAGGGTTTTGGGTATTTTAATGTGGTGAGTAGAGAGATAATTAAGCTGCATACTAGTAATAAATTCTCATTGCCCCCATTAATGAAAGTGGTTGGGGTATTTATACTTAATTACTGACCCATAGGCCTATTGGGTCGGGTCACGAAACCAGGTTGTGATTAAAGACCCATTAGTTTAAGTTGATTAGCAAAAAACTTAGTCAAAAATTATTGATTAGCAAACAGATTAGTCAAAAGCTAACAGGTTTATCCAGTTTGGACATTTAGTGATGTGACATGGTTCGAGCTGCCTCTGTCCGGACAAATGATTCTGAGTAATTTTAATTACTGAAATCTCCGAACCCATCAGTAGCCCCTTTTTAGGCCTTGTAAAAATCTTTGGAATGGCTTAAATAAAGCTAGCTCCAATTCTGTCTGACCCATTTATGTTGTTCGAAACTAAAGAATCTCTTTCCACAAATGACTCTGTCCGTATTTTATCAGAACTATTTTTCCTTCTCTGAATTCTAAGGGTTTTTCTTGAATCATGGGACACGTGTCGATATCTGGTTCGACCTCCCACCAGTTTATTCTCATAGATTGTTGCACCTCTGAAGCCTAGAAGCCTATTTAGGATCCATGTTTTCACGTGTTGTGCAGTCTTTAATCATTGCAAAAAAACCTATTCATCTTCCCCTTGGTAAAAGTTGTTTTTACTATTATATATAAAACTTTCCACTGTTTTATTTTTTTCCATACTCAAATATTTTCAGATAGAAAGCTCAGTTCATACTTGGATTGTTCTTCAACCACAACCAAAAACGCCTTAGTTAAAAGAGGTTGGTTGAACTTGTTTGCATTAGAGAAAGAGAAAAAGAAAACTGCAAACGATAATCGTATTGCTGTTGGTCTTCCCCCTTCTCCAATCGAAGAAAGTAACCAGTCAAACCAGAACGTTGATCAAGGTTCGTCTTCCTCAAGGAACCGTATAACCAGAAAACTTCCATTCTTAACAAACCTGTCACCTCTCCCATCCAGTTCTTCAGTACAAAAGTCTCAACAGCCGATCAATAAAGAAAAAGTTGTCTCAAGCGATAGAAAACCTTCGCCATTTATTGCGATGGGTTTAGATACAGAAAAATCACCAGAGAAGGTAACCCCTCGTCGGATTACTCGTCAATCGAAAGCCCAATCCTCATAATCATCAGGAACACCCTCCGGATTGGAGGTAGCAAAAACTGTTCTTCAAGATAAAACTTCCGGACAACAGCCTTTGTTAGATATCATGCTTTCAGAAGTGTCATACGTGCAACCTTCTATACAACTTCCAGTGAAGGAGTTAGAACAACTTCCTTTAAAAACCATCAAACAACCTTCCTCATTGATGGAAGAGAACATGGAGGATAGTATGGAGGAAGCCCCTTTTGAGACTGAGGCGTCCGGTCAAACAAGAGATGCCGCCTTAGATTGGAAAGGTAAGACTAAAGTTGGCATGACTCATCCCGATGCGCTTCCCGAGTGTCTAGAGGGCAAGGTAGGCTCTTGTTTTAAGCGTGATTGTGTCAAGTATTCTCTGGCCTTGCAGAACATTGATTACGTCTTTACCCACACGGCTGAGTTGGGTCGGACCCAAACCAAATGGGGGATCCCGGAGTCTGTAAAAGTAAGGATTCCAATCACTCTGGAGACCCCTATGGACTGTAAGTCGAACAAACTGGTAGTCTATACCGAAGTGTTGAACTGGGGAGTTCGGTTCCCCTTAGACCCAAAGATTGTCAAATACTTCCATATGATCAAACTATGCCCCAGACAGCTAAGCCCCAATGCCTGGTATACTCCCTTAGCATGTATTATGGCTTCCTAGGCTATCCAACATCGCACTCCATATGTAGCAGTTTGCTGCTGTAGCAGGCCTATGCAAAAATCACATAATCCCCTTCTATCATTTCAATATGGGGAATGATCTCAAAGTTGTGGACGACCTACTTGAGTCCGAAAAGCCTTGGAAGAGGCAGTTCCTCTTCGTCAGCGGGGCTTGGGAGAATGGTAAAAAGATTAAGTATAATACGAACCCTAGCCTTCTGATCAGTAGGTAGAAAAGCATGAGTAAGTTCTTTGCTCTTTTTATATCTTTAATTATAATTTCTCTTATCTTAACTAATTGATATATCTCCCCAGGTCTACCGAGGGAGTTCGTAGACCATTTGGAAGAAGGGAAGAAACTCTGTGCAAAGCTTAATGCATTGGGTTACCTCCTGCAATATGTAAGAAGTAGAAAAATCAATTAAATGGGGATTTTGGATTATTCTAACACATTTCGCCACGGGTATGGCGTATGGACCCCTACCCACGCCATCTACTGGTGTAATAAACCTACAGGACGCCACACGTGTGACGTATTCAAGGTATATTGCGCAATTGCACGCTGTAGAGATTGTGTTTTTCGCTACTACTGTTGGCGCAGACCACTAGTCTGACGCCAACATATAGCGAAAAACACAAAATACGGGGTTTAAAAAAAATCTATTTTTCGAAAAAATAAGATGGAGGAAGGCAATGTACCTCCTCATCGTCGATGTTTCTCTAAGTTGTACTCGTCGTGAGTAGTGAAATCGTGAGTGTAGTCCGAAACAAGCAAAATATCGCATTGGGTTACCACCTGCAATATGTAAGAAGTAGAAAAATTAATTAAACCGGGATTCTGAATTATTCTAACCCATTTCACCATGGGTATGGCGTATGGACCCCTACCCACGCCATCTACTGGTGTAACAAACCTGCGGGACGCCGCACGTGTGGCATATTCAAGGGTCCATACGCCATTGTACGGCGTAGAGATTGTGTTTTTCGCCACTAGTTTTAGTGTAGGCCACTAGTCTGACGCCAATGTAGGGCGAAGAACACAAAATACTGGTTTGAAAAAAAATTCGCAAAAATAAGATGGGGGGAATGCAATGTCCCTCCTCGGCGTCCATGCTGCTCTGTAGGGGAAGTGGTTCCGACTCTATTCCGATCATGTGTTGAAGGTTTTGAAGTTTTTGAAAAAAATGGGTAAATGGGTTTAGAGTTTTTATGTTTTTTATAGTTTGGAGAAGATGAATTATGGTTTGGTAGTTGAAATTGAGTTTTCAATTTCATGGAGTAGTTTAGAGTCTTCAATGGCATGGGTTGTAATTTATTAGGGTTTTAAGGATTTTTTGAGTTTTTTTCCTAGTGGAAATTTTGTAAATATTAAAAACAGAAAAAGACGACCTCGTAGAGTAGTTACGGCTTTTATTTTAGAAATCCTCCTTATGAAATACCTTCTTGCAGTATGAACAAATTATACGCTTGTCACGAGGTTCTTCATCGGTGTGCACGAACAGAGCAGCGACCTCAAGCACGTGATTGTTTACTCCTCGAACAATATAAAAAATTGTTTCTTTTTTAGATAAGACACCATAGACATGCTCTGTGGTGAGGAAAAGCTCTTGGTAAAACAAGGTATAGCCTATATGTCCGTATAAAGCTTCATCCAAACCCATGAGGAACTGATGAACTTTTCTTCCTCCCGTTTCTTTTTTAATTGGTTGACGATAGCACATGCACACTTTCGACACATACATGTGAGATATGGATCAATATCATTCAAATCATCCTAAATTTTCTTTAATTTCCCGTAATATGCCGAATACTTAGTCCTTATTGGCCACATTTTGTTAAGTCTTGTTTGACTTGTTGGATGCGCGGTCCTTTAATGACTAGAAACTAAGCCTTGATATTTTCTCATAATTCACTAACCATCTTAATGTGGGAAATCATGGTTCGTAAAGAAGTTTCAGTAGTGTTCCGGATCCACGAAACTAACAACGATATTTTTCCACCAATCTTTGAGATCCACTGAATCATTTGGTGACATAGGAATGTAACCATCGACGAAACCAAATTTCTTTCGTGCTCGAAGAGCTGTGCGCAGTGCTCATGCCTATTTGTAATAATTATCACCTTCTAAAATTACTTGAGTGATGACTAAACCAGGATTCTCATAGCCATACTATTATAAGAAGAAATTATACGATGTTGTGGTGCAACCCACGGAGAACTCTGTCATCACCACTGGCGAGTTTTTTTTGGGTTGATATGAGCTCCTTACCATCACCACAAGGAGTCGTCATAAAAAAAAAGAGAAAATATATATATATATATATATATATATATAATTAGAATTTTTTTTCCCACAAAAAAATCGCCATAATAAAAAAAAATAAGACTAATACCATGATAAAATAAACGTTTAAAAGATTCTAAAATTATATATTGGATTCAAAAATTGTGCGTACAATGACCCAATAAGATATATATAGGAATTTCAATAAGCCCCCAAGGGGTAGCCGAGTTGGTTGAGTATGGCATTCTTATAACCAAAAGGTCATGAGTTCGAGTCCCTCTACATACGCTTTCTCGGCTGAGCCTGTCACCTTGTGTGGTTTACCTTCTGGCGTTGGTTTGCAGGCTATCGCGTCAGACTGAGGGTTTACCCTGTGCGCACTCATTGCACTTTGAGTAGCGGCTGCGGGTTCCCTCCGAAAAAAAAAAAAAAAAGGAATTTCAATATATATAAATAAATAAAAGTTTGACTCCTTAAAGTTTAAAGTTTGACTCCTTTTCATAATTATATATAGAAATTTCAATTATTATTTTTAATTACGTATTATTCTATTAATCTAAATTTATTAAATTTAAACTGAATTCAAATTTATTCCAAACGTTTTATTAGATTCAACCCTTTTTTATTTTTCCAATTATATAACAAATATTATAAAATTAGTTCAATATGTGAACCGAGAGTGGTAGTCTGAGTTCGAATAGTTCGAACTAAAAAGTTTAATTCGATTAAAAAACATGAATGAACCTTTCACCATCAAATTTTTTATTTTTTTTATATTTTATAAAAAAAAATTATGTTGTTATTTCTCCATCAAAAAATATATTTATTTTTTTATTAATTTTAGTCACAAAATCATAGATATTTTTTATTTCCACCATCGTCTCTTCAATTTCATTAATTCATATTCTCTCATATTAAAAAAACACCATTAATCTCATCCTTCTATCTTCCATCAACCGACCTAACACTATTAAATTTCTTCTCTTATTTACTAAACCCTAACCATCATATATACATTAGGTCATTCATTAACAAACCCTAAAATTCGAACAACCAAAAACTTTCTAAAACACAGTCTCGAGTCTCGATGGTGTACGCTACACAAACCCTAGACTCGAATAGTCTCTTACAAACCATCGCTACATCTGAAACCTAATCAAGAAAACATTCTGTCACAAACCCTAAAAATCTTATTGCATAGGATAAGCCGAAACGGTCTCTTACAAACATCGTTGCACCTGTTTCCCTCTCTTCTATACTGTCTTTTTGTTTTTTTTTTGCTTCAGGTAAGTTCTATTATATGTTAAAATCATATGTTATTAAATGTCTTTTTGTTTTTTGTGCTTCAGGTCAAGTTCTATTATATGTTAAAATCATATGTTATTAAATTTGGATTAATTATGTGTTTCATTCCATACCGATCATTATTTGGTTGATGACATCGGATTATAAATTAGAAAATAAAGTTAGTATAATCTTGTAAAAACAAATATCTAGATTAGATACATTAAAAATATTCCGATTCGAATTTGTGATATTTATGAATTTGGTTTTTATCCGAATGTTAAGTTTTTAATATGAACCAAAATACATATAATGTAAAAATATTTGACAAAATTAACTATAGAGAAAAGTGAACAAAATAGCTTCGTCCAAAAAATATTGGATTCGAGCTCAAGAATTACCTATTGTTAGGTATTAGAAAAACATTATTTTCTTATTTTTATCTAGATTAGATACATTAAAAACATTATTTTGTCAAATATTTTATCATTATATGTATTTTGGTTAATATTGAAAATTTAATATTCGGGTAAGAACCAAACTCATAAATATAACAAATTCGAATCCGAATATTTTTAATGTATCACAAGTCCGGTGATCTGTATTTTGACGAGCACAAAGATATCAAAGCAGGTTAAGGGTCCAGATATTTAAAAAAATGCAGTAAAGACAACATGAGCTCAAACTGGTTGTCTTGCATAAACTCATAGATGTACTTTCCATGGACCTAACACAAATTTAATCCGATAGGAAAAAATATATTATCTGCTAAAATTCAAAAATGTATTATTTTCGTATAATATACAAAAATGTATTATTTTCGTAGATACTTCCAAGGAACATGTACTTATTATTTACATCATTCAGTTTTATACTTCCCATGTTCCTAGTAACTGTTTCTCCTAGTCCTCACAAGTTCAAAGAACAGCACCAGTTATGAATCGATGATTCAGTACAGCTTCTGCAATTGGTCGCTTTCGAAACTCAGAATTCAGCATAGCCTACATAAAGCATAAGATGTTTTGTAGTGTTAGCGAAAATGAATATTGGTAATTACTGACAATCGGACTAAAAGATGCATCCTATGAAAATGCCACCGCCATCACATACTAGAATATCATCTAAAAATGCAAATGGCGACGAGAGGACATATGACGAGAGGACATATGCTTCCGAAATAATGAGATCACAAATCAATGAAAGTGGAAAATGTAACGCTGTCACAAAAGGTTCAAACAAGAGACAAGGAAGGTACTTTTTTTCCAAATATGAAGACCTGAGTGCCATGTTATTAATAACACAGAACCTTTAGCAAAACAAAGCAAATTACCTTGGCAGCAAACCATAAATAAGCACCATTGTGTTACATGAGTGATGCTTGTTTTACAATCCAACTCCACCGGCACTCATAAAGCAAATTATCTTTTTGACAAACATCTATATAGCAAACTCAGAATCTGATTTTCAAAACATTTGATCAGCAGTCTCCTGTCATAAGACCAGAGTGGGAATCATTCTCGGGTTAAAATTTCAAATGAGCTTTCGAAATATTGAAAATTCCAGAGTACCGTATGAGAGAAGACTAACAAGACTGGATATAAAGGACATCATACTAACAAGACTGGATATAAAGGACATCGAAAAGCAATCAGGAGCTCAATTGTTTGTCCCCAAAGATTCATAAAATCATTTCATACCATGTACCAGAATCTTTTTCATATTGAGAAAGATACAGACCACTATTTTCTTTATATAAAAGGAGGAAGAAGAAACGAAACCTTATGTCAACAGAAAAGGCTAAATCTCGAAGTTGTGGAACTAGATAAGCTGCATCTCTCTCTGCCAGGTACTGCAATTGATCAAGCGAACTCACCACACCATTTCAGAATGAGGAAACGACAATTAAACTTCAAATAATATTATAACTAGAATCTGTAATGATATTACGAGCAACAACATACTTGAGAGTTGAGAACAATACACGATGGTCCAAGACTTTGGTGTAATCTTTCATGATCATGCATGAAGGCTAGACCCCTCATAGCACCCTGAAGTATCTTACCAAACAATCTCTCTCCTGCATTTCATTAATTGCATGTGCCCGAACCTGTTCCAAGCTACTTCCCCTTTCGAACGAGTTTAGATGTTTTCTCACTTGTAATTTTCCCTCCCTTACGAAAAGCAAGCCACTGTATGAATGATATCATTTAATCTAGAAACTAAAACATTGACGCAAAAAAATTGATACAGCTGATACAAAAAAAACGAACACATGATTTTAGGAAACAGCCCTGCTCGCCGGTTGTTGTTTCAATGCCACCAACAAGTGCTACCACATTCTGACACATACCTTTTTTACTGCTCTGCAAAACCAGGTACTGTCCAGTGTCATTCCTACCTGAACTTGTAATTGATTTAGTGTATCTTACCCGGAGGTGAGAATGAGCATTTAGCTCATTTGGAGCCATCATCTCCGCCTCACTACCACCAGCTCGCTTCCCTGGATAAACCTTAACAGACATAGATGTTCCAATTAGTAACTCACATGCGATAACTATGTATCTTTTAGTGTCGACTTGTATCTCAAGCTTATAGCAACATACAACCCTATGTTAGAAAAGGTCCAGTGACAAAGCAGAAGAAGCACAGGGTCACCTTACAAATCGTTGGTGTCCCTTTAAGTGGACCCTGAGCTATTCTTCCTTCACAAACCCTGCAAACAAACTGACATATCTGGTGTCCCTCTATAACTTCATAAACATCAGTTATCGATATCAACATCATAAAAATGCACCTGATAGTAGCACCACCTTCTCCAACATCTTGGACTCTTAGTCTCCCTATATCTCCAGATGAATTCTCACTATCCAGCCCAGCTTGTATCCCAGAATAGCTACAGGTGCATAAAGATTAAAGGCAAAAAAGAAAGCCAGAGGGAGAAGAACGAAATATCAATAACCGCACCTGGTGACATTCATGAGCCCATAGCTCGCGATGAGTGGACCGACCTCGAACAAGTCAGAACTCGTGATAAGCCTCGCTACGCAGACGCGACTCTTCCCAATTAGATTGATAGAGTTGCAATGCAGGGAAACTGAGGGGAATCGTGACTCGTGCTAGTTTGCTCAGCATTGTCGCACTATTCGTGCGACTTTGCCAAGCATATTTGCACGGTTGTGTAAAACTCTTAAAAATAACTATGTATTGGGTAAACTAAGTAAGGGAATACAATCAATATTTGAATAAGCAAAATGAAAATCTGAGATGACCAAAACATGTAAAACAAGTAATTGATATAGCAGTAGTAGTAGTGTTCGTACAAACCAAAAGATGTAAAACAACTGACTGATATAGACAGTAGCAGGTATAGACCAAAACATGTAAAACAACTGATTACAGTGCCTAACAGGTAATCAAAGTTAGAAGCTGACTAGTTGTCTACTCCTAAACATGTAAAAAAACTGATTACAGTGCCTAACAGGTAATCAAAGTTAGAAGCGACTAGTTGTCTACTCCTATTGCCGTAGCAGATCCTCCTCCTGTGGTTCTGGCTGTGCCTGTGGGCTGTGGCTGATAACTCCCAACGTCGACATCGGCCCAATTTACCAGTTTAATACCCATCGACTCTGATGCCCGCTCGGAATGAACGAACAGTTCTGTGTGTTTACGCGTAATCGGTCGGGTACTACTATAGGAGTT
Source organism: Limnanthes douglasii subsp. nivea (assembly GCA_036936605.1). Taxonomy (NCBI): domain Eukaryota; kingdom Viridiplantae; phylum Streptophyta; class Magnoliopsida; order Brassicales; family Limnanthaceae; genus Limnanthes; species Limnanthes douglasii. The sequence goes on along the minus strand of JAUPFV010000002.1, from coordinate 352,567,473 downwards.
GGGCGAGATTTTGTAACAAAAGCGGTAAGTAAACGCATACAAGCTTGCGTCGGGAACTGTCTCGACGCTACTCTTTATACGAATATCTACTGCCAAGCATCGAAGAAGGTTAGGATCTGAAATCGGAACCGCCAAGTTCATGAAGCAATTAAAGTACATAGGGCAATCGCTCCCCTTGAATTCCGCCAGTGCTAGCAAACTCGTGTCACCTGCTATCCTAGCATCCCTAATGCGAACCAGGATAGAATCCTCGTCTAATTTCCTTGTTATCATTGGCTTGATAGCCACTTGCACTAAACCTACATGTAGAAAGCTTCCGCTATCTATTTCTGGAAGCACCAACATACGTGGTCCACCCCAATTTCTTACAAGAAACTTTTGAAAATTACTATCAGTGAGCAAATCCATCTCGAAGCCAGTGTTCTTGACACAAACCGTATCCGAACAGCATTTAACATCCCAACGGAAGCTGAAACATCCGCTCGGAAAAATCTTTCTTTTTGGGACTTTTGGCATCGTCCAGGGTTTCAGTCTCTTCTCCATTCTTTCGATTCTTTCGATTCTTTCGAGTTTCGATATACTGCTTCGCCTGTATATTCTCTCCAAGACGATGACGGGTAGTAAAAAAGTGAAGCTGGTCCCTTTACCTTTTTAATGTTTGTTTATTTATAATAAATTTGGTTTCAACCAAAAAAAGCGAGATCTTTTCAAACTAACGTTCTTAAATTTATTAATTTTTTCCAAAAAAGTTGTTTTAGTTTTTATATATTTAATGGTTATACTAATTTATTTTAATTGTTATTTTAATTTTTGTGATTAATTTTAATTTTTTTTGTTTATTTTAGGTATTTAATCAATTAGTCTACTCCGCATTTCAAGACCGTTTTTCAGTTTTTTTCTAAATATTTATTTATGCATATAATTTATAATTTTAATTCAATTATAATTAATTTATAATTTATATTAGCAATTTTTGTATTTAAAAATTAATTAATGTGATATTTTTTAAATTGAATTTTAACTTAATTATTTGTGTATCCTCATACATTAAAAATGAATAAATACACTCAATAATAATCGGATAAGTTTAAAAAAATTAAACAACTATACCCGCTCGGATGAGCACCCTTTTCTAAATAACCCTTGATGGCAGTGAAATGCTATCGCCTGGTTTTGCCCTCGGAAAAAACAGCTGTTTTCTTTCCCCTTTCACCCCTCCTCAAATCAAGAGGATTTTCATCTTAACTTGTCTCCAGTACGGGGAGGTTCTGTTAGTGAGCAATAGCTAGGTGAAAGCGGTCTACTCGTGTACTAGCACTAGCGCGTACTTTGCTCTGTGTTAGGTCAGGGAAGAGAATTGCATATCCCATAGCCGATCGAGGCGGTAAGAAAACTCGATATCCTACAGATCCAATGGAAGGGAAGATAACTTCAGTGAACTTCGGTAGGAGCATATCCTTTCTTTGATTAACCGATGGAATAGAATGTTCCTTTTTTTGTACCGGACATATGCCTCCCCTATAGGTAAAAGAGCTACTGGAGGGTAATTACTTACTAACATTTCCGGCAGGCAGAAAAAAAAGAAGATAGCTGACTGAAGCCCTAGGATGGGCATCTCACTTGATAGCCAACAACCGGGGAAAGGCAATCTAATTGCTTAAACGAACCGATAAAGGAAGCGCGAAGCTTCTCTGTATTGTATGTACCACGGGAGACATACCATGGAACAATCTCGGTAAGGATATATATATCCTTTCTTCACCGATAGAAGCCCACAAGCTCAAGCTCTTTTCCTTTTCCCACGGGAATCAAACTAACCTAGCCGACCCTGTAAGATAACCAAGACTGAGGAAGAGAGCTGCTGACTCTTCTATGTTTGTTGTCTAATGTCTAATGAGATGTCGAGAGAGTTCCTGTTCCCTTTCCAATCTACCCTAGTGTGTGATCTTTCCGTATAATAACTTTTCCTTCCGTTAGTTTTCCTCTTACTATCAGAGAGAGAAAGACTGAAGTCTAATATAGTACTTGCAGCAACCGTAAACCGCTTACCTTCATAGCAGGAGCAGTAGGATAGAACTTTGATCTGTACCACTTTCTGAGATAGATTGAAAGCAGAATAGAGCTGTGCGTGAATCAGGTAAGGCATACCTTTCTTTAGATTAATTGGACAGGTTAGATGGCAGAGAAAGTTCTTTGCTCAATAGATCCCAGCCCAGAGCTGCAGTGATTTTATATTGACTACATCCACAGGAGGAATCAAACTTTAGCTGAAAAGAGAACAGAACCACAAGAAGGGAGCGGTCGGTAATCAATCTATGTCAGTGGTGTACTTCCTTCAAGGAGGAGGAGGGAGAGTTTTCTTTTAGGTGAGTGCTTTCCCGCGATAGATAGAGTGGGTTTACCCTACTTTTTAAATCTAAGATTGGGTTGGTCCGATCCTGTCCTGCTCCTTACAAAAGAAAGGAAAATGTCAAAGAGAGGAACCCTCCCTTCAACACTCTACTAAGTCTATTGAAAGAATATCCTAAAAAGTCCTTCCTTGCGTTGTCACTTTAGTAACCCGCCCTGCTCTTCGACTTTACGTAGCGCCCAGCCGTACCATCTAGCTCGACAGCATATAATGCAGATGGAAAGTCACTGGTGGACCAACCACTTCAGTCGTGGAGAATGAATAACCGGATGGCCCGAAAGGCTTTTACGGGGTGGTTGAAATCAAAAGATGAACTTGGGAGAGGGTAGAACGGGCTAAACCAATCCATCATAAAATGTCTTTTCGAGTCGTCAAGTGAGGGCAGGAATAAAGAAAAGCCATAGCTATTGTAGGACCTCGCAAGCCCTCTCTTTCTGGAATCAATCATTCCCTATTCTATCCTAAATCCTATTGCTATTCTAGCTGGGAGATTCTATCTATTAAAGCATATAGGAATCAGAGGTAATATCGTATAAGTTAAGTCTAGTCAACAATCATTCCTTTAGTTCCATTTGTTCGCTTTAAAGCACGAGCTGCGATAAAGAGATGGATTTGAAATCTTGTACTAATCGCCAATCTCGATTCAACTACAAGCCTGCTATTCACTCGATTGAAAGTCGGATCTTGCCTTCACTCCTAAAGGAATAAAAACCTCACCTCAGAGCTTCACAAGAGCAATCATAGTCGAAAGAGCAAACTGATTCAACAATCGCTATTCTTTTTCACCGCTAACCGTGCCATGAACAGCGTTCAGAGTCGATTCTGTAACAGGAAAAGTGAAGCCCTTATATCGTTCATTTTTTTTATTAATAGAAATGAGACAATCTTGGTACAGCCAAATCGATATGAATGGAAGATGCCTATTGCGGGTCTGGTCCTTGCTTCCTCACATTGAACGATTACATGGTGTTAAGCAATTGAGATCGACCTTTCTCATGCAATTGAATGCTCCAAGCGATCAGTCCATGACTGCCTTTGTTGGCTCCTACTCTACCAGACGGTGACCGGCTCAATAGAGCACCTTTGGGCGCTAGCTTTTCGAAACCAAGTTAGGGAATCTGTGACCAACAGCTTGAGAAAGCATGAAAAAAAGTTGCATCTCTTACGATAAACACTGAATTTGATTAGCCCCTGCAGGAATTGAACCTACAAACAAGGATTTTTCCTTAACAAGTAAGCAAGTCAACTACCTTGGTTTCTTCCAGGTTTTGAAATCTCTGGTTCGAAAGGACCAGGCGAAGGAAGCTAAAAAGAAGCTAAAGAGGGTAGCGTCTCACTCCGATATACGTATTAACCCAGAAGCAAAGAAAGAGTACGCCAGTTTCAAATGGACACGAGCCTGGTCGAGATTCAACATACTATTTATTGTAAGCCCCAGCGCTTACTCCTATCCCTTTCTTTTGAAAACAATTTAGTGTAGCAAGGATGGGACCAGACCGCGCCACCTCTCTAAACTACGGTATCGGGGTTGACAATCCACTGTGACCCCGCTTACTAGGAACGTGGGACTTTCCTGGGAGCAGCCCGACATAGGGTATATCCACACTAGCAAAAGGGATTGAATGAAATCACTATTTCATGGAAGGGCAATTATGGTTTACGAAAGCTCGGAATCTGCGAACAATCTATTCTCATATGTGGCTTCGGCTTCAACAAATCATACATCTGCTCGAAGGACCCTAGAATTATGGACATGTGACAATGATGGCGAGGGGGAAGCAGAAGGATACAAAATGGGTGTGTGGCCCCTTTCGGGGAGGGAAAGCGTTTAGGACAATGAATGGATTCACCCCTTTTGTTTTGTATGTTTCAATCTTTCATATGTCTACTCGTCGTGGAAGCCTATCTGGATTTCAATCTGGACTTGATGCCGACTGCTAAGATTACTACGGTGGTTAAAAAGACCTTGACTTAGGCTTCACTTCAGCACCTGCTTGGGCTTTCTCTTATTCTTCATAGTTTTAGGATTCGGTATAGCCTCCCTCAGAATAGTATTCCTTTCTTTTTGTAGACATGGAAATCTTTTAGCGGTTCTGCTATGACTTTGGAAAAGAAGAATAAGAGAAGGTAGTTGACTTGCTTACTTGTTAAGGGGGACGATCCTAAAAAAGTATGCTAAGTGAACGCCCAGAAGAGATCTCTCTTTAAAGCCTTAGCTCAAGCACCTGTACGGACGGAGGACGACATAGAAACTACGACTCGCTCTGCTCTCTCAAACGAGTGGGTCTACGACTTCTCTCTGGTTAAGCATATTTCTGAAACCCGCCAGCCAATCCTTAGCAAGTACTTTATTCAAATACCTCTTCTGGATCTGGACCGGAATGCTATCTCGGACTGGACAGCTTCTCTTTTACCAAAGGATCAGAGGTATAGGATTGATTGAAAAAGGTCGTGACTCTCCCTTAGTGTCTTTCTGTCTGCACGTCTATGGCTTGTGATCCAGACTCCTACCCTCACTCCGTTCGTGAGAGTCCATTATCCATGAGTAGTCCTTCCCTACGCATATTAGTGAGGCTCGCTACAATGCCTCTATCTCCTATTGTGGGCCAATGGGGTCCGCATCCACTTCTTTCGCTTCCGAGTCAGCAGCCTCATCCGCGGTGGAACCAGACTGCATCTCCTAAAAACTATGACTATGATTCGAGGTGGGTTCAAATGTGAGCTCAACTAAAAAATGTTAGGCCTTTAAGCGCCCTAAGATTCGTGGCACTGTTGATGGTGAGCCAACAGGGAGGTGACCCATTGCCAATGAGAATCAAAGTGGCCTAACCTTATCCTCTCATTTCATGGTTTGCATCTTTCACAGTCTTTTCGAAAAACCTCTCTTTTTATTTTTCGCTATTCCTAAGCTAGATTAGCGAGGCAACTATTTGATAGATATGTGTCTTTTCCAATCATGAATTGACCAGTACTAGTAAGACTATTATTATTCTATTAATAATCCAGAGAGAAGCATGTTGCTCGACATTACGTACCAATTGCTTGAAGCAACCGGTTAAGCTGAAGTTTTTTTAAAAGAAATAAAATGGAGAGAGCAACCACAAAGGGGAGAGTGAGGGAGGCAGCTCTGGAATCCACCCCGCCTTTCGATTTAGGCAATTCAATATCCATACAGCTTATGAATTCGTGGCAGCTCAGTTAGTAGCTCTTTTTCATCAACAGAAGATGTTGACTGGTATTTTTGGCATTATCCACCAGCGAGCTGGTGGGGTATCTCTTGAGAGCCAAGGACGTGGGTACGAGGTATCCTTTAGGACCCTTCCACTTCTAGCTCTGCTGCTGTTTGTTTGCCAGAAAAAGACTCCGCAGAAGTCGTTCGTTCTCAGCTGTGAGTTCCCGGTGGTCACTCTCCAGTTGATGTTCACCATTCTAAAACAACGGCAATCTCCACCCTATATGGTAGGCATCAGCGCATATTCCGTTTCCTTCTTTTCCCTTTTCAAAAAATTTGATAGGAAGATCCATGTTGAAGAGAAGCAGGCTTGATGCCAGAAAGATAGAAGGGGCTGGTCTGCACTCAACGGGCTAAGAAAGGCTTGAGCCTTAGGGTCAGCTTTAGCGCTTAAAAAAGCCATAGCGTACTTTTAAGGGCTGGGCGAACCTGGCGCTTATAGAGTACAGCGGCACCACGCGAACAAGTTAAACAAGGCGAATGGAGAGTGGCATATCAGACTGAAACAACAGGTAACCCAGAGAAGTCCCTTTCCCTTTGGAGGAATAGCAACGCTGGGAGGGAGAACTGGGGTATATTAAAAAAAAGAATTCCTTTTCTTGTTTCGCCGCAGCCGCACCTCCGTACTCTGATTTGACAGGGGAATAGATGTGAAATCAAATGGATTAGTGTACCGCAGTGGAGATATTTGTAAACGGATTTACCGGACCCCAAGCAAGAGAGCTCAGACCGGCATCTATTTTTTAAAAGAAGAACTGGATTGACCAGACAGCTCAACCGTTGACCAGCCAACCGGCAAATACATTTATACAGAAAGACCAAGCTGGTGTGCCACACCTCCAACTCCAACTACTACAGGAAAGATTCCACCTCCCTCTCATGAATCAATTTGATGGATCGTACCTTCCTCTTTTGGAAGTTGGAACTCCCGCCAACCGGTGACTCTGGTTTACCATTCTGATTCTTTCCCGTTATTTCCTCCTCCCCTCCCTATTATTTGATTAGTGATTAACTACTACTTGACCCTCTAATTAGTATGTTGTTGTTACTATTCCGTATTCGTATTCCTTAATGGGTATTCCTGAATTCGTATTATGTTGGTACTTTAAATAAAGCTATTGAGTATTCTGCTTATTCATGTGCATGTGTTATCCCTAAATCCCCATCAAAGTAGAAATCCTCAAAAACGACCCATTCAGAACCTTTTCCTTATGTCGCAGCAACCAGCTAGCTAGAACTAGAAGAAGAAGAAGGCTCGCAAATCTTTATCCCCTAGCCCTGCTCCCCGAATAGACGGATCTAATGACGGAACGAAATGCCCTGTTGATAGATAACCCCTTGCGGCTACCTGTTGATTGGGATTTAAAGAAAGGGATGGGAATGGGGGTTCAGGGATCAATTGCTGGCCGATCATGACAGGAGATGGGTGGTTAATGGAAAGGGGGATCTCTTTCAATCGATTAGCGTGGAGCTAGGTCGAATTCGCAATCAATCGGGCGGGCAGTGGGGGACCAAACAAATCTCTGTATCCATCCATCCATCGATCGGGGGGAAGCTAACAGGTGTGGCAATGACCGGTATCCGTACGTACGGAGGCCACCAAGGGACAGACTTAATTGCTTCCGAGGCAGCTCCCTTTCTGGAACAGATTGATAGATTCCTCCCACTGGCCCACCTGCTGCTTCTAGAGGAGAAGACCGGTTCGAACCTTCAGAGCTGTTCCTAGACATGCCGTCCCCTGCCCCCGCTTTCGGGCGCCGAGAGGCAGACGGAAGAGACTCAATTGCTACCTACTATTGTATTGTGCCCGGGGGTGGAAATGAGATAGACTATCTCTCTCCTCTGAAGGAACATCCGAACTGATCCCTCGTTCTGATGCTGGAAGGGATGAATGCGGTGAGCGAAAGGATTGCTTGTTTTGTTGGTCGCCCCTGCTGCCTAGAGAAGGGGATTGCTCGATTGATTGAGGCCGCGGTTACTCTACGCGAGGCATTGAGAGCATTATCAGTCAGTGCTGCGCTTGGAGTGGAAGAAAACCAGAAGTCAGTCATTTTATAATCTTTGGGTCAATTGCTTATGTCAGAAAACAGAAAAAAGTTTGATGTTCGAGGGAATTGTGAAATCGTCAAATCGCCGTAACAAGTTCTGAACTCTTACATGAGTTGGAAATAAGTGAGGTTTCTTGACAGCAAAGCTGCCAGTCACTTGATTCACTATCAACTGAGCATCTCCACAAACCTCAATCACTCTGACACCCATGTCAAGGGCGGAGCGTGAACCCTAACATGAGTGCTTCGTATTCTGCAACATTGTTGGTACAAGGATAGTCCAATTTGAAAGCATGCGGGATAACATCTTGTTCAGGAGTTACGAAGATGCCACCACCAAGACTTTACGCTGCCCCAAATAGTTGGCCCATGAAGCTTCTATCTTCATTATTTCTGCCGGGATCTCGTCTTCAAGGGGGGTCGTCAACCGGAAAGGAGGCCAATAAATCAGCGATAGCTTGACCTTTAATAGCTGCTTTGGGAGGAGTGCAGACAATCTCGCAAGCGAAGTAACCACTTGGCTGCACGTCCTGATAGGGCAGGTTGGGATAATAGATATCTGACCGGGCTAGCTTTAGTCATAAGTCGAACAGAATGAGCTAAAAGAGTTTGCTGTAATCTTTAAGCAGCAAAGACTAGGGGCAATTTCAGCACGAGAGTAGTTCAACTCAGGCCCTTTCAATATGCGGCTGAGATAGTAGACTGGCCTCTCTAGGCCTGATTCGTCTTCTTAAGCAAGTCACGCACCTACTCTCCATCGTCAACATATACAAACAAGATCAAGGGCTTTCCTTGCTGTGGAGGCATGAGTACCCGAGGTTCAAGTAGTTTTTAACCAAGTCAAAGGCGGATTGACGCATCTGAGCAGGCAGGGAATACTTAGTGCTTGGAATATGATATGAGGCTTGGGCGAGAGAACAGGTCTAGGAGGCCTAGATATTGCATCATGTGAAAGCAGCGCTAAAAGACCAATAAGAGCTGTAAACAAGTGAGATAGGCACGAAAGGGGGCATTCTGTGTCTGTCTTTCCTGAAGGTCAGTAGGAAGGCTAATCAAGTGGCTCACCGGGTGGCTCATCAGCAGAGAGGTGGTGGCGGAGTAGAAAAGGAATGGAATTGACTTGCTGGTGTGTACTTTCCGCACCTTTCTTTCTGGTCCAGTGATGCGTCCAAGGTGGGGTAGAGGCCTAACCTAAAAAGGCCTGGAAATGGCAATAGGAAGAACACATTCATTTGGCAGTGGGGCTAAAGAGATAGGGGGCTGGGCTTCTCGATGCTACTCTCTAGAAAGAGATGATAAGAGATCACTAGGGAATTGAACCGCTAGTACCGATTCCTTCTGATCTGATTGAGTGGGATGCTTATCCGGTCTTAGTACGGTGGATGCATCGAATTTCATGTGTTAAGCATAGTTACAGTGACACAAATCCCTTTGATCAAATAGTGGAAGCAGCAATCCCTATTGCGCATAGCCCTTTCTTGGGCAAATGAATAAGAATACGCTGTTTGAAGGTTTGACATTACATTAGAATCAGCTGTTGTCGGAATAACCGCAGTAAGGAAGTGACGGCACTCATCTCATATTCATGCCCACAAGCAAGAGGTATATCGAATTATGTTGGAGGAAGGGAAAATTCCCTGTTAGCAGGAATAATTGGACAAATAAAGACTGTTTGCGAGGAATCACCTTCGCACCTTAATCAATAGGTAAGATACCCACTAACCGGCAAAAGAAAGCCCTCCGAGATGAAATAAGGGGAATGGAGTCAAAGACTGATTGCCCTAAGGGATTTTTTGGTGTTAGCTTGTTAGCACTTGCCCCTCTTACCTTCGTCACCTTGCCCTGGATCCTTACTCGCTGTTGGGATAGGAATGAAGCCGGCCAATGCCCCTTACAAGAAGATCACTAGTAGAATAAGATAGCCACACCCACGGACATAAGGAAGAGAATCTGTTGTGCTAGAGGAAGCTCTTTTCTTTGGCTTGGCTCTTTCTCGGTGGAAGGTTTGGAACCCTATACAAGGGGCTAGCGCGCAATGACTTTCTCTGAGAGGGGCTCGCTTCTGCAAGCGGAGCTTGCATTGCAGCTTTTCATTTTGATAGGAGTAGGTGCTTGCTGCTCGCTTGCTGTCTACTAAACGAGCCTTCACTGCCCGCCCGGCCCCTATCTTTAATCTTAAGTAAAGTGAAGTCAAATCAATGAAGTGAACAGCCAACCTCTTTGTTTGAAGCTTTTCCAGGAAGCTTCTACTTGTTGAAGCTTTGCTTCCCCTAATTCCAAAACACAACAATAGACTTGCAACTATAGTCTAGGAAAAAGCTTCTCTTTGATAGCGGTCATAGGGGGGTTCAGAAAAGATCTGATCGTAGATAGAGACTGAAACCTGTGCGGGGGTAGGGGCGGATGTAGCCAAGTGGATCAAGGCAGTGGATTGTGAATCCACCACGCGTGGGTTCAATCCCCGTCGTTCGCCCATCAATAAATGGACCATTTGTTACGGAGACAGAAGAATCACCTAGAAATAGAAAGGCGGTCTGCTCTTAGGGCTTCTTGCCAGGAGGAGGAAGATGCAGGGCCACTTCCGGACAAAGCGGCCGTTCACGTCAGGAATAGAGGTTGTTATAGTTTTCGTAGTTGCTTGTAGTTTTATTTTGGAAAGAGAGATGGGGTTGGTGTTCAGTGTACTAAGGTACAATACGAGATCTAATTAGAATATCGAATGGATGATGAACTTCACTCACTCGCATGCTTATGAAGTAGCTCGTTTGTTAGTTGTTTCTATCCCAGGGGGTGAAGGCAGGGTGCTAGGGATTGTTCATGTAGATTGGTTTCAGTTCACTTGGTGAGATGGATAGAGCAGGACGATTGGCTGATTATTAGACCCATTCCTCGTGTTTGACGTCTAGGTACTTGAAATAAGGGAGGAATCGTCTTTGTTATTTATTGTTTCATTCGATCTGCTAATGGTGAACTCCTGAACGGAGGAATATTTGCTTTGTAATTGTAACATTTGCCTAAGAAATGGCACTTATTGGTTCGAACAGGTTATGCAACCAACCCTATTTCGGCTGTTTTCCCTTTTCATCAATCACAACTGAAACAAAAGAATAGGAGTCATTTTACGGGTTAACTGCCCTTAGTATGAATGAGTTAGCACCAGGAGCTTGATTAGGAGAATACAGATTAACAGGTTAACGGAGCAACACTGCTCTTCCTAGGATTCTTATTCTCAATGAGAACTAGGAGAACACACAAAGAAGAGTAATTTGTTTACTGGGTTAACAGCAAGCAATTAGTATGATAGGAATTGGGCAAAAGGGGGACTAAAAAGATGAATTCATCTTTTGTGCCCGCCTAGATAGAGGGATTGCGGTTGTTCACTCAAGGCAAGGGGAGACAAATGAGAACTAGAATCTTTCGCACTGCACTAGCTCGGGCTGAGACCGAACTGAACTTCAGCAGAAAGGAAACCTCACCCAATCTGGTAGGAATGCCTGAAGGAAAGGTAGCCCCGAGGCCTTCTCGATCAAGTTCTTTGTTCACGCGCATTCCTTGATTCTGGTGACCAATTTTATATGGGAGAAGGTCTTGTTCTATCCTGAGAGAGAGGGGACAACCAGACAAGAGAACTGCTTTTCGATTTATTCTTTTCACTTTTCACCTTAGACCAACTGCCAGTACAAGGCAAGGAAAACCACGCAGACTCATTCTGCACAGTCTGATTGATCCAACAGCTAGGAATGAGCCATTGAGAATAAATCATTCCAAACCACAATGTTTTTTCTTTTTTTTTTGTATGCCGCTCCGCGAGCAGAGCGAGAAAAGTCAAATCCAACCTAAGATCATGAATCTCCTTCGCCCGTTATCTCCTCATCTTCCTATTTATAAGCCACAGCTCACTTCGACGTTTCCAATTTACCATAGAATCTCCGGGGCTTTCCTAGCGACTATAGTTTTCTTTTTTTATATTTTGTGTATGAAAATGGGTTTGATTTGCTTCACCTATGAGAATTTCTATCAATTCTTCTTTTATTCATCAAAGCTTATCCTAATCTCCGTCGAGATTTCTGCCTTAGCCCTGTCCTATCATCTGTATAATGGGGTTCGTCATTTATTGACGGATTTTTCGGGATTTATCTTTCTTAGAATTGGAAGAAAAAGATTGAAATGACTGTAACAAATTTAACCTATACCTTTGAACTAAATGAACTAAAAAAAAAATTATTATCTTATGAAATGTTTATTATTATTAGCGTTGATCTTTAAAGCTTATGCCGTAGAAGCTGACATCAGGCTATTGGCGTTTTATCTGCATCTTCCCGAACAAGAAAGACCCGGAAGGGGTGAAGGGAAGCTTTATTTGGGATGAACTCGCAACGACTCGACTCGAGGACTTCCCTCGTCTCGTAAAGTGACGTCTTTTATAAGACTCGATGAAACTCAAAAAATAGTTTTGGCTTACTTTTAGCCACGCGGGGCGGCTATCCGCATGTGTCCCAAAGTGACGTCCATTTTTTGGTAATGGGTATACTCTATACAAAAGTTTGGAATTCAACCTCTCCGGGTCATGGACTCCTTTTTTGTTTAGGATCCCCTTTCTACATTCAATTTTTTAGTGAGCCCGGTGTGGAATCACCATCATTACACATTCATTCTTGGTTTGGCTGCTGGTCTAACGATCCTTCCTAGCCGCCGCCTAGAGTGCAGCCTGCCCGCTGAAGACCGTAACGTAAGTAACTCAGTGCTCCATACGGGGGAAATGAAAGCAGAATTCGTTCGGATCCTACCACAACCACATGTTTAATCTTTTTTTAGCGGTTTCCCCAGAGATCTTTATCATTAATGCAACCTCCATTTTGCTCATTCATGGAGTTGTATTTAGTACCTCTAAGAAATCAGATTATCCGCCGTTAGCCAGTAATGTGGGTTGGCTTGGATTACTTAGTGTTGCGCGCCTAGGAGGGCAGCGCGCTTGGGGATGCAGAGGAGCTATTATCGCCCAGCCCCCTAACCTAATGTGGCACCGGATTCGGACCGCAGGGAACCGTAGCATGGGGGGACGTCTAATCCTTTTGCCGCCGCAAGGCTGGCTAATCGTACGCAGCAGGCTCGAAGACCCCTGGTTCTGGAAGGCACATGAGTCCGAACGCTATGTTGAATGTGCGACCGACACTACGTAGGTACCTGTGCAGGTGAGGCGTCGGTCGGTCCTAGAAACGGCGGCAGCGGCGCGAGGAGTTAACGACCGGACGTGCTGCAACCTAGGGATCACCAGGCAGCTCTTTCGCTCTATAGGGGTCGGGGGGGCATAGCACAATTCTTCTTGGAGTAGGGTTGGTTTGCCCGGGTGACTGATCCTGCCATAATGTACTTCTACCTATAGCACCGGCAACCGAAGTCAAGCATACATAAGACGATCCTCATGCGTGAATAGCCGGGAGGAAAGAAAGGGCGGTAGATGATAATGAAAAAGGGCGCCGCATCTGGGGCGGAATGGATGAACAAAAGGTGCCATGGGGTGAGGAATATCCTGAGTCTCATGTAAGACAACTAAATGCACCTCGAGGTGCTGCCGAGGAACTGGGGGACCTTCTCGAAGGATAGGCAATTGAAAGATAGAGCTAGCCTATTCGTTATGGGGAATCAATGTTCCGGGCCGAATAAAGCTTACCTCCGGCACCTGGCTTTCTCCGGCGCATATTAACTTAGCTGCGCTTAATAGGCCGGGCTTCCTCTCTGGCGGCCACTTTCCTTACCTTACACTCCCACTCCAAGCTACGCCTGCTGAGCAAGATGCATTGCGATTTCCTCTTCTGTGGACGCACGCACCGGAATATGCTCCGGGAAGAGAAAGCCTTTTTTATCCGACGGGCTTTCTCTCGTAAAACCAAACCAAAGACGCCCCAAGACAAGGTACAACTGTTGGGAAAGGGGACATTCTAAATAGAATAGAACCTGGCTGGATCCTGGCCAGGCTGGGATAGTAGCGCCCATTCCTAACCAGTTACGCAAAGGTTCGCTCATGCTGGAGGGAGCATCCCCACTTAGTGATTGGTCCGCTAGTTCACGCAAATCCGAAGAAGTTATCACGGACGAGCCACATGCAGGGAAACTTGCACGTGTGGTTCTGGCCGGGCTTTCCTGAGGTATCTAATAACCTTGCTTCTACTCGCCGCTGGCGCACCTCTCCTAACTATTGCCCATTTATTCTGGAATAATCTTTTTAGGAGGGACAATTTTACATATTTCTGCCAAATCCTTCTATTATTAAGTACGGCTGGTACCATTTCGATGTGTTTCGATTCTTCCGAACAAGAGAGGTTTGATGCTTTTGAATTCATTGTATTAATTCCACTTTCTACTCGCGGTATGCTCTTTATGATCTCGGCTCATGATTCAATTGCCATGTATTTAGCTATTGAGCCTCAAAGTTTATGTTTTTATGTAATCGCAGCATAAAAAAGAAAGTCTGAATTTTCCACGGAAGCCGGCTCGAAATATTTGATCTTAGGTGCATTTTCCTCTGGAATATTATTGTTTGGGTACGACCGGACAACTTACCGATATCTATTAATATCTTTTCTTAGAATGTTGTTGTTAAATATAGATCTATCTATTTTTATTATAAACTATCGAATCGGGTATTACTTAGATGTGAAACTTTCAGACCTCATTAGTTGTGATATTGATCTTACGGGGGGAACGAAATAAAAAAATATACAGACTTGTACCTCTAAGTAGTCTGGGGCGATCGATCTACATCTTTCTCCATAGCCCTGGGGCTGTGTCTCGATTTCCTATGTGCGAAAGAAATCTGAGGGACTAGTTTCTATGGAAATTCCCCTTGGTCTAATTCCACGCCTTATGACGAAAGGGGAGTCGGCGTGGCATAAAGTGAAGATTAAGGGAAGTAGAGCAAAATTCCCTTCTGGGGTATTCCGAAGGTGTAACCTAGGCAACGAAAAGGGGCCCGATACTTCAACTAGAGGAGCGACCTGTTGGGTCACCAAACCCCGACCCAGCGTCACACGTTCTCCAGGTCCGAAGGGATATAGTGCCCAACTACCGACTCCTCCCGGAATTGCGTTATAGGAGCCGAGCCAGGAATCGCCGTTAGTGGGCACCCACCACTTTTCACCGGTTAGAGAGGCCCTCTTTAATACATTAAGAAAAGATCTTCACAGGGGCCAGAAAGACTCGGTCATAGGAACTTAGACCACCTACGCGCTGGTAAACGAAAACCACCTCGACCGGATCAGAGTAAACAACAATGTCGAATCAGGCCGCCCTTTGCCTTGAAAGAATTCACACGCGGCCACCAGCTTTCCAAAAATAAGGGGAGATCTGCTGCTTACTGCTCACGGAAACATCCGACCTATACTATAGTAAAGGCGTCCGCCTATCTTTCTTACCTATTCATCAGATTTTTGGCTTTGCTTTCACCAATTCAAGATGAAAAAGGGGGTTTAATGGTGTTGGCTAAAAAGGGGTAAAGAGGAGAGTTTTGGGATTCGCTCACTTCTGCATTTTTGTTTGGGTTATCGAGATTCTCAATCGCTCTTTCTAGTGGGGAGGAATAGTGCGGGCGGTTCTCAGACGAGGGAATCGTTCCTCTCTAAATCAAAATAGGCTAGAATCCTTCTATCGATAGAGCTTTCACGTCTGCGCATAGAATTGTTTTTTTTGCCTTTTCATTCCGTTATTACCATATCATAGTTGGGTCGGAATCCGTGTGATGGTTCGAGAGTGGTTTCAAATATTCTTCGCATCCCTTCGAAGACAATTTTGTCCCGCGAGACTAAGTTAGTGGTCGAGTCGTTTTTGGTAATTGACACCCGTCGCATTAGTTTCAATTCATATGTTACCATTCATAGTGAAGTAGCCCTCTTTTTGATGTCTGAGTGCCTTGCCTTATTCTATCTATCAAAGTCCTTCTTTGTCTATAGCTCGGGTCAGTCCCCCAAGGTCTGCTTTGATTTTCTCGAACAGTGCCGGTCCGCATCAGGGACTCTCGTGCGAGCCATGCAACCAGGCAGGAACTGCTCCTTTCCTTGAGCTTCCTATTTAGTTCCTCCCAGGCGTTGATCTCGCAACGGCCTTCCAAGTAGCAGAGCAGAGGTTGAAGGGGGATGTAAAGTACCCGGAATTTCTGCTTAACCAAGACCGGGCCTGCAGTGAATTCTAAGGCCAGGATCGCATCGCGGTGGACGAATTATCCTTTCCTATATTTAAAGCGTCAGCACTTAGTAGGGTGGCCCAAGTCGAGGGTGCAGGGTGGTTCCTCTCGCGCAGTATGGACTCTCTGTTCTGTGGGTCTTTCCTGTATTTTTGAATCATATGCTTTATTTTCCGGCTACACCCGGATCCAGTTGTCTGAGGAGGACAGGTGGAGACCTTCTATTGCAAATGGTCTTCTTCCTTACTCTTATTTATCCTTGTTTTCTACCAGGAGTGCTGGGAAGTGGTAAATGATGATTTGATGGCTGCCATTGAAGACTTTGATTATGGGGGGTTGAACAAGACATTCCCCTGGTCCTCTTGCCTTTCCCCATGTAATTACCTCCTCATATTCAAGCAAGTCAGTTGTTGACCAGCCAGTGATAGTGTTAGCGGTTCAAGCAGGAGATATTGAGGATTTCCTCATTGGCCTGTCAGTTGAAGGCAGTTGTCCTTAGTGAGTTAGTGCGCAGTTAGGCATCCTGTTTTGTTTGCTTCTAGCCTCTCTCCTTGAATCTAGATCCTCTCTTTCGAGGGAACGGATTTTATATTAGATCTTTCCGATCCTCTTCTCTTTTGCTTTCCTCATTTGCCATCGAGTCAGGAAGTTCAGGGATTAGCATTTCCTAGGTTGTTGACCTTTTTCTCGTTAGTTCCTTTCTTTCAGTAGTTTACCTTTTAGCCTTAGAGTAAGTCCTTGAATTGAAGCCAGTAATAGTGTTAGTTGTAGTTCTTTAAGTAGTTTTTCAACAGCAAGCCAGTCCTCGGTTTCGGTTGATGAGTGAGAGAGCCTACCGACCTCTTCCCTTACTCAATAGGACTAGCTATAGAAAAAGTGAATATAGAGAAAGTCAGGTGTGAATGATTGGCTTGTCTTGTCTAAGGCTGACCGTACCTAGTGCTTTGCTTAGTTAGTTGTTTACCTTTGCTTTGGAAAGCGAGAAAGATGATGTTGGAAAGCGGTTAGGAAGCAGCTCCTTATAAATAACCAAACCAGGGGCACTGACTTTCATTCCCGAAGGCTAGGCAGCAAGTGCAGAAAGGACTTCAGGGGAGGACTCATTTATGTGAGAAACTCTCGTTGAAAGAGGGATTAGCTATCCGCTTCTATCCAATCATCAACTGTGCAACAAGCAGTTCCAGCTGATCCATCCCTTCTCCCTCACGTCACGTTCATCCTAGTTCTAAAGAAAAGAAAGGTTTTACTTGCTATTACAGTTGGAGTTTTGGAACCCGGGCCTGTGTTACAGGAATAGGATGAATCGAACTGTCTTCACTTTATAGGGCCTTGCTTCTTGTGGGTTGGCTTTCTCCCTCGTACTTAAGGGAAAGTCCTGAGCTTGACTAAACCGTACTATCTATTCTTTCTACTTGAGCTATCTCGCCACTTTCGGACTTAGCCTGAGACTTCTAACAAACGGCCGGCCCGTTCTATTTTCACTTGATCATGAACTCCTCACTCCAATCGAGATGAGCTAAAATCGCTACTCCTCATTCTTCATGAGCTAATTCACTCCTCATGAATAAAATCTTCTACTTAAACAGAATCCACAGCAATCGATGAACTGAGCCTAAGCCCACCTGCTGCTGTCCTCCCACTGAAAGAAGTGGAATAAGCAACCAAAGAACCCAACCAAGCGATTCTCCTTGACCCGACAAAGAAAGGAACGAACGGGATTCGCACCGGACACAGCCCGCAAGAAGGGCAGGAGCTTTTTAGACCGAGGCTGGGGGAGATATTTACACAGAAGTATTTACAGAAATCGGAAGGAATAAGCCCATTCCCTAAACGGAATAGACAGAGACGACAAAAGTCAACCGATGGAAGTAGAAACTGTCACATTATGACAGCCCAAAAACACGGTATAGATGACATTGAATTCATTCATTCCTATATCTTTGACTCGGTCTCAAGTCTGAGGTCATAGCATCCTTGCTTTAAATAGTTCTTCTCCTCTGGCCCTGGCCTAGTAGCTCGGGTCGGGCATGCCCTTGATTCTTTCTCGTCCACCACGAAGCCGGGTCCTTGAAAGACTTCTCCCCCCGTGATGCCGATCGCTATCGTTTTCTTGCTTTCTTGTTGTCTTCTATAGAACGGCTTTTTATCAGGTATAGTTAGTAGGATGAAGCCTTAGTGGATATAGCAAGTGTGCCGGGGAAGCGGCTCGGGCGTAGTAGGTCTGGACGCCTAGCATGAAACAGCCTTCT
The DNA here is from genome assembly GCA_036936605.1 of Limnanthes douglasii subsp. nivea. NCBI lineage: Eukaryota > Viridiplantae > Streptophyta > Magnoliopsida > Brassicales > Limnanthaceae > Limnanthes > Limnanthes douglasii. Next base: position 352,549,358 of record JAUPFV010000002.1, on the reverse strand, counting down.
CTGGTAGCGGCACTATACTAAACTAAGGTATAGTATCTTTATAGCTTCCAGTCTATATAAAACGTAGTTAGCAGAGGTCAGTCTGTCTGGCGTTCCCTCGCGTAAAGAGCGCCTTTGGCATCGGCTCTCTCTCGTTAGGTAATTACCGAGGCGAAAGCAGCTCTCTCGGAAGTAAGTTTCCCCGCCATCTTAGTGGGACTAGTCTAATAAACTTTCACTTGAACTGCCAAGACTCGAATTTTTTTGTTGTGGTAACGCCCTTCTAGAATTACGTTTCACGTCCCTTTATGACTTTCCTGATCGGCGCATCGGCCGGGCTCCGGGACATTACTACCACGGCAACTATCGACCCGAGCCCAAAGAAGTAAAAGAACGGACTAAAGCGAGGAGTTCATTAGCCATACATAGGGGGATGGGGGTCAACCTCTTTCATGACCCATGGCCCCAGTGTGTCACTTGGTTAGCATTTATAGAACAAATGTTGTAGGGTAGGTTTTTCGATAGGAAAACAGGGGAGTTGGCTGTAGTTGAGACACGTTTTTCGGCTGGACGATATGGATTTATTCGAGATGGTTAACCACTTTTTTAACCGTGAGAGGGAGGTCATTCAGAACCCGCTGGCTCCAGAACCGGTGGAAGTTCCCCACGCCGATCCCCATCAAGAACAACGTGAGGCACTTCGAAGTGCCCACTTTGATTCTTGAGCAAGTTCGGGAACATTGTGAGAAGGGGGAAGGGCGGCTGTCCGTTCACTTTCCGGAAATGGCAGAAATCTACGATACCACCTCCCACTTGGCTTTAGTCCACCCGGCATAACCGCATTTCAACCAACCGACTAATTTCCCTCTCCGGGGATGAAAACCCATGATTTGATCTGCTAGCTTGAACGCCGCCGAGAAGGTGAAGAAAAGACTGTCGAAACCGATCGGAGGAGTATTTCAGAGTCCATCCCCGCCTTTATTGAGAAGGAAGAAATATCAAGGTGAAACATCCATCGCTGCCGTGATGACGCAGTTGAGTGTTCATTCGATCCACCACCCGAGGTCAGGCAAATCAGCAACTTTATAACGAGGCAGTTAGCCGTCAACTAGCTGAGATTGCCCGGATGCTAGCACAATTGACCTCGCAGGTAGTCAAATACCCTGGCTGCACCTGCTGCTCAAGGAACAAACCCTCCATCTACCACCCCGACTCAGGGGACACAGATCCACAACCACAAAGCCAACCAAGAGTAGCAGATGCTAGACCTGTAGACCCAGTACCCCCTCCAGTTCAGAATCAGCCCGCAGTTCCTAAACCTGTGGATCACTACGAAGAAGAGATCCGAAGAAAGCCTCCTGCAGTACCGGCCGTGTACTTGGCTCCCACTCCCATGAATCAGAGAGTGCCATACGTCCCACCACAGCCGTCCGATCCTCTGATGGAGAAGATCAGTCGCCTTGAACGGGAAGTTAATAAGTTGAGTGGGGACAAGTATGATGTTGCAGATCTTGAGAATCTCTCCCTATACCCCAAACAAAGTCAGGCTTCCGTACGAAGTGGCCAGAGATAGAAAAGTATAACGGAACCGGATGCATAACGAAATAGGAGAAAAAGAGGCTTACCTCGGAGCGGCAGGATGTATGTCGGAACTCTACAGCCCATGGGAATCGACAATGAGCTACTTGTCCAACTATTCCAGCGCAGTTTGACCGGACCCGCGCTGACTTGGTTGATGAACACTGACCCAAATACCATTCGCACATGGTCAGATCTGGCTAACGCCTTTATGCCGCACTATGCATACAATACAGATACTCAGTTATCAAGGCGTAAGCTAGAACTCGTTAAGCAAGGACCCACTGAGTCTTTCACCGACTTCATCACATAACTTACTATAGAGGGGAAGGACCCAAGCTTGCTTCTTTCCTTATTCCCTCAGGTTCAGCAGATCCAGCTCTAGCTAGTTCGTTCGGAAGCTTTGAACCGTAGTCTCTGATACATACAGGGATCCCATATTATTTCGATTCTTTTCGCTAAAACAGCAAAGAGAGAGGACCGGGACAGTAAAGAGACAAGAGATGTGATCTCGCCATCCCTTACTGTCTGTCTCTCCCTCTCCCTACCACCAAGACCAGAGCTAGTGGTTTCACTCATTCACCAACAATGTGAGAAGTGAGAGCCGATAGTGAGTTTCTTCATGGCCCAGTTAAGACAGAGCGAAGCGAGGGTCGATGTAATTGAGCTATAGCGACGGAGTACGTTGATTCACTCAAGACCTCAACTAGCGCTCTTGCCTTCCCTTCTAGCTAGCCATGGAAAGAAGTCCAGTTTCGGATTCTGTAACAGAAAAGAAAGACTAGCGGCCCTTCTTCCTATTCCATGAAATAGCAGCGGAGTCATGAACAAGAATAGCCTACGCTATTTATTGACTTTCTTTCCTCCCCTCGGGAGAAGGAGCAACAACCTTTATCTAATCGACTATTGAACCATCTCACCTGAAAGTCACTCGCTACCTTTCTGCCTTTACTCCTAACGCCCAAAGCACCAATACTGCTTATGTAGCATCAACAGCAAAGACAAAAAAGTCTCGTCTTGCCCAACGCTGGTGCAAATCGAGATCAAGAACAACGTTCGGTCGGTTCATAAAGAGATTAGGTCGTACCGTTAATGCAGAGATACTGGCCAGCTTATATGCAAATCCCACCCAATTTGAACGGGATTTTCATTTCGGCCTTCTTTTACCTCTGGTCCCAACACATATAAGAATCCCCAAAAGGAATCTATCGTGAAGGGTATGGGCGGAGAGCGTGATCGACTGACCATCTTTCACACTTTCCCGTTGGATGTCGGGATTCTAAATGATTTTATATATCTTGACATTCTATCCCATATGGCCATGACGTGGCTCCATCCTCGGATTCACTATGTTGAATCTGGTGATGTGAACCCTGTTGAGCCAATACCAGAAGGTGCCGATGGTTTGAATGAACTCGGTCGCTGCCTTCTTTACGGAGGCTGATCTGCTTATTGTTTTTAGAGGTTCAACGAGAACCGGTGGGTAGGAGATATAAGATAAGTCTGATGATTCACCGTGACGGTTAGATTATAGCAATCAAAATATTGAAAATACGAGTTTTGGGGGCAATCCTGATAGGAACAAAAACCGATGGTATCATACCTATTCTACAAGCTATTTTTCTAACAGAAATGGAAATAATGAAGCAAAGCTCAAGAGGGTCCATTGATATTAGAGCTGCTCGCCCCGCCTTCTCTTCTGATTAGAGTGTGCTAACGATCTCTTTCACTTTCCTTCCCTGGCGCTTTTTTCAGGAGTAGGTAGATAGGGCTAAATGCTTCATAGGAAGTCCGTTATTTGATCTCATCTCTTGTCTCAATAATAAGGAGTGAACGGCATTTCCACGAAAAAGCAGAATTGAAGATATTGACACGATCGCCCTGCTTTTTGTCATTCCGAGAGGTATAGTTTTGATTTCTTCTTTGACGCTTTCTCCCTTACATGGTTTGGCTTCTTCTTTAGCGAGTGCTTTCGGTTGTTAGAATCGTCTGGTTCTCGTCCTTAGAGTCTCATGACCCTCTGAGTAGAGTGATTCACAAGTCTTCAACCGCCTTGTGTCGACGGCATCTTTACCATAGATTAGCCATCCGTTTCAGGTATCATTGGCTAACTCCACTTATATGGGCCTCGCTCGGCTCGCGATTCACTCACTAACCAATGTTGGACACTAACGAATCAAGAGGCAAGGAAAGACAGATTGATTAGTGAAAGCGGACAGACAGGCAGCTGGAAATAGCGTGCAATCAATCACCATGGAAGGAAACAAAGAAATGGCACGTATTCTCCGCAAGATCATAAAGAAGTTTTCACTTCTTCAACAGAACATGACATTCCAATTTATACTGGAATGACAACGTCGAAGTACTCCCTGATACCATTGAGGGCTATACCTAGGGACAGCTCATACGCTCTACTGAAATAGATTTCACTCACACCATTGGATTGGGTCCATTTTCTATAGGTGGGCTAAAAGCAGGTGGAAAAGCTATAATATAAGAAGTAGGAATAGGAGCTATAACGAGAAGAAGGAGTAAGAGTTAACACTTGTCTTAAGGAGTAAGAGCTATCAATAGTTCCATTTTTAGTCTTAGAATAGATCCATGAACAGAGCTAGAGGAACCTGCGCGCGCAAAAGACAAAATAAGTGCTACGGCCAAGAACCAAAGGAGGCCAACAACGACTAAGGAGCAACCCCAGCGAAATAGAACTACGACTCAGCATAGGGCGAAGAGATTCGCGCACAAAGGATAAGGATGTGACGCACCCGTCGGCCTCAGATGGACGAGACAAAGAGCGCAACTCCACTCCTGGCCTGGGGCGAAAACTCAAAGAGGTGGGGGTCCGGACAAGGCTAGAGCCAAGCAGAGGGATGGAGTAGGGTAAGGAGATCGTATTCATCCTTACCTGACGAGACCCACCCTCCCGGAATCAGAGGTTTACTCTGTATTCGGCCGCAGAGGCATTCTTTAGCGGAGTGAAAGGAAGCGGGGTCTAATTCACCAGTGGCACGGGATCAGATAGATTCTGTATGCGATCAGACATCTGATAGCTTTTGATTCAAAATCCAAACCTTCTTTCTTCATTCTCATAGCGCAGCACCAGCACTAGATCCAGCAGTATACCTTGACCCAAACCCTACTAGATGCGGCAAATCAACCAACGGCAGGGATGGTAGCTAAAGATCGGGATAGAGATCCAGTGTGAGCTAACCGAGTTGCCCCTGCTGCTAAGGCAGTCGCAGGAGAAGCGTTGAAGAAGCAGTTGTTTAAACCATTGATCCAGTCGCTGATCCTGCAGCTTATCCAGTCGAATAAGCACCGGTGGACAGAGGTAGATACAGAGCCATAGGCAGACCTTCGTGATCGAGAGCGAGAAGAGGATGTTCAAGACCGAGACCGATATTTTGACCCATAAGCAAGCCCATTGCCTATAAGCCGAGCCATGCTACCAACCACCCTTCGCCAGCAGCTTCTGTTGACTATGCAGTTGGTTCTGTCGCTTCAGCGGAAGAGTCAGATAGCCAATAGCTGGGCCAGCTCTAGCTATATCTGATCCGTACTTCCTTGCCCGAGTGGAGCTTATATACCTGGACCACGTCGAGACTCACTTTCGAAAGTGAGATCACCACCGGCTTGTTGAAGAGGGAAAGATCACGGCTGCATTTAGGGATGCTTTTCTCATCCAAAATCTCATAGTATAGTAGCAAGCAGACAAGAAAGTAGCTGTAACGTGCTCAATGAGATTTTTGCATTTCAAATTTCAGTCCAACTATCTTTTTGAAGCAGATAGTTCACAGTGCTTATTCTCTAGATACCGTCAAAGCCAACTCATGTTTCCACTCTCTTTTCATTACAAAGATGTATCACGTCAAGATCCGTTGCTCAAACCGAATCATGCCAACGTTATGGAAGTTCCTGGATCGTGTGAAATAAGAGTAGTACCAAAGGCACCCTATAATTTCATAATCAAAAAAGGAAAATTGGCTATGGAGATTCCGCGCGGTCATAAATTCATACAGACACAAAGGGGTTCGACAGGAAAGTCGTTTCGATCTAATCCATTCTTGGGGTCAAATAAAGACAAAGGATATGTCAGTGACCTAGCACGACAAAGCACTCTCCGAGGGCATGGAATGTCTCATTTTGCGGTAAGAATCTCGACAATAATGTCTCTGTTAGATTCTCCGGTCGAAATACGGGAAAACTCCATTCAATTCTCGATGGAAACGGAGTTTTGCGAATTCTCCCCGGAACTGGAAGATCATTTCGAGATCTTCGAACATATTCGAGGGTTCAATGTGACTATTGTCACTTCGGCCAACACACAAGATGAGACTTTACCACCGTGGAGCGGCTTTTTGCAAAAAGATGAGGGGGAAACTCAGTAAGATGTCGGAGAAGCGAAATATACGAGATCACAAACGTAGATTGCTCGCGGCTAAATATGAATTGAGACGAAAGCTTTATAAAGCCTTTTGTAAAGATCCCGATCTTTCTAGTGATATGCGGGACAAACATCGTTATAAGTTGTCCAAGTTGCCAAGAAATAGTTCCTTTGCACGAGTAAGAAACCGATGTATTTCCACGGGTCGCCCTCGTTCCGTATATGAGTTCTTTCGAATTTTTCGTATCGTTTTTCGTGGATTAGCATCTCGAGGTCCTTTGATGGGCATAAGGAAATCGTCTTGGTAGCCCAATAGAACAAGGGTGAGTTCTGCAGCTGGTCTACAAGCAAGGTAAGTAGGTCCATTACCAGCCGGCTCCGGACCGAAAAGACCTAACGGAGTAATCCCTTATCTTGGATCGGAGATGCTAACGGGGCGGGAATCGAAGTGGGGGACCTCTCTACCGCCTGTGTCTATCTCCTGTCAAGTATGCTCCCCAGACATAGACTCCGTACGGCTAGTACTCTTGGAAAGATAGAATCTCACCGCGTGAACATAACATTAAGTTACGAATGTAACTCCCGACCACTATTCTAAATATAGTAAGGCGGAGAACTCTTGTTCATTGGAGCACCGGAGTGCGGAGGTTCTTCCCATCATTGAAGTCAGAGTGTGGGACTGAGCCTTCCGAATGAGAAATAAAAAAGTGCTTAGTTTCGTTGGAAAAACCAACGCAAATATCATATTTACTTTCTCTCGCCCTACTTCTAAAGATAGATAGAAAAGGGGTTGGAGAGAGTGACTTTATGAAATTCTCTCCTTTCTAAAGCTGCGAAAGGCGGCCCCCCCAGAACAAAGCCCCACCCCTCTTTTCCCCCTTTAATGAAAGACCCTCGCCCCGCTTACTATTCATTTGTGGGTCGGGACCCGAGGGCTTTTTTTCTCAAGAGGTTCTTTCGAGAATCAACCAACCGACAAATTCGTAGCCCAGGTGACTCACCAACCTCCCTCTCGCCCAAATGAAATGGGATGAATCAAATCAATAAGCTTTTTGATTGATTCAGAGCGAAGCCAAATTCAATCAAGGCAAAGGGGGGCTTACTTTTCCTGACGCTGAGTCATCCTATTCAAATTTAGCTATGCTAATGGAACAGGAAAAGTTTTCAGATGATATCGACCCCTAAGATAGGAGCGAAAACCTCCAATTGCTTAGGGATCGCACTCCGCTGTCCCGCTTGGTGGACGGGATCTTATCTCCTTTTAGAATTCTTTCTCCCACACACCTTTGCCCTCTTTCACCGAAGAGTAAAGAAGAATCGGACAGAGACATAAATTGATTAGATTCATTCCTAAGCTTGCTTTGTTGCAGCAAGATGATCAGTCCGAGAGTGCTGGAGAGAAGAGAAAGCGGTAAAAACCTCTCTGATTCGGTCACCGAGCAGTCGGACAACCCTTCAGTAACCCAGGATGACCCCTTCTTCGCTTCTTTCGCTGTATACTTTTTTTTGAAGGAGGGGTACTACTAATATATATAGTCTATCTAATATATATATATTTATAGTAGAGTACGGCCCCAGAACGCTAAAAAAAAGGTGGGGAAACCAAAATTTTCACGATAGGAAAGAGAAATGACTATAACTATAAGGAACCAACGATTCTCTCTTCTTAAACAACCTATATTCTCCACACTTAATCAGCATTTGATAGATTATCCAATCCCGAGCAATCTTAGTTATTGGTCGGTGTTCGGTCCGTTAGCTGGTATTTGTTTAGTCATTCAGATAGTGACTGGCGTCTTTTTAGCTATGCATTACACACCTCATGTGGATCTAGCTTTCAACAGCGTAGAACACATTATGAGAGATGTTGAAGGGGGCTGGTTGCTCCGTTATATGCATGCTAATGGGGCAAGTATGTTTCTCATTGTGGTTTACCTTCATATTTTTCGTGGTCTATATCATGCGAGTTATAGCAGTCCTAGGGAATTTCTTTGGTGTCTCGGAGTTCTAATCTTCCTATTAATGATTGTGACAGCTTTTATAGGATACGTACTACCTTGGGGTCAGATGAGCTTTTGGGGAGCTACAGTAATTACAAGCTTAGCTAGCGCCATACCTGTAGTAGGAGATACCATAGTGACTTGGCTTTGGGGTGGTTTCTCCGTGGACAATGCCACCTTAAATCGTTTTTTTAGTCTTCATCATTTACTCCCCTTTATTTTAGTAGGCGCCAGTCTTCTTCATCTGGCCGCATTGCATCAATATGGATCAAATAATCCCTTGGGTGTACATTCAGAGATGGATAAAATTGCTCTTTACCCTAATGTTTATGTAAAGGATCTAGTGGTTTGGGTAGCTTTTGCTATCTTTTTTTCTATTTTGATTTTTTATGCTCCTAATGTTTTGGGGCATCCCGACAATTATATACCTGCTAATCCGATGCCCACCCCGCCTCATATTGTGCCGGAATGGTATTTCCTACCGATCCATGCCATTCTTCGTAGTATACCTGACAAATCGGGAGGTGTAGCCGCAATAGCACCTGTTTTTATATGTCTCTTGGCTTTACCTTTTTTGAATTTGAAAAGTATGTATGTGCGTAGTTCAAGTTTTCGCCCGATTCACCAAGGAATATTTTGGTTGCTTTTGGCGGATTGCTTACTACTAGGTTGGATCGGATGTCAACCTGTGGAGGCACCATTTGTTACTATTGGACAAATTCCTCCTTTTGTTTTTTTCTTGTTCTTTGCCATAACGCCCATTCCGGGACGAGTTGGAAGAGGAATTCCTAATTCTTACACGGATGAGACTGATCACACCTGATCAGTAAAAAATTCTGACACCAATCATTTACAAGTGAGTATTACACCAAGAATTGACAAGCGGATGACTTTTTTTTAGATTATTTATTTCTATTAGGTACGAAAAAAAAAACGGAAAGAGCGGACAACGAAAGAAAATATCACAGCTGATCCATTTGTGATACGTGAATGGAATCAAAATCAGGATCAAACCCCTTAGATATCTTTCTATTTCCTTCGGCAAAAAAAGTTTATGAAGCCATCCTCGGAGATAAGAGATCTTTCGATTCGGGAGAGTAAGCAAGAAGCTCAAGATCTCATTTGTGATCTTCTTCTTCGCGAACCTAATCCCAAGCTCCAATTTATTATTGAGTTCTAAATTGAAATATCCAAAAACCTGGCTTTCTTTTTATTGAGGAGAAAACCGCCCCCCATTTGAGCGAAGTGTCCGGCCTTCCCCGTTATGACTTAGAGCATCTCTCACGTCTTATAAGTGACTTAAAAATGGAATGGGCGGGAATCAGACACGTATAAATCCTTTCTTCATTTTTGATGTTAGCTAAAACGAGAGTAACCGCTTTCCGAGAATTCGAAACAATTGGTTTTTTTTGGAGATTGGATGCAGTTACTAATTCATGATCTGGCATGTACAGATTTTTCCTCTTATTCTCTCTCCTTCGGGTAAAGTCTCCTTAAAGTAAAAGAGAGGGGAGGCGCACCGACCGGAAGTGAGGAGCCAGAAAGCATAGATTAGATTTTCAGGTCTATCTATTATACGTTATTTCACCGATGCGAGGATCGGAGTAGTCCCATTTGATTGATCGATTCAGAGTTCCGAACCGAAGCCCATACTATGATAATGAGTTCGAACCTGAGATCATGGGTTTTTCAGTCCCATCCCATCCCAAGAGAGATGGTGAAGTGGGCTTCTTTCACGGCCGAATCATAGAAGAGAAGGGCGAGATTCTATTATACTCGGCTTCTGCTCTAGTGGTTGAACGCTTCTCCCTTTCATTGGCTTCCACCGGCCTGTCCTAGTCTGAACTCTTTCACCTCGTCAACTCGGACTCGAGCAAGCGGGTTCACTCGTCTCCTCTTTTCCTGGTTACTGCCCCATCCCTTTCATTGCCTTGGGCCCGGCCTTCAAAGAAAGATCTGAACATTTGCGTAGATGAACCAAGCCAATTCACATCCTCTGATCTTGGTCTTCGAGTGCTGGGAGAAATCCCTATCTTCTCTCGCTACTTGCCTATTGACAGAAGTCATCTCCGTATCAAAGAAAGAATTCTAGAACTAGTGGTAGGTGGTCCCGTGGAGCTTTCAAAGGTAGTTTACTTACTTTAGTTTAGCTTTCATTTAGTTAGTCGGGTACTAACGGTTGGCAACCTCTATCCAGCCCCTTAAGACTTTGTTGGAGCCCTTGCTCCATCAGCTAGAGCTTGAATATCTGATCACCATCTGTTTCGTTACCTAGTGATGAGCTTGACGGTCCGATCTGGCAAAGCTGGCTCAACGTATGCTCTCTAGCTCCAAGATTTTGCTCTTATTGCTAGCTCTTTGACTTTTTTTTTGAAGAAGAAAGATCTTTCTCACTTCTACGCTTTTGCTGCTTTCTTAGATGCTTACAAAAGGAAGTCTTTAGACTGACTTACTTTCGGATTGGATGAATCCACTTTTGAACTCCTGACCAATAAGAGTAAGGGTTAAGCCTATTCTGCTTTTCATAAGGCGCGAGAGTGAAGAAGCAGAGTCTTGTATTCAACGTCGCCAGCGCGTACGTGAGGAAAGCCTCCAGAGCCGATAAGACGAAAGAGAAAGCGGATTTTTTGGTCAAGTTATATCGTTCGTTCTTTAGCCTTTGTCGAGTTATTAAACTCGCAAAACGGCTAAAGAATCGAGTAGTTGACTCGATCATTTATCCGTCTGAGTCTCCTACTCTTATGGATACGTTCTATGATATATTCATAGAGTGGCGGCCTCTGATTGATAGATACCTGCCCTTGATTGGCTCCACTCCTTTGTGTCAAGGAATTACGTGGAGTCCGTCATGGAAAGCTCTTCCTTCTAAGAAAGCCGATGGCAGAAAGAAGGATAGTAGTATTTTGACTACTTTCCAAGTTGAACTATACTGGGCCATTCACTTTGGTTTAGGTTTCAAACCTATTCCTTGGAGTGGTTTGGTCTCACTTTATCAGGTATCCTTTTGATTCATCTCAAAAAATAAGATCGGATGAATCATGTAAGGAATCGCTGCGCTTCGTTCGCGATGCTGTAGCGGAACCCGCTATTCTGACTGCCCGAGGCAATAAGGAAGATTGGCTTATTCCACTGATGCGGGCGCTGGCAAGAGGCGAATATTCGCCATTGGGAATTTCGTTTTACAGAGACTCCTCCGACCTTTGCATGTCTCATTTCTTAATGAAGCAGCTTCGGTCCATACCTATGGATGGAACTTATCATCAGCTCCGTCCATTAGATCGGTTGCGAGGATCTAACCATGTGTTCTCTTATGACTTTAAGTCTGCCACAGATAGGTGGCCTCTTTCTCTTCAAACGGGAATGTTAGGAAGAATGATGAACAATTAGGGAAATACGTTTCCCACGTATTCTCTAAATACTCATTTGATGTCCCATTCCTAAAGAAACCTCCTGCTCTGCTAGCCCGTTGGTTTTCAAAACGGGCCAGCCGCTTGGCTATTACGCCTCTTGGCCGCTCTTCACACTATCGCATCATCTAGTGGTGTGGTGGTTCGACCGCTCCAGCAGGAACTCTTGGGGAAGATTACCAGTGAAAATGCCAGCTCCAAAAAAAAGGGACTCATAGCAGAATTGCTCGAAATCGAACAAGCTGGTGCTCACCTTCCTCGAAGTATTTCGAATGATGCAGTGCTACCCCCAGACCTTGCAGAGTGTGGGGATAAGTATGCTGCCTCTACACTTCTAAAGTCTCCTGAGCTCTTCAAGCGTATCCCCCTCTCCTACAGATAAATGTCATATGGGACATTGATAGACTGCATTGCAAGGGCCTTATGGGGCCTCTATTTTTGGTAAAGTCCTCGGGATGACTCCGGAAGGCACAATCAGACTATGTTCGGACAAACTACTCAAATTTGAATAGGAAAAATTTCACACCCTTATCAAAACGACCCTAAGGGCATGGCTTAACGAAATGGCAAAACTCAACTCAGGGCTTCCTCAGAAGCAAGCTTTCCGGCAGGAATTCGCTTCAAAGAAAGAGGATTTTGTTCGCTCCGCAGTAACGAACTGATCAAGATGTGGTGTCCAGTCCACATTGGTACGGGATTCGCGATGCCATCTGTACGGTCTTGTGTTCTTTCCTCACATTGGGAGTGCTGCCCTGGCACGGCAAACCTCTAGATCGATCTCAGCACGTTGCTCACATTGCCTTGTCAAGGAAGCCGAGATCGATGTCGGATGATATGATAGAAGCGAGGGCTAAAGGTGGGTGTAGTAAGGGAGAAGCAAAACCGGGCGTCATAGTAGCACTTCTTCCTGTAGATCATGTCAAATTCCCTCGTGAAACTTATTGTATATCCGCCCTGATGCTTTCTATTCTAATTGGTATACTGATATTGAGGCTGTGGCTGCGGTTTCAGAGTCTGTATCGTCCACTGCAAAAATGATCTATAGTGATTTCCACACTCAAATGCAAAAGAAAGCCTTCCTTACCGTCTGCAAAGACTGAACTCTCTTTTCCCTCTTCAGACACTACAGAGTCTCCGCCTCAACGGATCCCCGACAACTCAACCTCGACTCCTGAATGGTGGCTTAAGGAAGCAAGGAGGCTCGCGGAACACAGTAAGATAATGCGACAGATAGCACAAGACATACAACAGGAAAACAAAACTAATCAGATGGGTAGACAGACGGTTGTGAGAAGAGATCAATACTCTACTGATGCAGCTATACAGACCACAAGAACAACAGCTACTGCGCTACGCTCATTCCTAATCGATTTGTACCATACCAACAAGAAAGGCTTATTGACTTATAATACCCCAGCAGGATAGAGTCATTTAGTAGAGGAAGGACGTAGCTGGCACAATCAGGGAAATGAAGGCACCAGCAGATGCTGTTTTTGGAGAAGAAGTAGTCGTTTTTCCTGTTTCTGGGGCATTAGTCGACGAAAAAATTCCCTCTAGTCCTAGAATCATTACCTCTTTAAACCTTTGATGATAAAGTTGTAGGCGAAAGTGGGCGTTTCACCCATACAAATGAAAAATGGGAGAGCCTACTTATACATTTCGAGATAGTTGCTACCTATATGTTCTGATTCATATACTACAAGAAACCCACTATTCCAAGCGCGGGTCCCGTACTTTTTTGATTAATCGCCTGCTTCACTTAAAATCTTGGGGAATCCCTATTTAGCTTGTTAAACGGCTGAAGAGCTGCTACGGTGGAGGAATCAGACTTACCCATGGTTAGTCAACATAATTGCATAGGCCCAGAAGCCCAGGTAGCTCGGCATGGGAGGAAAGGAATATCTCTGAACTAATGGTCGGCCGCTTACTCTATAATGCTAAGTTAAGCCCCTTCCCCGATACTCCAACATCGTCCTATCCACCGTTGTGGATGTTCACCCGGCTATCCAAGAAGTCCAAGGTGCATAAGCCTGCTCCTCGATAAAGCCTTGCTCATCCTCTTGTTCGATAATCCCTTGCCGGTTCTATTCCTTCCCCACCTTTAGCCCTCCCTCTCCGCCAGTACTTTCTTCTCCGGGGAACCAATCTGATCCGTCTCCAAATATATCTCCTGGTGGTGACGGGCGATGAACCAGGAACAAAGTCCAATCTATCTTCTGAACCAAGTAGTTAATCGGTACAAAATGTAATCGATTCATCGGCGAAGAAAAGCCCAATTCCTCGATCAAAGCTATCCCCTCCCCAATGGGAGCTAATCAGCTGACGAAAACTCATATCTATCTATCTCCGCTCCTCGATCGAACACCGTCCTATATAGCCTGGACCCGCGTATTCATCGTGCTCGTCCCTCAGCCTCCCGCACCCATATTCCTAACCTGGATCCCCTTCTCCTATTTTGTTTGCTTACCATGAGGTCTCTGTGTCGATCGAGCCCAGTATTGGTCTTTTCTATTTTAGAAATGAAATCATATCTGCCCCTGCCCGTCGGTAGTCATCTCGGTAGTAGTCATCATAGTGCCGATCTTTCTTCACTTGGGATCATATTCCTCAGAAACACGGTTTTTGGACTCTGTCTGGCTTGCTCTGTACGCCCAGCTGCTCATGATGCTACGATGATCATTATCCCTCAGATGAGATCTCTCAGAGCGGCCTGTAAGAGGCGTTGTAGTGGTTTCCCTTTCCGGATTATAACCCAAAACCAGGATCTGCTTTACGATGTATTAGTCGAACCCCTCGGATACGACGCCTTGCTCCTTGAGTATCACGGGATTGAATACCCCGACCTCCCAGAGGCTCCCGAGAAAGCTATTTCAGCCTTCCGGACAGTTAAGGGCCATTCCTACGTCCCTCATCGGTATGACTCCCCACCCCCCGCGGACTCCCTGACTACCGTTTGCGTTGAGAGCGAGGACCGAAGGATGGAAGAGGCACGTGACTGCTTAACTAAAGCAGTTAGATGAAGGGCGGTGGATGGGATAAGAAAGTAGGCAGGGCATCGGCCAAGCATGGCCAGCCAAAGAAGGCTTCTGTGCTAGCAAGAAGCCTTCCAATTCCCTACGGTGTCCCTGGTTCCAGTGTGCTGAACGATCTTTTGAGACTGAGCACGAACCTCCTCGGACGTGAGTGACTTCTCGGTGCTCCGATTATTAGCTCAATACGATTAATGGAGATGCTATATTGGGCAAGTCCGGGTTTCCCTTATTCATTCATCGTCGTCGACAAAACCTGGTAACGGATTTTCTTCTTCCATTTTAGCAACTCCGGCAGTATGGACCTGCTTAGGAAACGTCTACTTGTCGATCTGCATCGGCCTCTTGGACTCCGGGAAGGCAAGCAGCATCCCTTTCTCGATGAAGTTACGCACGATTTGGTTAGTTTAGAAGTCAGCCTGAACTTCCTTTTTTTTCTTTGCTCAGCCCGAACATTCCTACCTTGCCTCGAGCGCTAGGGAATTTTCCAAAGGATGGGATGAGGCTTCACTTCAAACCCGGCATCAAAGCCTTTTCGGCAATCAATGTATAGACCAGTAATTGCATAGTAAGTCAAGATCAGAGCAGGCACAACATCACTGTCAAGGGCATTCTTATGAGGCAAAAAGCGGACCTTCGGATCGGAGGTGAATTTCTTTCTTAGATGCTGTGTGCAGCTGCCTTCCAACTATCGGAAATCCGCTCCAGTACGGACGCTGGTACACTTACTCGCGACTAGCGAAGTCATACTTCGTTATGTTATTCCGATCCGTCAGTATGGTTGAGTAACCTATCCTGCTGAGCTAGATCCAAGATTTCTATCACCATACCATATTGTTTATCTCATCAAGGCATTCTCCATTTCTGCTATTGTGTAGCCACAAGTAGTGGGGAGCACAACCCAGAGGAGCCAAGCCCATGACCACCACTTTTCTAACATCAGCATTGTACAAGCATGATTACAGATCTCACTGTGTTGTCAAATCAGAGGCCGCAGAACGTTCTGTTCTAATGGTTACAATTTTGAGAACCTGCCCACTTTTAAGACAAAAAGCCAACAAACAGTCCAAAAACATGGGAGTGTCAAGCCCTTTCTCCCTTCTCCTAATCTGCTTAAAGTTAAAAGACTCCCTCACCCTCATTTCAGAGAGAAGCTTAGCTTTGCTTGTCATTACATAGCTAACCGCTCTGAATGAGCTAATGTATATCACCTGTATGCATTTTACATAATGAATCAGAAAACATGAAATCTATACAGCACAAGAAAATGAAATCAAAGTATGTGGGTACCTGTGATTCTCTTCCAGCTGCAGGAGCTGGTTAAAATTGAAACCCTGCGATTCTTATTTGACTCGATATCAAGTATTGGACCAGAGAATAAAGAATTCCCAACAATCCCAAAACCCTAATGGTGACTATATCTGTCATTCTAATTGACGGTAAGGTAAATTGAGGGGCATGGTCAACAACAGCATTGCATCTGTCTGCTTAGTAAAGTCCCGCATTAATCGATTAAAGAAAGAGGATTGCGGGGGAAGAGCCCTTCGTTCATCTTCGATAGATCTTTGCACCTCCCTAGACGAAAAAAGAAAGCAAAGCTTTACTCACAACAAAATATTCACGAAAAGGCGAGGTGATAAGTTACGAAATCTATTTTATCACTTGAAATGGGTGATGGTACGGTGCGCAGCCCACTCGGCAGGAAAGAGCTTGGGAACTTTGATTCCAAGGGTGCTTGGAGCCATTATTCAATTCATTGTATCGGGGGCTCCTTCCCCAGCCTCACTCTCTGGTTCAAAGCATGCTAAGCCCACCCCACCCCTGTAGCTTATCAATATTGGTATTTCTCTCCCCTGCCATCATCGTCCAAAGCATTTCAATCGAGTGGATCAAAGGGGCCGGAGCACCAAGTAAAAGCTTACCCGCGGCTCGGCCCTTCGCTGAGGATTGGTTTGGATTAGATCGTTTTGGATTAGCCCCGTTTTGCCCAGTTTGTATTAGGTTTTGTTAAGTTAAGGGTTGGAAGCATCCTTGTCCCCAAGAATGAGGAAGAGTTGCTCAGGAGTTTATTAACCAAGTGGAGTAGAGAATCAAGTCGTTGTCAGTCCTCAACTGGAAATCTCGATGATACTGCAAGGTTTGAAGCAGGAAAACCTACTTTAGAACCTGTTCTAGGGTCCAGATAGAAGAACATGCCTTTGAAGCAAGTAAACTACCTTCTTTTTTTTTGTGCAGCGAAGCAAAGGTAGATTGGTTCGTTTTCATGCTTAGGTGTCTGTCGTTCTCGGTGTGCTCGATTCGGATTGAGAGGAAGATAAGTACTTAAATAATATAATATATGATATGCAATTTTTCGTAATATGAGTTTCACTTCCACCCGTCAAGACAAGGAAAAATAATCTAAGGCGACTGAAAGGGTTCGCTCATGGAAAACCAGATTAGAGGCAATGTGAGTTGCTGCTTAATTATCAAAGAATATTCTCATAGGATGAGAGACCTCAACTCCAAGCTCACTTTGTAAGGTTTTCAGCCAAATAAACTCACAAGCCATTGCTCTATACTCTGCTTCTGCATTCGACCGTGCGACAACTCTTTGCTTCTTACTCTTCCACGTCACAAGATTAGATTTCTACCTAAAAACTAAAAATAAAAATGTGCTGTATCCAGTCTATCTGTCTGTCGGCGAGCCGGCCCAATCCGCATCCGCATCTTCGATGTCTATTAAAAGCATATCAAATACCTTTTCCAGGAGACACTTAAGATACCGAATCATTCTTTTTTCAACTTCGAGATGTGGACGTAGCATAAACATCCAAAGGCCTGGAGAGATGAATAAGCTGGTGGAGCATCATGTTTCATAAGGAGACCTGTGATTTAGAAGTAGTGTAGGTTGGTTATTGATAACAATAATAGCCGTATGAAAAGCTTCTTGTCCAAAGATACGTGGGAACCGCGGAATGAAAAAACATAGAAAGGCCCGGCCCTCCTTTATTCTAGTCCAGTTGGAGAGGGCATCCGTTCCAGAACAGAAGTAGCAGATAAATGGAAGGCTTAAATACCAAAAACTACGGAGGCATGATCTACTAAAAAAATGAATGGGTAAGCCCGGTGGTTCAAGTCGAGCCTAGCCAACAACCAACATCAGCTTCTAGGGATAGTAGGAGCTCCAGTTGCTCCTTCTAGTGGACCGGTCGAGGCCAGCAGTATCGACAGAGCCAGTGCCGGTTGTGCGAAGGCGGCAGATCGGGATCGAAGAGCAGTTGTTTAGCAGAGGTATGAGCCCGACATCCCATTATGTTCCTTTTCGGAGTCCAGCATCCGATCCTTTATTGGAAAGACCTCACGATTGCACCTCACTAATCAATCATCTAGCTAACTGAACCGGATAACTTCTCGGGACACTAACTCCTTAACATTCAACTCAGCGAAATCAAGATATTTGAGGGTGACCTATCTCTACTATACTTGGCTCTGGATGACAAACGAACTAATCCCCCCCCGACCTCCAGACTTTCACTTTCGATCTAGACTTAATTATCGATCCGAATGAATAATCCGGTCGGGACAAGCCACTCATTGATCGTACGAACTACTCTTAAACGGGCACCTGAGCAAACCGGGAAAGCTGGAACCGCGCTATGTTTACTTTACCCCCAGCTCTATATCTTGTTTGGGCCACATGGATCAATCAAAGCAGGGAAGGATTCAGGAAATAACGCACGCTATCGACTGAATCGAAGGTGCTTTTTCTCGGGGACAGGGGGGGAGCTAAGAAGCCCATTCTATTCTACGCTTAGCAATACATAAAATGTCCACGCACGGGGACATTGCCACGAGCAGAACATGGAATCTCGTATCTGGTACTCCTATGCTCCATTTATTTCATGGCGGGGAAGGCCACCATCGCATTCAGCAATCTTTGTTTGTACCCCATAGCCGGACAACTCACTTGTATCTCCTCTCCAGCCAGGGCTTGGTAGGAATGGAATGGTAGAAGACCTTATTCGAACGGAGCCCAGGTTGAATCCGCCCCCTGGTTTCCTTTTTTAACTATGTATGACCTTCTCATCAACAGACCTTTCCCGAATAACCTTGTTTTTTTTGAAAAACCAGCGCTTGTTAGCAGCTGAATCACTCTCTCCTCTCACAGTGGGCCTCTTTTCTTTCCCCCGCTGGCATGAAGAAAGGGTCCATTTCACTAGCTCTTCTTCTTGTGAGAATAAATAGAGGGGTGCGCTTTCCCTTTGAATGAGTAGATCTTCCCGCCCCCGTGCCCCCCTTTACTCAATGCTCCTGAAGTCCGAAAAGAAGACTGAGTGGACAGGGAAGTTAAGTTACAAAAATGGTAGTCGTGGACTGGTACCGCGGTACTGCCTACTTTGGTTACTCCTTATTGTGATCCCTCACTCTGGGCTAAGATAGTCTCTTAAGTGCTAGCGTAGCGGGAGAGCAAATAGCAATGAACCTTATCTACAGTATTAGTTCCCTCCTACCAAGAACTACTATAGCTCTCTATGCGAGGAAAAGGGTACAGATAGGCGGATTAGAAGCAAGAAAACGGCCGGCTAGCTCGTGCAATCAACGAAAAAATCCTTCGCCTTAATAAGCTAGCTTTGGTTGCTAAGGTTCTCCGGGCACTACGGTAGGACGTGGATCCATCATGACGAGAATGGACTTCTCCGTAATGTAATAGAAGAGTCACAGTCCGGGAAAATCTCGACAAAGGAAATAGGAATTCCATTCAGGCGGGTAAGGGCTTGGCTTGACCCTGTCCTGTCTTCTCTCCTGGTCGGGTCGGAGGCGAAGACAGGCTGGCAAAGTTCATCATTCAGTGGTGGGGTGTTCATAGAAAGGAAGGCGTCGCCAACGAGTGGAAATTTTTTATTTTTTGCTGGGGAGATCTGGAGAGAGTCTCGCTCATAGATAGAGGAAGAGTACGCGCGCTAGCGCGCTACAGCTTACGCAGTTGATCGGATCAGATAGCTCTTCGGGCAACCAACCGCACAACAAATTCCGATCAACAACTTGGAGGGATGGCTGAGTGGCTTAAGGCATTGGTTTGCTAAATCGACATACAATAAGATTGTATCATGGGTTCGAATCCCATTTCCTCCGGTGCGGAAGTGGAACGGGCGGGCGAAATTACGTGAGAGAAAGAACCTCTTGGTAGAGTCCCCCGGAGGGGAGGAAAAAATAGCAAGCACTACTTAGTGACTAGGAGCGGAGAGCCCGTTGCGCGTTGTTTTTGTTTGACCGGCCTATCTTATTTCTATAAGTAAGCTCCCTATGGCCGTCCAGTCCCTGCTCTCGGTTCTTGAGCATGTTGGGAGATTAGGCGGCAGTTGAAAGAGCTGCTCGAAAGCTTGACGAACAAGCGAGCCTTATGAATTTGATTAGTAAAGTAAAGGGTTTTTCCCTTACTAGTCAAGTGAAGTGGTAAGGTAGGGCGCTATTCGATGAAGAAAACATACTTTAGGAAAGTGGTTCAGGTAGCTCAGCTGGTTAGAGCAAAGGACTGAAAATCCTTGTGTCAGTGGTTCGAATCCACTTCTAAGCGGGCGAAGGGTCCAAAGGACACGTAGCCGAGAGCGAGCCGGTCAAATTCAAATTCAAGTGAAAGAAGAAGGCAAAAAGCCGTATAGTGCAGGAGGCTTATTTTCTAAAAAAAGCGGTTGATTGCCCCCTGTGCCCAAAAGGATGGGCGAGTTCGGTTCGAGTGTTTATTGATCGGGTGGGTGGATCTATATGCTTCGGGGGGTGGGGTGAGACGAGGTGTAGCGCAGTCTGGTCAGCGCATCTGTTTTGGGTACAGAGGGCCATAGGTTCGAATCCTGTCACCTTGATGTGGCGAAATAAAAAAAAGCTGACTGAGTGTTCATTAATGCCCAAAGACTCCCATGCTTTCCGTTGGTCAACAACCAACCACAGCTCTCTTTAGTTCTTCACTACTCGTACAGGCTTGACGGAGTGAAGCTGTCTGGAGGGAATCATTTTTCTCAATCAAGCAAGAATGCCTCAACTGGATAAATTCACTTATTTTTCACAATTCTTCTGGTCATGCCTTTTCCTCTTTACTTTCTATATTCCCATATGCAATGATGGAGATGGAGTACTTGGGATCAGCAGAATTCTAAAACTACGGAACCAACTCGTTTCACACCGGGGGAACAACATCCGGAGCAACGACCCCAACAGTTTGGAAGATATCTTGAGAAAAGGTTTGAGCACTGGTGTATCCTATATGTACTCTAGTTTATTCGAAGTCTCCCAATGGTGTAACGCCGTCGACTTTTTTGGAAAAGGGAGGAAAATGACTTTGATCTCTTGTTTCGGAGAAATAAGTGGCTCACGAGGAATGGAAAGAAACATATTCTATTTAATCTCAAAGTCCTCATATAGCACTTCTTCCAATCTTGGATGGGGGATCACTTGTAGGAATGACATAATGCTAATCCATGTTCTACACGGCCAAGGAAGCATTCTTTTTTAATCTCATTATGACTTGGTCGTTCGGAAGATATTCTTTCTCGATCAGAATAATGGAATGGAAGGCACTATAAGAAAGATATACTATTTTTCAAATCGCCCCGCGAAGACGGACGTTCAGAAAGGTTATCGAGATTCTCAATCGCTCTTTCTAGTGGGGAGGAATAGTGCGGGAAGGGAGCGAGACCAAGCCGAGCCACTACGAGAGTAAGTCCTTCCCACGTGTCAAGTTGAATAAATAAATTCAGCCTCAACCAGAGAGATCAACCAGCGCCTTTTATTTTATGCCGCCGGCGGCGCAGAACGCACTAATCCGAGATCGGCAAGTTTTCCGAAACCTCACTTTCTGAATGGAATTGTTATTTTACAAAAAAGCTTGCTGAAAATCAAAGAAAGAAGGTCCATTTTACCACGTAGTTCGTCGGTCAAACCAACGATTTTCTTTTCAAAGTAATAGAGAGATCTTTTTCTAGTTAGACTTCTATCAATGAAAGAACCATCCCTTCCTTTTTGTCCTGTCAGATAGAAATAGAAAGAAAATTAGACCCAAAAGAGCCCGGTGGGGGTGAAGGGGGGGGGTTTACATACAACCGAGTCAAAGTTGTTTATGATTGAATCTCAGAGGCATTCTTATCATTTGGTAGATCCAAGTCCATGGCCTATTTCGGGTTCACTCGGAGCTTTGGCAACCACCGTAGGAGGTTTGATGTACATGCACCCATTTCAAGGAGGTGCAACACTTCTCAGTTTGAGCCTCATATTTCTCCTATATACCATGTTCGTATGGTGGCGCGATGTTCTACGTGAATCCACGTTGGAAGGACATCATACCAAAGTCGTACAATTAGGACCTCGATATGGTTCTATTCTGTTCATCGTATCGGAGGTTATGTTCTTTTTTGCTCTTTTTTGGGCTTCTTCTCATTCTTCTTTGGCACCTGCGGTAGAGATCGGAGGTATTTGGCCCCCAAAAGGGATTGGGGTTTTAGATCCTTGGGAAATACCTTTTCTTAATACCCCTATTCTCCCTTCATCTGGAGCTGCCGTAACTTGGGCTCATCATGCTATACTCGCGGGGAAGGAAAAACGAGCAGTTTATGCTTTAGTAGCTACCGTTTTACTGGCTCTAGTATTTACTGGCTTTCAAGGAATGGAATATTATCAAGCACCCTTCACTATTTCGGATAGTATTTATGGTTCTACCTTTTTCTTAGCAACTGGCTTTCATGGTTTTCATGTGATTATAGGTACTCTTTTCTTGATCATATGTAGTATTCGGCAATATCTTGGTCATCTGACCAAGGAGCATCACGTTGGCTTTGAAGCAGCTGCATGGTACTGGCATTTTGTAGACGTGGTTCGGTTATTCCCATTTGTCTCTATCTATTGGTGGGGAGGTATATGAAGGAACGAAAGAGTGGATTAAAAAATGAAAGCTCGAAGACAAAGAGAACCGGGCTTTTCCAAAGAATTACTGCAGCTTTCCCACTCCCTTTGATTATCATATACAAAAAAGTCTCTTCCACTTTCCTACCAAATCTCTCTGTATTCTGGCACATAAATGAAGGCATCGAAGAGATTATGGCAGATCATGTTCACCAAGAAATGACCCGAAATTTGATCTTGGTCTATTTGAGATTGTTCCTTTTAATCGTAATCAAAGATGTTTTCTTGTCTCTCGTTTCTTTTCTGAACAAATTGAAGAACCTAACGGATCAAACTCATCCTTAGCTGCTACGAAACATATTGGCGTTGCGGAAGGAACGTTCTGCTCTGTTTTGAGTCTTTATTCAATAAAGATTTGACACCCTTGTTTTGCCGTTTTCCTCACGGCAGGGCCCCGTCTCCCCGGATTTAGATTCCTGCCCGGGTAGGTTGGGGTGGGGTGAATTGGAAGGCGTAAGATACTCCATGTGAGCTAGGGGAATTGTCGAGTTTGGGGGTATCACATAATATAAGAAGGCAGGAGTTTACCCTTCTCTGCCAGTCTCATTGCCAGTAGATCCATGAGCCGACGGTTTATTAAAAAAGGTTAGATTCAAAAGTCAGTTACCATGGTTGGCAGGTGGAGATGAATCACGACAGCTTTTCACTCCACCATTGGTATGGACGGAGCTCCCTATAATGGTATATATACCACCCGACATACCGGAACATCGGCCAGTAATTGTTTTGAAGTTCCGGTGGAATCGATCCAGAACCATTCTGAGTAGATCTGTTGGGAAATTTATGTCGCTATAGATCTTTGAACCGTTTCTGGGCACTGCACTTGAACCACTGATGCACGAACCTGGTACTCTTCTTTGTTGTTAGTCACAGAGTTACAATTGTTGTGAGAGTAGTGTGGCAGGGAGCACACTTGACAGGAGGGAGATAGACACAGGCGGTAGAGAGAGAAAGAGGCAAGCCTCTAATTCAAAAAATATAGTGTGAGGGGGCAGAGCTTCCATTTCCAGGTACAATCCTCCGCCTCAAGGCGTTCTTTTTTTCCAGGACTCTGTCGAGCGCAACCAAGTTTAAAACCTCAAAGCCATGCAAGGGATGTGAAGCCCCCCTTCTCAATGTCTTCCACTCGCCCAGTGGATCTAGGAGGCAAGGGGAATTCATTAATTGAATCTAATCCCATCCAGCATAGGCGGGTAGAGTTGGTAGCGAGGAGAAGATGAACAATGAAGCTATAGCTGCTCACCTTTCCGCTATCTGCCTTTAAGTGATAGGGGGAACGAACAGCCCTACAACCAATCTTTCTTTCTATTTTGAATTATTGCTCTTTGGTGCCAGTGGAGCAAAGGAAGCGGGGGACGCTCTATCTACCCGCAAAATGGGTTAGATCTATTGAATGAGATCCTGGAGAAATAATGAAAGTTTTTTTTATTTGGAATCGTCTTAGGTCTAATTTCTATTACTTTGGCTGGATTATTCGTAACTGCATATTTACAATACAGACGTGGTGATCAGTTGGACCTTTGATTAATTAACATCTTTTTTTTTACTGACCTCCTCCTTTCTTTAATTTCATCCGCGGGAGGTCAAATTCTTATTGCTGTTCAATTATTTGAGTTCAGTGTCATTTTCGACCTAACAAGAGCGGAATCACGCTCTGTAGGATTTGAACCTACGACATTGGGTTTTGGAGACCCACGTTCTACCGAACTGAACTAAGAGCGCTTTCTTCTCACAATGGATAAGACTGTAAAGACGAGGATTCTTTTTTTAACCCCAATAGATCTTGCACGCTTATACTATCATATATAATATCATAAAATGAAATGAAAAATTATGTATGTCCAATTGGAATCGATCTAAAATTGATCCGCTCAGAGGATAAATAATAGGTAGGGATGACAGGATTGGAACCCGTGACATTTTGTACCCGCGCTACCAAGCTGCGCTACATCCCTTTCAATTTGTCTACGGTGTCATTGTAGAGAATCCCAGCCCTGTTTTCCACATCCTTTTTTCTCCTCCATCGATATCCAATGTATCTTGCCATTTATTCTTTTTGGTTTTTCTTGATTTAAATACTCATCATCATCCCGCCGCTCCTACAAACGCTTACTTATGAGCAGGATTCTTAATAATAAGCCCTTTGAATTAAATAAGCGAGGCTTTCCCGATATAAATAGTTGCATGCGAGAGAGATGATATCCCAATTCCGTGTATCCGGTTAAGCAAGCCCCGCCGCCAGCTTCCACCCAGACAAAAAAAATGAGCGCCTAGCGCGAAAGATTGCTTTACTAAATAATATAAGGCGCGTTAGCGCTTTAGTTTTCAATAAGGGACGGAGAAGAAGCGAGCCTAGAGTAGCAGCCTATTACGTTTTTCAGGCCCCTTTACTTTTTTTTCTTTATTCTATTAGTAAAGCGCTAGCGCCCCTCTAGAGTAAGGGTCTTCTGCTATCAATGAAACCGAAAGACAAACAAAAAACCAGTGCGTTTTGTATAGATCGAGACTTGTAGCTTGATTCTTTACTCATTCCATACTGGGAAGAATTGCAGGAAATCTTCGATAACACTTCTTCCTATTTATTAATGATCTCCGACGATCAAGATAATTCCCGTGAAACTCTTTCATAGAAGCGAATTCTTATTCTTACAAAGCAAATAACATTTCCTATTGATTTGTCCCCTGGACTGGACCTATTCTGATTCTGAATTATCCGTCGCTACGCTGTTCCCAAGGACTAGCAAAATCGAAATAGCGAAAATATTGGGTCATCTCAATGGGTTCAGAAACCACACGTTTCTCTGGATCATCATAGCGTACTTCCACATATCCACTCAGAGGAAGGTCTTTTCGTAATGGATGACCCTCGAAACCATAGTCTGTTGATATACGGCGTAGATCCGGATGATTGATGAAAGAAACACCAAACATATCCCAAACTTCTCGCTCCCACCGGCCGGCTGATGGAAATAGACTGACTACCGGAGATATTCGTGTTACTTCGTCTGCACTGGTTTGTACACGAATACGTGAGTTATACCGAGTACTCAGTAAATTATAGACCGCTTCAAATCTTCGTTTTCGAGAGGGATGATCAACTCCGCAAATATCGATCGAAACTTGAACCCTCGTATAGGTATGCAATTTTAGAAAGCACAACAATTGAAATAGGTAGTCCGTATTGGTATCTGATCTATTCCCATGTTCCGATCTTTCCATTTTTTTTACCCATTTCTTGGGTAAAGTTTCCCAACTATATTTGAAAATAGATTGGTTATCCATAAAGATAAAGAAAGCTTTCTTGTAGTTCCGCTTCTTGCTCTAAAAATGCAGAAAGACTTGTTTGTCAGAAATCGCCGGTTGGTCCAACCAAGAAAGGCATGGGAGTCTTTGAGCATTGCTTGGGCCGAGTTAAGTAAAGACTGACTACCTATAAAGTAAAGTCAACAAGAAAGATGAAAACTTCCCTCTTACTTAACATCGCTAATAAAGAGTTTCTACTACTTTAGATTTCATTTTCGATCTGAGACTCTAGTTCTAAAGAACATATTATAGCACTTTTTGGAGTCCCTAAAAAAAGAAACTCTTTCTGCCATATTGTTGGTTGTGTTTTTTGTTTTGATTGTGCGCAGCTTTTCCAGACCATACTCTTCTCTTCCAGCATTTCGATGATTCGTTGAATCTTATTAGGTGAGGGTACCCTCATACGTTAAGATTTTCATAAATCGATAATAAGGTCAGCTACCTGATTTTCCAATGAGGTGAGCCTTCGCATATGTGAGGCCTTGTTAGCTTAGCTCCACCCGTTGGCGCCGGTAGCTCCTGCTGCTCCAACTAATTCCCTCCAGATGTCCTCTTGATTTACTTCAGCAGCTTGCGAAGGAGGAACAGGCTCTTGAGCTATTGGTAGTGGCTCAGAAGCTCACCGGGGGGAGGGTTCGAACAGAACCCCCCGGACGTACCTACGTAGGGAACCGGGTTACAAAAAGTAACGATCAGTCTTAGGTTTAAATCCGGGTGCTTTGCGCATCCGGAAGCGCTGGTTCGAGTCCAGCTCATTACAAAGGCATAAGTCAAAGTCTAAAACTATAGCCTAGCCCCGGAGGATTCCATTTCGATCCAAACCCGACAACCCACATCTTTCTTTATATAAGAAATTTTTTCGACCGAAAGAAAGCTCCATTTGGAACCTCTTCCTCTGGGAGCGAGGCGAGCAGCTAGAGAAAGTCTCACTGTAGAACTAAACGGAGGGGGAGGATGAGGAGTATACCGGATTACTGTAGAGGCTGGATCTAACTCGAAAGTTTTCCAGTCTCCTCATACCAATAAAAAGGATATCGTCATCAGATGGATGAGTGAGTGCAGAGTCTTCAGTTTCTTTATGAAGCCTTGTTGAGACAGGTGATTCAGAGAATGGCAGGAAGAGCGGTTGATCATTCAGAAGACCCTGAGACCCCAATGGTGCCAGTGAGAACTGTCTGCATTAGGAATGGTTGTTCTAAGAGAAGGTCATACTCGAATCCTTCAACGATGATGCTGTTTAGCTTAAGGCTTTTATTCCAATGTGGATAAAGACTCCATGCACGATTGCGTAGCCTTAAGGATAGTACCATCCGCGGTGAAAATCCCCTCACTGTATCTCTGCTAGTATTTTCGTCGGACCAGTCTTGAAGGATGAAAACAGGGTTCCAAACTTGACACCTCATCAATAGGAGTTTTCAAAACTTGGCGTAGCCTACTATAAAAATTGAGGATAGTAGGCTCTGTTTTATCGAAGCAGATTTGATTGTACTGGGAAAGATATCCAACAGACTAGGTTCATGATTGAATATTCTGCTGGCGTCTCTACCTAATGACGAGGTGAAACCTTTGAGGGAGAGGCCTAAATTAGGATAGCCTTCAGGGACATGATTTGACTCGGACTCTTCTTCCGGTTTTAGAGGTTAGAGCAGCAGCATGTACTCCTTTGGGATAGCATTTGGTCTTAGAATTGGTACTGACCAAGTGATCAGAGGATTCAAGGGTGCAACGTGCTAGACCTAAGACTTCAACAGGAGTGATTTAGTCTCCTAATCTTTTTGAAAAACTTTGACTACCAATCCCTCTTCTGGAAAGAGAGTTCCTCTCTCCGTTACACCCATAATGGAGTATGCCCATTCTTACCTTTGTTGTGACAAGGGGGGTGAAGGTACTCAATTTGACTGGGCCGCTTTACTAATAAAGGTGCTTTTCTTATGAAAGAAAAAGAACTCCCCTTGAGGGAGAACTTGTTTCACGGGACTGCCTAAAGAGACTCCTCGTGTTAAAACAACTATGTAACTTAATGAAGGACTATGGCAGAAAATCCTTAGGCTTAAGCCCGCCCTCTTGGCAGACTATGACCAATTGGATGGTTAGAGAACAGGGCTCCCTATCGAACTTTTTTTCGCCATCAATGGGATCTCTCATGACTCTTAACATTTCTCGTTGTCGGGAACGATGCAGGTGGCATCTACAGCTCGGGTCAACTACTCTTTTTCGTTTACGGTTTCGTATCTCAACAAGCCCTATTTGAGACAAAGGCGGGTTTGGAACTCTCTTCTGGGGTTATCGTAGGGAAGTTGGTTGTATTCCCTAATGTCTTAATATTGACAAATCTTAGGAAATTGGCTACCCATAGGATTCGTGGAGACTAGGCACCTAAGATACTCATAGCTAAGGTGGCGAGAAGCTTTTATGGAATTATTCAGAAGTTGTACTTGCTTTGACCTTTTGCCACAGAGCAAACAACAAAAGACCGATCCAGATTCACCTCACCCTTGACCGTAGATCGTTACCAACAGAGGACCGGGCAGTTGATATCGAAATTCCAGATTCAAAATTCCGGGCTTTCCTTCGCCAATCAAGCGCGGGACGTACTACTGATTGATTCCAGACCAGTTTGGCCGGGGAATCCATTTTCTTCTAATAGAACGAAAAGCAAGCACTTTTGAACGGAGAAATCCAGAACTATCCTTTTTAATGAGAAAAGCCCTTTCCTTACTCCTCAATATAGTCTATGAGAACGTTTTTCTGACCAACTCTATTTCCTAGGATAGGCGGGCACCCTTAAAAAGGGGATAAATCGAGTCAAAACAAAAGACCAGTTAATGCAAGAAAATCTCAACTTTCGGGGGCTTCTTCTCTAAAGAGATAGCTGTCAAATGTCATCGCTTCCCTTTCCTCATCCGCACTTCCAGTTCACCTCGCGTTCCTTATCTTCTCTGCGTAACTGCTGTTCTCCCTACGTGCAACCTCCACTCCTTCGCCTTAGGGCGAGTTGCTTAATGCGCCCGGAGTTGTTCTAGTAACTTGCACAAAAGGATTGCGCGGCCGAAATAGCATGAGAGAATGGGTGAACGTTTTCCGAATCTCGATCGGAAAGATCATAGTAGGGAGAGAAACTCGAACACAAGTTCACTCTTTTCCTGTTTGCATGTTGATCTACCCGTCCTCGAGTGGTCTCTTCAGCCCTCACTTCGGATACCTTTTATGACGGGTCCAATGCCCTATATTCTGCGTATGCCCTATCTGAGACAGCTCTCTATGGGCTTTATTCTCAGTTGGACATTTTAGCTGTCTACCAAGTCTTCCTCGTCCCCGTCTTCAGCCCGTGCAGATGAAGCTCTCTTCTTAGGAGTCGGCCATTGCTTCTGATGGGATTGCTCTCGCCCGTTGGGAATGGCGAAAAGTGAAACCCTCGGTTAAGAGTGTTTACGAATAGCTTCCTTCTTCTTGAAGACTTGCCTTGGGGCTTTAGCTCAAGTAAGTCGACTTTTGCTTGCATGCTCAGAAGTTTCCTCTGACGAATGGGAGTAAGCCCTCTTTCGAGTAGTCCTCTTCTGGGCAGTCTGGACTGTCTGGTGCTGTACTAACTTCTTGGCCACCATCCAATCCTCTGGGATCTCTTCGGATGCCT
This sequence comes from Limnanthes douglasii subsp. nivea, assembly GCA_036936605.1. NCBI lineage: Eukaryota > Viridiplantae > Streptophyta > Magnoliopsida > Brassicales > Limnanthaceae > Limnanthes > Limnanthes douglasii. The sequence continues at coordinate 352,520,112 of JAUPFV010000002.1, read as the reverse complement.
CCGATACCCTTTGTTCCGAAGCTGAACTTGATAAAAGATAGCGCGATTCTTGCTTAACAACAGTATTTGAATGTGCGCAGAGAGTGGAGTATGCCTAGAGGTATTACCCTTCTTAAACTTAATCGATTGCTCCTTCGCTTGCTTACTCGAGCTTCTCCAACCAGTCGACTAGCCTATATCTGGCCTCTCCCTACTTCATTCCTGATTCCTGTAACCTAGGCCTTCCTTCTTGGAGCTTCAGTCAGCTAACCAGATGTGCGACTAAAGGATTAGCTGTTCCGGACAGAACCGGGCAGAGAATTGGTTGAAGCTGTCCCTGGTGACCCTTCTTGCTCCTTTCTTCCTTTCTTCGCGTGAGTTCTCCCATAAATTAAATTATAAAAAGGGGAGCGAGTTTGCGAGTTCGTTCCGGTAAGAGATGTGAAAGCCGGATCCAGCCTTGTGCTTGTGTGGAACGCGTATTTGAGTTACTTTTTAATAAATAACTGGAAAAAGGAGCCTTCTAGCTGGCCCCGTCCGCCCTTTCTGTTAGACGAGTGTAATCTTTGCTTTAAGCTGCCTTAAATGTGGTTTCCGAGAGATTCATGGTCGAAAAGAAAAGACTAGCAGCACCATCACTAGTAGCAGATCCTATATACATAGTGGTGTCCGTCTCAGTTCCAGTCCCAGTCGAAGAACCTGTTGAAGCATGGATAAATTACCTATACCTACACGGGGAACCACCTCTACATGGTAAAAAACCACCACTACCTAATGGAGGGCCGCCTAAGGGATAACCTACCGGAGAGTACCTACTAGGAGATAAAAAAAGAAAGGAGCATCCATCGTCTATAGAAAGAAAGCATTAGAGTCAAACCGAATAAGCATCAGTAGCAAAGGTAGCTAGACCAAGTCCATTACCAAATCCTATAGCTTCAATAACATATCCATACCCAGGTGCATATCGATCGTAGATCCAATACCAAAGCCAGAAGAAGATTCAGATAGATATCCAGATCCATACCCATAATATCAAAAATCTCTGGTGAGAGATCGAGATCCAGTCCCGGCTTCTCTTCGTTCGGATCCAGATCTCACGCTAGTTTCTCTATCGTAGCTAAGGCCTCCTCCCCCAAGGAGCCTTAACCGCAGCCACAAGGCTAGACTGGAGGAGCAAGCTCCCACCCCACCAACATGAATATATAGCAATAAAACACCATCATAGTGAAAAAGCCAGTTGCTAGTCACCAGTAAAGACAACGCGATGCCTGAGAGCAAATCACGAGTCATTGGACAGTGGAAAAACGAACTAAATCACTATGGGGCGGGCATTCGCCTTTGGTTTTGCCCTCATAAGCGGTATATGATTCACCGACAGCGTACTCTTCTTTTTGGTCTTTACGAGCTCCTGGTGATGGGCCACCGATTTCTTTATTGACCCATAATTAGCTGTTCACCTGTAATTGCTGCTTTAGATGCAGTGTACCATTCACCCGCGGGGGATGCTGCTAAAACTCAATCTCGATCTGCTGGAAGTCGGATATGAAACGGGCTATGAAACTAAAACGGATGCTTTAACAGGTGAGGTGCTTCAGGTGGTTCAACAGGTGAAGGCTAAACGGCAGGAACTGGTGCATGGATCAACGGGTTATGCTTGAACCAGCGAAGAAAGCAATTGGTTGCAGATGGGTTTATAAGATCAAATAGTTGGACGATGGTTCCGTTGAGCGGCAAAGCTGAGTTAGCTGCATTAAAGCTGGACGAGCAGGCCAGCACAAGTGCCGCACGGACCGCGTTGAGATCGCTAAGTCCGTGACAGCTAGCAAGCAAGCAGCCCCAAAAGCAAGGAAAAAAACACACTAAAGCGCGCTCAACGGCTTTTTTTTTTGCTTTTCGCAATGCCGATCAAACTATCCCTCCTCCCAATGGGCATAGGGGTTACGTCATGTACGAAACTTTCTTTATAGTATACCACTTCTGGCTCGTCATGCTGCATCTCTTCCGAGACCAGGACCTTTTCTCACGACTTTTGCCTGTTGCGTACCTTGCTTCCACTACTGTACAAATAGCATTTCCTTCTACATGAATACCTGCTACGGTTTGAGCAGCAAAGGGGGTGCCCCTCTTCGCTTTTTCTTTTTTGCCTTTGAATTCACAAGTACCTGCGTAGGACCAAGAAAGCCCCAGCAAGAGTAGGCCGAACAAGCAACGGAATGAGCGCCTCGCCTTTACTCTAATAAGGGCGTTCCTTAGCGCTTTACTAATAACATAGAAATGGGCAAGCCAAAACCTACTCCTAACAAGTTGCTGGATCGAAGTAGAACATTCTCCATCCGCCCGCCAGCAGCAGAGGGGGTTCGATTCCCGTTATACGCGATGTGGCGAAAAAGACTGATTCAACAAGATATGCCTTGCCTGCATTAAGATTTAAAACTTGTCTACTTTCAGGAAATGTTCGGAACAGAGAACTTACAATAATACAACGCCGCATTCTCCGAAGATTGAGGAACAAGAAGAGATCTATTAAGAGAAAGATTTATCCGAGAGAAAATCTTAACAGTTACATCCAATTACAAACTACACGAAAGTTGCCCCTTTTTCATGGGGATTTACCCATCACAGAGATGCACAGAGGAAGAGAACGAACTTCATATATCCCTTTTCTACTCAATCCAGAAACAAGATTGGACGTTATTCCGGTTCGTCTCCATTTTCGTGAAACTATTCCTCAAGCAAGGCAACCGATAAGTCATCGAAGGGTTTGTGTGAATAATGGAATGGAAATAATTACTCATTTTCAACTTTCCCACGGTGATATAATATCTTTTCAAGAAAATAACGTGAGAATCCGCGGTGAAGAAATAAGGAGATCTTTCTATATCGAAATATCAGTTGAGAAAATCATAGGCAAATTCCTGGATCACCCGGTAAAAATGTGGAGACGAACCAAAACAGAATGGTTCCACCTACTCAAAACTAAGAGGGGATACCGCCTACTACTAAAATCCTGGTTTTTTCAACAGTTGCGTTCTTCTATGCAAGAAGAAGACTTAGAAAGAACAAAGAAGTTTGGATCCGAAAAAGTATGCTTAGGCAGTTCCTTCGCTGAGTACAACAGAATGAAGAGGAATTTGTATCATTTCAAATACCTATTCTTATCGAAGAGAAGGAACGATAAAAACCGAAATCTTCCTACTCGAACAAGAAGTCCTATAGTTTACAACTCTTCTTTATATAGTAATTCGACCTATTGCTCCGCATCCCCCCATCAGTTTACTATGAAGAGAAGAATCAAAAGGATCGAACTACCTACTCATTATTCGGAGGTGAATCATAGAACACCAAAAGCTGTGGTATCTTATGGACCTAAGATAGGTCATATCCCTCACGACATAAGATTGAAAGATCCAAACCTTCCTCTTCGGAGCGGAAACGGATGTGGCCAAAACATATAAAGATCGGCGTAGTCGCTCATAGGGACATATCTATCCGGATAGAGGATAGTCTAGATCGATTCATAGATGGATAGAAATCCTGGGTATCCCCGTGGATAGAGATAAAGATAGGGATCCATCTAGATCTTGATTCACTATTTCCATGATGGCCTTTTTATCGATTTTGACGATTGGATTTATCTATGAATGGAAAAGGGGTGCTTCGGATCGGGAGTAATCACTAGTGATAGGGGAAAAATCGGGGGGAAGGACAAAGGAAAGAGCGATGCCTACTTTAAATCAATTGATTCGTCATGGTAGAGAAGAAAAACGGCGCACGGACCGTACTCGAGCTTCGGATCAATGTCCCCAGAAGCAAGGAGTACGCCCGCGTGTTTCAACGAGAACACCGAAAAAACCTAATTCAGCTCCACGTAAGATAGCCAAAGTACGGTTGAGCAATCGACATGATATATTTGCTTACATTCCGGGCGAAGGTCATAATTCGCAGGAACATTCTATGGTCTTAATAAGAGGAGGTAGAGTGAAAGATTCGCCAGGTGTGAAATCCCATTGTATTCGAGGAGTCAAGGATTTGCTGGGAATTCCGGATCGAAGAAGAGGCAGATCCAAATATGGTGCGGAAAAACCAAAATCGATATGAATGGAAGATGCCTCTAGACCTTTTTTTTCTCGGTCAGTCGATGGAACAACCACAACGTTACGCCCCAAAATATAACTATACGGAGCCCTTACGAATGACCTATAATGGAGTCTACTACACTAGCCAAGAAAGAGTGTATTATTGTTCATTCGCCCGTGGAGGAAGAAAAAAAAAGAAAAGTAGCTTTCGCGAGCTAGATTTGAGATTCCGTAAGTAACTCAGTGAGTGCTTTCTAAGAAGGGCTTGGAAAAAGAAAATGAAATACGAACAACCGCGTTGGTCGTAATAGATCGACTTTCATGCTAGTTCTTGCTTCAGCATGAAAGTTCCATTTCAGGGATGGACGACGTACCATGATACTTTCTGTTTTGTCGAGCCCTGCTTTGGTCTCTGGTTTGATGGTTGCACGTGCTAAAAATCCCGTACATTCCGTTTTGTTTCCCATCCCAGTCTTTCGCGACACTTCTGGTTTACTTCTTTTGTTAGGTCTCGACTTCTCCGCTATGATCTTACCAGTAGTTCATATAGGAGCTATAGCCGTTTCATTCCTATTCGTTGTTATGATGTTCCATATTCAAATAGCGGAGATTCACGAAGAAGTCTTGCGCTATTTACCAGTGAGTGGTATTATTGGACTGATCTTTTGGTGGGAAATGTTCTTCATTTTAGATAATGAAACCATTCCATTACTACCAACTCAAAGAAATACGACCTCTCTGAGATATACGGTTTATGCCGGAAAGGTACGAAGTTGGACTAATTTGGAAACATTGGGCAATTTACTTTATACCTACTATTTCGTCTGGTTTTTGGTTCCTAGTCTTATTTTATTAGTAGCCATGATTGGGGCTATTGTACTGACTATGCATAGGACTACTAAGGTGAAAAGACAGGATGTATTCCGACGAAATGCTATTGATTTTAGGAGGACTATAATGAGGAGGACGACAGACCCACTCACGATCTACTAAAGGGCAAGTAGCTTGATATTGGTTCAAATCCAATTCGTGAGCACATGGGCAATGAAGCAAGTCTAAGGCACTTACTTCTATTTCATAAACAATCTTACTATCTCGTATTGTTTGCCGCGTATTCATTTCAAGATTGGATTGAGAAGCCGTGGAGCCAAAGATGCCCCCAATATAGGCACCTAAATGGGCCTTCGGAGCCGGTGATCTGTTCGGCGTAAGATCCTCTCTCTTCTCTCACTTGACGAAGCGCGCGAGCAATTTCTCTTCTCTTTCTATTAGGGGTAGGAGTTACTGAACAGCCACCCTGGGGAATTTAAAAGGCTTAAGAAAATTCCCTTAAGCTCTACGGAAGGCAGGATCAAAGCGATATCTCTATGCTGTTTATCTCATCTAGCTCATAGGCGGAGAAGCAAGTCACTCACTCACTTTCAAGAGGAATTAACACTTGCCTTGTGATAACTCTTCTTGTTCGCTCTTACGCGTATTAAACGTTATCCCAATAGTAAAGATATGCCACCTCTGTGAAATCATTAATTCAGTTAAGTTCCTGAAATTGAAATCATTAAATCACTTTCTTTAACACTTCGTACCTCGGGTCACTTCTTCACTCTTTCTTTCTTAGCGCACTGCTTTATTGCGCGCATTTGGTGCGCTATTGAATAACATTCCTATAATATAAGTGGTCAAACTATCTCCCCATCTCAAGGAGGTCCTCTACTTTGGTTGGCTAGTCGATCTTCCTCTCTCCGAATTGACATTTTGATCACCCTCGTTGTACTTACTCTTTCGAGGGATCACCCGTTGACTTCCCTTGAACCTTTCATCTCTATACATAAC